>OW203742.1:1397500-1759000 GCA_934045075.1 Yponomeuta sedellus | reverse complement strand
AAATATGGACGATAAATAAAAGATGACTTGCTTTTAAAAAATATAATGAACGAAAAATACAAGAAAGATGCGTCCGTTCTAAACCTATAGATAGGTGCAAGTAATTGGCTGGTGGCGGTGCGCGGGCGCGGGACGGGGTCCGCTTCTCCTTCCCCGCGGTTATCCGCGCTTGATATAAAGCGCAGACATCCTCCGGCACGTTGAAAGCCATAGCTTTCAAGAAGTAGTTGAGGGCCTAGATGCGGCTCCCTTTTCCATATCGACGGCATAGGATTCTGCACTTGGTAACAGGCACATCTTATTGACTGCCCGTCGGATGATTCCCCTTGACGTATTAATGTCCACAACCCTGGTGACTCCGTCTGTGCCAGGATACAGACGGCACACTCGTCCTAGTCGCCATTGCAAGGGCGGCAGATTGTCCTCCTTCAGGATAACCACGTCGCCGCATGTGAGCTCCCTCTCAGGAAAGCGCCACTTGGTGCGCTGCTGCAACTCGGCAACATATTCTCTGGTCCACCTCTCCCAAAAATGCTGGCGTATCTTCTCAATAAGCTGATATCTGTTGGGTTTAGCTGTGGTCACAGGCAGCGTCGGGATGGACATTAGCGGTCTCCCAATCAAGAAGTGGCCTGGGGTCAGTGGATAAGGATCAGTGGTATTGGAGGAGAGGGGAGTAAGAGGACGTGAGTTTAGGATGGCTTCTATCTGTATAAACAGCGTCGCTAGCTCTTCAAACGTCAAGGCAGCACCGCCAGCAACACGTTTCAAATGAAATTTAGCCGCTTTAATTCCGGCTTCGAAAATTCCGCCGAAGTTGGGACTATACGCTGGGCTGAATACAAATCTAATTCCCTCGCTACTGGCAAATTCATAAACAGACTGACGGCTGGACTTCAGTACCCTACCCAATTCATTGCTGGCGCCAACAAAGTTACGTCCGTTATCGCAATAGATTTCCTGAGGTCTACCTCTGCGTCCAACGAAACGTCGCAAGCATAAAATAAAACCTTGAGTACTTAGATCACTCACTAGCTCCAAGTGTACAGCCTTCGTACTTAGACAAACAAACAGGCACAAATACGCTTTAGATATGCGATTACCGCGACCTCTACGACTGCATATCATAAACGGCCCTGCGAAATCAGCCCCACACGAAGCAAAAGCGAAAGTAGGATCAGTGCGGACATCTGGTAGATGTCCCATTATAGGTTGCATCATATTAGCGCGAAGCCGAACACAAACAATGCATTGTTTGACAATTCGGCGCGCCAAGCATCTTCCGCCTATAGGCCAGTACTTATCTCGAATTGAAGCTAAAAGCAACTGCTGACCAGCGTGGAATAATCGTACATGCTCATAAGCCATTATTAATTTGGTCAACATGTGTTTAGAATCCAACAACATGGGGTGTTTTTTATCAAAATCAAACTTAGAATTCTTTAAACGACCACCTACTCGTACTACTTTGTTTGTATCTCTAAATGGTGTCAATGGCAATAATTTACTTTTCTTCGGTAAAGTCCTTCCCTCCTCTAATAATTTAACTTCTAAAGGGAATGATTCTAATTGACTGAATTTGACCAGTAATATTATAGAATCGTTTAACTCAACTACACTCAAAGGACCCGATAAATTTTGTTGCGTTTTCGTGCAGTTATTCACGAAACGTAACACATATGCAAATATCCTATTTAGTTTAATAAAACTGGAATATCTGTTAAAGTCAATAAAAGTATAATTTTTATTTGCATCTGAATCAGTGACTAAAGAATGTACCTTCACTTCTGGTAATTTATTTACTGCGTATGAATGCTGTGGCCACTCGGATTGATCCTTCTGAAGAAAAGAAGGGCCTTCCCACCACAGGGAAGAAGACGAAAGATCCTGGGGTTCAACCCCTCGAGATGCCAAATCAGCTGGGTTCATATTAGTCGGCACATGCCTAAAATGAAACCCACTAGTCACTTCATTAATCTCGTTAACCCTGTTACAAACGAACATTTTGAGATTTCTTACATCAGTTTTTAACCAACCTAATACAACTGTGGAATCGGTCCACATGATTTTAGAATTGAATTTAAATCGAAATGACTCCATAATCTTTTTACAAAGCCGTGCTCCCAGCAAAGCCCCTAATAATTCGAGTCTAGGAATTGTAGTAGGCTTTAAGGGTGCAACCCTAGCCTTAGCACATAAAAGCCTAACTGTGACCCTTTTATCCTTATTAATCGACTTCAAATATACGCAGGCCGCGTAAGCATGCTGGGAGGCGTCAACAAAA
The DNA here is from genome assembly GCA_934045075.1 of Yponomeuta sedellus. Lineage (NCBI taxonomy): Eukaryota > Metazoa > Arthropoda > Insecta > Lepidoptera > Yponomeutidae > Yponomeuta > Yponomeuta sedellus. Next base: position 1,756,716 of record OW203742.1, on the reverse strand, counting down.
CAATGTAATTCCGTTAAGACAGGAAGCTCACAACGAGCATTCCGCACAATTTTAATATCGGAAAGGAAATGCAGATTGTTAATAAATTTTAACCAACTGTCCGCAAGTTTGTGAGGAATTGCCTCGTCCCAATTTAATTTTGCTATCCATAGCTGTTGCAAAAATATTTTAGCTTTGATAATGCAAGCACTAATCAACCCCAGTGGATCAAATATTTTACAAATAGTTGCGATCATAACCTTCTTAGTCAGCTGCTGTGGTGGATCAATATTTTTAGGAAAATGTATAATATCCGATTTAGGACAATACGTCAAACCCAACACGCTAGACTCTTTAGTTAGATCCATTGAGCTTGAGATCGTGTCGTCATTTGCGAATGCATGTGCACAATTGGTTCGAATTTTCCTTAAGGGAAAGCATGCAGAATTTAAAACTTGGTGTATATTTTTATATATATATTGTAACTTCAACATACTATCTGCCCCAGTATTCAAATCATCGATGTAGAAATCACACCTCAGTATATTAGAAATAGTTTCGTCACGACATTCATCTGCGAGCTGCTTTAAGCACCTTGTGCTTATAAAAGGGGCAGACGCCATGCCATAAGTTAGCGTATTTAACTGCAAAACCTTTATACTCTGTGCGTTCTTGCTAAATTCTGCACTCGCAGGTGAATCTCGCCACAGAATTAATTGAAGGTGACGTTGAGAGGGATGCAAGGCCGTTTGACGGTACATTTTCTCAATGTCACCTAAAAGAACAAATCTATGGGCACGAAAGCGCAACAAAATTGAAAATAAATCGCTTTGCACAACTGGGCCTACACCCTGTATATCGTTCAGGGATTTACCTGACGATGTTTTCATCGATGCGTCAAAGACGACCCTCAATTTAGTTGTTTCACTATAGTCACGAATGACGCAATGATGCGGCAAGAAGTTACCATTGGCTTGTTGTTCTATCTCACTTAAATGACCCAGATCTCTGTATTCATTTATAAAATCTGAATAAGATTTTTTCAATTCTGGACTTTTATTCAATTTATTTTCTAAATTTATAAACCGTTTTCTTGCTAAGTAAAATGAGTCCCCGAGATTTGCTTCGGGTTCCTTTAGAGGCATCTGAACACAAAACCTGCCATCCGATAACCGGCTGGTGGTTTCCATAAAGTGGTCCTCACAAAACTGCTCCTCTATACTATAAGTTTTTGTTTCCGAAGGCAGTTCTTCAATTTCCCAAAACTTTTTTAAAGCATTATCTAAGTTTGACACTTGATTGAAATAACAATAGACCTTCGATCTAGATTGACTGATGCCTACTGGACCGGCAATCAGCCACCCGAGTTGAGATTCCTGCAAAGTAGGCATATTCGATCCTAACTTTATTTGATTCGTGCCAATAATGTTCCAAAACACGTCAGCCCCCAAGAGGATATCAATAGAGGAAGGCTGAAAAAATGTGGGATCGGCAAGTTCAATCCCACTAGGTATACCTAATTGACCAACGTCGATTTCAACACTTGGTAAGGTACCTGTAATAGTTGGTACTACTAAACACGAAACTTTAGTCTCATAGTGAGTTGAACACGATTTAATTGTCAACTCACAACACCCGGATATGTTTGTCTTAATATTATTTAAGCCGCAAACATTTAAAGTTTCACTTGACTTCTTAATAAAGCCTAATTTATCACGCATGCATTCGGTTAAAAATGACGATTGGCTGCCAGTATCCAGTAATGCGCGAGCGACTACACTTCGATTGTTACTTTTATTAATAATCTCCACCTGGGCTGTACACAACAGCGTGTGAGTCATCGTGACCGCTGATAACGTGACGGGAGCTGGCGAGGCGGTTGTACTTGGCTGAGGCGCTCCGCAGCTGGGTTCGACTCCCGTGCGAACTTCATACTTGTGCAACAAAGTATTGTGCTTACCTTTACACACCTGACAAGACCCTTTTAATCTACATTGATAGCTAGTATGTCCATTACGTAAGCACTTAGTACACAGTTTCAACCTCGATGCTTCCTTCATCCTATCATCATACTTCATGTCTTTGAACTTTGTACACTCGTGAACCAAATGATTTTGATTACAAATTGAACATGAATGATTACGCACATTCTGGTCAGATGCAGTAAAGAAAGACCTCACAGGCTTATTGCTTTGTAAATGCGGCCTAGCGTTGTCCTGTTTATCAGACTTATTATAATGCGCAGTTTCTAAAATGTCTGCCCGGCATCTTAGAAACGCATGGAACTCCTCCAAGGTAGGTAATTCCTTTAAGTCACTTTTATGCTCCTCCCACTTTCGCCCCGTAATAGGGTCAAGCTTGGCTGAGACAATATAAATCAATAATACGTCCCAGTGCTTAGTAGGAAGCCCTAGTGTCTGCAAAGATCTCAAGTTTTTTGAAATATGGTCTATCAAGAACCGCAACGCCTTAAACGATTCCTTGGACATAGGTTCAATACTTAAAAGCGCCTTAAGATGGTTATTTATCAGAATGTTTTTATTGTTGTATCGATCACACAAACATTGCCATGCATTTTTATAATTATCAGAGGTAAACTCAATTGATCTAATCACGATCGCGGCTCCACCCTCCAAACTAGACCGTAGGTAATGAAATTTGTTTATAGGTGGAATAGAATCATTATCATTCACAAGCGATCCGAACGTGTCTCTGAACTCTAACCACTTTAAATAATTCCCGTCGAATTTAGGTAAATCAATAGTCGGCAATTTTATAGAATTCATGGAATGAGCACATTGCCCTGACAAACTTTCGGCGCAAAGGGATTTTTTATCTAAATTTGCACCTTCCATCAATTCTTGAGCTGTTGAAAGAAGAGAGAAGAATTGACTTTCAATATTATCTCTCTCTGTCAACTGCTCCTCTTCATTAGTGGCAAGCACCTCGATATCCGATTGCAAAGAATTAAAATCAGATAACAATTCTTGAAATTTGTCCGCTCGCATAGACAATTCTTTACACTGCAAACTTGTCATTTTTGCAGCGCCCACTTGGCTCAAAACACTCAGATAATCTTTAAATTTGGTTAATCTACCTTTAATAATACTACGCTTTTTGGTTAAGTCCTTTAACTCCATGGTACAAACTCAACGCGCAATTGACGCAAACAAAAACGACCAGCAATGAATTAAGTGGAAGTACGTAGAAGTAGGTATAAAATAACGCCTTACTAAACCTGCAAAGGTGTGATAACCACGTCCAGCCACTCGTCGTCAAGCAGGTTCAGCTGCCTTCGCTACACGCCAACCTGAGCGCACCAGCAGCGCCAGAATCAGATTCGCTTCCAGTCCCTCAACGAGCAAATACTTATATTGAACCTGAAACCACCGACAAACGATGATTAACGCGAGTGAAATTAATGAGTCGTTAATTTTTTACTATTTGGAAGGTAGATGTAGCATAGGTAAGTTAGTGGAAATCGAAATTTTAATGTAATTTATGTTATTTAAACAAATGAGAATTGGCACTAATTTATTGTAAAACACTGTCGAATTCCTTACAATCAATACTTAATAATGCTGTAATTAAATTGATGCATAAATGTAGGTACCTTTGTTTAATTCCACTAACACAGTGTTTAATTGCTTAATTAAGTGCCTTAGACGGCTTGACCAAGATATGTTTACGACAGTGAAAGAATAATAATTTAGAAAATAGGCGAAATTAATGAGTTTTAGATACTATAAACGGATTACTATCTTACCTTCTTCTAATTAAGTACGCATGCACGGGTAGGCCGGTAACGGTGCAGCGTTTACACAATGTTATCGCAATAGCCGAAATTAACTTATTAGGTATTAAGATGATACGCGTTACTATAGGTAACTAGCAGTAATATCCTAACGCTTTCGGAGCGGCAAAGTGTATATACAGATAGAAGGGGAAAGTAAATTAGTGAAAAGGACACGACCACTTCCCTGGGCAGGCAAGATCAGTACTCCTCAGCCATATACTCCACGTCCGCCTGGTCACGGCAGCAGCATGCGCAGCAATCCAAATAATTTCCCACGTACGCCGGGGCAAGGCGGCATAAGCAGCAATGCTGTCTTCAGTAGTATTAGATTTAATTTCTCTTGAGATGTCGAAGTTTGCAAATTACTTTTTTGCTCACGGTCGCCAAAATGTCCAAAATATGGACGATAAATAAAAGATGACTTGCTTTTAAAAAATATAATGAACGAAAAATACAAGAAAGATGCGTCCGTTCTAAACCTATAGATAGGTGCAAGTAATTGGCTGGTGGCGGTGCGCGGGCGCGGGACGGGGTCCGCTTCTCCTTCCCCGCGGTTATCCGCGCTTGATATAAAGCGCAGACAGTATTTATTGTATTAAATCTATCGTCGAGTAAGCACCTATAACACAAGTCATTTAGTTGTACTTAGTATAGGGCTAACGAGATCTGTGTAATATGTCCATGAATATTTATTTATTTATCTATAGAAAAAAGTAGTTTATGTCATTCTGGTCACTGTATAGTAAAAAGAAGCTACTTCAAAAAGTTATTTAGGTCACACTATAGTAAAATGTAGCTTAAGACACACGGTATAAAGTTGTTTAGGTCACTTTCTAGGAAAGAAGTAGCTAAGGTCATTGTTAGGCCCATCATCACAGGAGAAAAATTATGCAGTTTGAAAAGACAGAAAAGGAACGAATTGATGATGACTTCACTAACCTGGTGGTAGGGGCACTGGCGTGAACTTGCTAGTCAAGAGCAAAGTCTCGCCCATTTTTTCTCACAAAAAAAAAAACACTACACTTCTATCAGAAGCGCTATTAAAACTGCGTATACCACGTCGGCGTCCCATGCGGGATTACTGTGCGAATAGTAGTAAAAATAACTGTAATAAGACCCATAGCTCACGCGTGCTGGAAGACACTTCTGGTGAACTGGATGTTCAAGGTATTGGTACGAAATAGAAGGCCACCAGTGTTGAGCTGAGTTCCGTCGATGCACTCCAGTGGTCAACGCTGTATAGGCCTGAATACTTTGTACTATGCGAGTTTTTCACGGCGTAAACACAACCGAAAATATCACTGACACTCTTGAGATAACTATCGTATGTCTCTTCTAGTTAGTACAGAGTGCTTAGTGCGAGTTTTTTAACTACTCGATCGCGTTAACGTAAACTCATATTTCTATGGCATCGAGGAAGCGCCACCTAGCAACAAGTATGGAAATTAAAATTGCTGAGTGCGAGTTGTAATGGTTTACGTTGAGAAGTGAACACGTTTACCAGCCAAAACACGAATAAACGCGAGTGCGAGTTGTACTGTGACAGCGTTTTGCCAGTTCGAACAGTTAACTTACTCATACTCACTACTCAATGCTCGATTAACGCGGTAGTAAAGTTATTCGATTGGATCTGTCAAACTCGCACTAAGCACTCTGTAGTAGGATTTTGGAATCAATCAACAATTTGATATAAAATCCTAATTTATTACTGCTGTAGAAACGTACGCAGCTACATTGGCCAAGGTGCCCAAACAATGTTTGATTATATCTACGGAAAGTACATCTGAAACAGAGTTTCGTGAGCATAATTCCATGTAATTAATTAGAATTAGGAGCACAGAGCCATTGAGATGAAATGGGCTAAAAATATGATATTCAAGTTGAAATAGACCTAACTAATAGAGACTTAGATAAAATGGTTGTACCATCCATAATTGTAGGTTTCATAGGTGTTTTAGTATAGCAAGTAGTAGTATCTTACATACTTATTATTATGGAAATGAAATACGCGAAGTTTTAATTAACCACGAGGATGTGTTGTTATCTGATATAATTAAAACTATAGTTAAGTACTTAATTAGACAAGAACTGTGCAAATCGTGGACGTATAGTCCATTCAATGATGGAGGTGTAGGGTAGGTAGGTACTTTACATTATTTTTTTCATAACCTGTATTTCCATTGAAAACTTAAAATCCACGTCGTCGAATAAAACCAAAATATTTTTTTTAGGTAGCCTCCGCAGTGGACACGCGTGGTAATTAAACACATACTCTCTCTTTCTGAGAGAAGGAATGGGCCATGTAGTGGATACGTATATAGGCTATATATGGGCACTTCCTCAGGGAATAGACCTGCCCCTCGGTGGGGACATAATGGGTTGATGATGATGAATTGGTTGGTCTAATACAATCCTATCATACTTATATTATAAACGCGAAAGTTTGTAAGTATTATGGATGGATGTTTATTACTCTTCCAGGTGAAAACTACTCAGCTGCCGCTCGACTCTTTGCTTGGAACCCCAAGTCATGAGCCTTAAGATTGGTATACGACTTATTTGCTAATGAAGTGAGAATTGACTCCCAGGCCTGACCATTTTTGCTCAGAGTCTGGGCTGGGTGGCTGGGCGCCGCTGGGCACGTTTACCGATCCGCGCAGGGTGGCTGGCAAAAGCTGGATGAGAGTAGCCGAGGACCGTGCTCAGTGGCGTGCAATGGGAGAGGCCTATGTCCAGCAGTGGACAACCGTAGGCCGATGATGATGATGCGGTGGGGGCCTATTTCTGCCTCAACTGCCCTGCCCTATACCATCGATAAAATATTATATTTTATCGATGCCTATACTGAACTGTGCTGCGTCGCCTGCGTCTCAGCATGCGCCCAGCCTTATTTGCGGCACTGTCTGACAGACCTCATTCGCTGGAAACAAGGCATACGAACCCAAAAACTCAGCGAATGTCGAGTAAATCCTCCGAGGGACACCTGTAGCAGACTCCAGCAGCAAATTGAGCTTCATAAGAACAGGCACTGTCACCAAAACGTATCTTGAAAGGCGGAGTTGTACGCCGCTGCTAGTCTCAAACTAATTGTGATAAGGACCAGGGAATTCTTATCTATTAAAATTACATACAATCAGGTATGTTAAGTGACTATGAGCAAATTTCACGATACGAAATAAACGCGGTTCGGTGTTAAACTTGGCTTTCCCGAACCAAGATTGGTTTGTTACGAGTATATGATGACAATGAGAATTGAATTGGAGGATTTGCACAAAAAATGTTTTAAACTCATTGGAGACAAATAAAAAAATGTGGTTTGTTTTTACGACTAATACTTTTTATAATGAACCCCGCTGGAGACAAACAAAACATGTAAACAACAGGTCTTGGATGTTTACATGTTTGTGATGTACTTAGTTGTTTCTGGTTCCCACGATACAAGGTATCATAGTATGGGACCAGAAGCTATGTAATGTTATTTATTTGTTACTTTTCCATAACATAACAAGCACCACCACCTAAATAATGAAGTTAACTTAATCTATAACTTGTCGAAATCTAATTCAAGTCACTTGGTACAAAAACGCACTATGTCAATCAAGCTCAAAACTATGACGTCACTACGTGCCCGAATTACGACATCACGTCTACACCTATATTAGAAAAAAAGTAAATGCAATTAAAAAAACTAAATGTAATATCTCTATTTGTACGCCAAGTTTCCTGTAAATCAGTTCAGCCGTTACTTCGTGATTGAGTAACAAACATACAAACATTTTCACAAACTTTCCCATTTATGATATTACTAGGATGACAGTAACTCACTTTTTAGCCTTTTTGCATTTTCTGAACTCGAAAAATTATTTCATTTCTTTTTAACTACTATTGCGTTTTATTTCTATTGCACAATGAGTTATTTTACTATAATTATCGTTCCGAACCCTAGTTAGTATGTCTTGGGCAGCGTGGGCAGGGAATGACGGTGCATTTCATTAATATTCTCTGTCAAAAACGTAATAATGGAGTGAGCAAGCAAATTATTTCATTGTGTAGAACACAATGGCCCCTGTCCACCCCTTTGGTCATGTAATTCGTGTGGAATTTACGCTCACTTGATAGTTAGTCACGGCCATTCAATACAATTCACCCATTTTCACTTATAGGCCAAACTGTGTAAAATTGCGTATACATCCGCGAGCGAATTATAATTACTTAGTCATTGTTATTTACTCATATTCTTAATTCAGTGAAAATATATGAAAAAGTATGAATCAGTGAATGAAATACTGGAAAGAGATAAAAAGTCCAATGGCCGGCCGGACGCCTTCCTGCAGTAGGGGACAGATTGTTTCTTTTTAACTGACTTCAAAAAAGGAGGAGGTTACCAATTCGACGCGTATATTAGTTATTTATTTTTTATGAACATTATTCGGCAACGTTTTTCGTTTTCTGTGATCTACGTCTGATTTTTTTATAAGAAAATTCTTTTTAATTACTTCGAAAATCCTGGAACGTAAATAGCGTAATATCCCTCCAAACAGTCGCTTGAAATTTACTATAGGTACCAAGGAGGTATACCAATCCGGACTTGGCCCCTATGGTCCCCGTGGTGGAGTATGGCCTAACCTTCCTGAGATGTAGGAAGAGACCCGTGAACCAGCAATGGGGGCATACAATAGGTTGATATCATAATACCACAAAGGAGGGAAGAGGTTCTGGACAAGCAGAAAAAGATGAAAAAAATTGTTTGTGATGTCGTTGTTTCTAGTTCTCACGACACAGGGTATCCTAGTGTGGGTTCAGAAGCAATGTATGTGCCTGTATTAAATGTTATGACGACTAAAATCAATGTGAGTCAATTCCCATTGCGTAATTTTGAGGTAGGTAACCTGTATAAAAAACATGTCATCTCTGCACACCTGACATTGGATGAACATTACTAGAATCCTAGGGGTGCCGTAACGAATAACTGAATTGAAGATGCCTAATTAAAGAGCGTTATCGTTGCTGACGGTTTATATAACGCGCTACGCAACGCAAAAGTTAATGTTTTTCTTTGTGGTAGTGGAGTTGCGATATAAATCTGACTGATAAATATGCAGCCCAGTCTTTTTTGTCATATGCAGACAGTGTAAGTATGCGTGCAAGAAACAGAAGAACCAGCACATTAGTTGATGTAACAAGCTCGAATCGTCTTGTCTTGGGAAAACATTACGCTAGCATAAAAGTCTATTTTTGGTGGGCATAAAACACTTGATATTTTTCTTATCTTAAGCCATGTTTTCACGGTCTTAGTGCGCTCGGACCGAGTGCCCCATCAGAGTAAACTAATGCTTCTGATTGGACGGTTTTTCGTGACAACACCAAAATAGACAATCAGAAGCTTTAGTTTACTCGGATGGCGCACTCGGTCTGAATTCACTAAGACCGTGAAAACGCGGCCTTACAGTGATAGCCGATAAATAATTTAACAGCTAAAATGTATTAAAAAGTCTCTTTTTCTGGGCATCAAACACTTGTTTTTTGCTTATTTTCCAGTGATATCAAATAAATAATTCAATAGCTAGTACGCTAAGTCTCGCGCAAGCTCCCGCCTCGAGTAACCCGAGCGAGACGAGTTAGGTGCTGTACTTCTGTTAATAATCAGCGCCCCAGATGTCACTCAATAGCAGAGGCGGTCAGGTGACCGACAATGAGAGTCACGAAGCGCATGGGAATTCAACAAACGGGAATTAGACAAAGGATGCTGCGAGAGGCTGAGAAAATACCTAGGCAGATCGAGTGTAATGTTTGCTAATATTAATCTAAAACTTTTTAAGTGTAAATTATGTCAATATTACTTTTCAAAATAGCGCCTTTGAAACCGAATGTTACTGTTATAGCATTTAACTGTTATTCAATACGTAGAGGTAATACTTGCTAAAAAATTTGTAACACCTACGTCACGTTCAAACGATACTTGATCGAGTGTAATATATGCAAATATTAATTATGAATAATCTAGTAATATCAGGTATTTTATAACCGTAATTAAGCGTGTTTGGTGTGGAAGACAAATTTAGTTTAGTCATATATTCCTAGTATACAATAAAGAATATTGAAATCTAACATAGATTTCATCTTGTCTATCATACCTAGAGGTACAAACAAAAGTTTTAGCAGTGGCACTTCATTATTCTGTTTCAGATCTAGTAGTGTGTGAATTTAGTACAGGTGATTTGGTACTCACATGACTTCAATCTGTACCAATACCCTCTCATGTGGTACAACATTCTGTCAGCCAATAACACTATCTTACTCATTGTAACAGCTAATTTTATTCACTTGACATTCACAAAAGTATAATATTTACTATGGATTTACTCTAAAGCCCTATCACCTATTTTCTGTGTATATTTTCGTAATACTTAAGTTTGAGATAACGCGTGGTGGTAAACCTTTGGGAACTGCCCTACATTTAAAAATTGTTTCTGTGTTTTAAGCACCAATCGGTCAATATTCGACTTTCTAACTTATCTTAATAAGAGTCAAAATAGCTTGCTCAAACAGTAGTTTTAAAATTTTATTTACACCTGACATTTTGATAAGACCTGTCTCATGTTTAGATGATAACCGTAGATGGGTGAATCAGCGACAGAGTTACGCACATTTAGAAACGGTAACAATCAAGATTGCCTGGGCTGGTATTGCCATTTATTACTAACAAAATATATTCTACAACAATAAATTATTCCTTTATGAGGAATACAAGATTCCTCAGGATATATTAGAGTACCACCAACACGGCTTATAAAATATTATAAGCATACTCTGTGCCAAAAACCCTACAATTACAATACAATTAAGGATTATTGGGAAGACAAAGAGGTCTGGTAGTATTTAAAATTTAAATTTAACACAATTATTATTATCCCTGTTGCCATTATTTAAATTTTAAATAATGGCAACAGGGATAATAATAATTGTGTGTAGTGAAACTTTTAGTTGAAACACCGTTAATTAAGTGAATAACTAATATACATGTATGTAATTTAACTTAAGTGACAATAACATACATCAATAAATTTAAACAAAAGTTTATTGGACAGAAGACCAATATGGAGTTACTTTATTAGCTTCGTTTCCCCATAATCTATTCATAATAAAACTGATAGCTTTCAATACATTTCCTATTTGGTACCTTACCAACCCCTGTTTTGTCAAATTTTCTTCCTTCATCCTCTCTACATGTCCAAACCAATGCATCATGCCTTTCTCAATTCTAGTCTCTACATCCTCTCTCAGTCCACAACAGAATCTTTTTACATAGAGAAGACTACACACAGAGTATAAAATGTTTAAATTTATTGCGATATTTTTGTGTATTAATGATTTTGTTCGCTGTTCTATTGATTACTTTCGTTGAAGAGATATTGAAATAATACCTTGCCATTTTTATCTTAGGATTTCATTACATTTACTCAAGATAATAAAAACACACATTAGGATTAACCCTAATACGGTTGTTGCGATGCATAATATGGTATTACGCATCAACACATAATAATACAAATTATAGTATGACTGACACGCTACAAATTATAGTATGGCTGACGGCAGTACAGCATCTCAGTGGTCACTGCACTTATCTAGTGTTGGTACTAGGTGCTACTTATGAAGAATTTTAAAATCCTTAATTGTTTTAGGGTTGTTTAAGAATCTTTATTTGCAATTTCTTGTCTTGCTATCATAGCAAAGGGTATTCTAATTTGGACCCCTGCTCAAGGGGCCTCTTTCTATGATAACAAGACAAAGATATTACAAGGAAGGATTAATTAAGGATCTTATAATTATTCACACTGCAATTTACGTACTTTATAATTTCTTTAATTATATAATAACTTATTTTGCCTAGCAGAAAAATATATATCATTCGTGGGCTAAATATTAAATGGCATTTAATTATAAATAGATTTAAGTAATAGAAGTAGTCAGTTTAAATTTCTCTATGTGAAAGTTATATTTTCATGTACTGCCTAAGTGTATAACACTACACAGGTCTCAATAACAGGGCATTGACATAAGATTCCCCCTACAATGAAGTGTTAAACCAAATCCAGTTCCATGACCTGGAACTGGAAATATCTGGTTGTGACATCTTATTCAGTTTGTTGCTGCAATATCCAATTCAATTTAAGTAGGTAGTAGATCCTGTCTACACAGGAAGACATTTGCTTGAGCTAATGAGTTGAAGCTTCTAAATTTTGCATTTCATAACTAAAATGCAGACACAACCTACTCTAATCATGTTGAAAACCGAATGACTATGGTTCAGTAATCCCAAATGTTTGTGTTGAAATAGAATGAAGCAGACTATATCATCTAAGGGTCGAAGACAGAGAAGCTTGGACAATGAAGATCTAAAGCTAGCTGCTAGAAGTGACTAACCACTCTGCTCTTTACAGTTTGATTCAAGGATGTCAGGATAGAAAACCAGTCAGCACTACAAAACCTGGTAGCAGCAAGAATGCTGTTTGACTGAAAATCCCAGAAGAGTAAGCATAGTGGCCAAGCTCCCCCTGCAAACTACTGTATTACAATAATGATGTACACTAGAGCGCATCTAATAAACTGTTTACAATGTGAATTCCACTAGGTTCATGACCTGTAGAATGACTGATAATTTGTATACTATTTATTAGATTCTAATAAGCATGCATGTATGGGCAGTATCGCGCCTTTACAGTTAGTAGATCAATGACTCATGCAGGCCGGCCTTTTACGTCACTATCCTAAATGGATCATGGGCAGGAGGTTAAATCGATGCGGCAGCTGCTCATGCGGGCGTTAGATCAATCTTTAAATGTTAATTAAAAGCGTAAAATTAAAACAAATGATCAGAATGCTCACAGATGTATTGTTTTTTGAACAGTTAAAGCGTATTTAATATCCTTGCGGCTACGGTGCATGTATAATGGGAATTCAGGGTTACTTGTAACATTTGAGCCGTAATTGTTGACGCTGGAGTTTGCGAGATCATCACTAAATCTTTTATAACCATCGTACGGCGACGACGGGCTCCGCAACGAAGCCATTTTTGATACTGAACTGACTGTTTTTTTTTTAAACCATTGTGACATTTTCATTAAATGTGTTGCCAGTAATGGTTGAAATAATTTCTACCACTACAGATTTCTTATCCACACTCGTTATTGTGAGCAAAGAGTATATAACCACCATGATTGTGAGCGCCAGCTAACATACTGCTTAAATTTTCGAATACTAATGTCAGATTGATGAAATAGTTATTCGAAAATCCATACGTTCTCATCTCTCTCAAGCTATCCTCGTGCCATCCTCATTGGCCATTGGCCCTCTGCGGAAAACCGGAAATGTGTACAATTTGCACATCACTACAAACGTCAAACACAGAAAAGATCTTTTTTGTCTATGGTAATTTCTTTTTCTTGAACCGGTTGGAATGTGAGTTGATGGTGTTCTAAAACAAAATAGATCCATTTGAATACAAGTGAAATTAATCAATTTCTAAGTTTTCACGTATGTTATATAAAATAAGTCCTACAGACAAGTGATTTGGTGTTATATTTCGGTTCCATCCGCGATATTTACTCTAAAAACAAACCTCAAAGTTTACGTTCAATACTGTGATCAAGTGTTTTCACTCTTTTTTTGATAATTCTCCCTAAATCTTCATCTAAACGGTTTATAGTAGTTCCAGTTGATTACTTAAAGCTTTCAAGCACTTGTTTGTATTTGGACGTGTAAACAATCCTAACCTCTAAACAAATCAGGTGGTATGCTCTCCCTTTGAATTTGTCTCATCTTGTACGGTATTTCTTCAGATCATGGCTCCACCACAGCCTAAGGCGGCAGCCAAGCCTGCCGCGGCCCCTGCCGGAGGTGTCAAGAAGGCCAAAGTTGGCAAACCTAGGAATTATGACTTAGGAAATGGCATCGTCCGCTTTTCCAAGACCAAGATGTTCCACAAGAAGGTGAGTTAGTCATTTCACTTTAAAAGAACTAATTCGCCCCGGAGTGCTTTAACTTTGTAACTGGTGGTAATGTGTTATCTGCACATGTCCCGCTGTTGAAATCTAGAACTATTTAGTTCCGTACTCCACACTCTTTTATACTTGAATCCTTACCCACTTCAGCGATATTAAGGTCCATTTATGTAAACACAATCCATCAATCCAAAATCACAATTGAAACACTCTAATAATGCTGATATAATATACCAATGATGGAGGTTTTACAAGGAATAACTGTAACTTTAAATATACTATATGCACTCTAAGGAGTGCTTTAGAGTTTTTCTAAATACAATTACGTAAGAAACCTACAGCAAAATTAAGTAAGGCAGCCTAATGTTTTGGCCTGGTTAAACTATTGAGCAAATTTTGTGAAAACATTCTGCAAAGATTCAAATGAAAATATGTTGCGACTCTGTCTTATGTTTATAATTATAGTCGATTTCTATCTCGATTCTAATGCTCAATATGATGTTGGATGTATTATAAAGACCTCCATCATCTTATTACTCCATTCTTGTTCTGTGTGTAATTTCTGTACAATGTAACTTGGTGCATTGAATGTGGTGCCTTCAGATTGTACCTTGGGTACTTTTTAAGTGCAGTATTGTAATATTTTAATACAGAACAGCCAGTTACTTTGTGGAAGCAAATTGAATTCCCTATAGTTTTAACACAAAGATAATTAAATCTCACCCAAATAAGCTAGCCACTCCTGACGAAAACACACACATTCAAGAGACTGAAAAGAAAATCACTAACCGATCTACTTGGTTGAAACCGACCGAGCCAAGAGAAAGTAATATAATGGATATGCCACAGGGCATATACCATGCAAGCCCACTACGACAATGAAGCCAAAATTCTAGCTTAATGTCAAGGACAGAAATAAAAGGAAGCAAAAAAAAAATTGTTTTAAAAATTGGTTTTTCCTTAGGCGAAGTATAGGTTTGTTGGCAAGAAGAACCCTAAGGTGCCCAAGCCTAAGAAGCCCGTCTCTGTGGAGAAGCAGATTGGCGGAGAGAAGAACGGAGGAAAGCGTGTAGTGCTGCTGGCTCGCCGTCGGGCGTTCTACCCCACTCAGGACAAGTGAGTAGCCTTCGGCCTCTGCCCAATGAATTGACACCTTAAATTCAAATCATTTATTTATAAATAGACACCATGAAAAAATACACTTCCACATGGTAATAAACAATATGCAAGTCTAAATTTAAAATATAGGGTCCTTCTTGTCCCTACAAACAATTTTTACTGTGGGGACAATAGTAAAATGGTGAAATTAATAAATCGTTATCAACCCTTGTATGTCCCCACAGCTGGGGCACGGGTCTCTTCCTGCATCGCAGGAAGGTGAGGCCATACTCCACCACGGGGGCCAAGTCCGGGTTGGCGGAGGATTGTAAGACAGTGGCGGGCCTTACTGTCAGAAGTTATCAAGCCGCCCATAAGGCCTCTGACATGGCTTAATGACTGCCATTATATGACAACCGGCACCAACGGCTTAACTTGCCTTGTGAAGCATGGAAGCGCTCGGAAAAATGTCACTAGTGATAGTCACGGGACGCTCGCCCATCCTGTACCTAACCGTGCCTGTTGTTGCTTAACCAAGTGATTGATTCTTAAATAATAAATGAATAAAAATTCATGGACATATTACACAGATCTCGTTAGCCCTATACCAAGTACAACTAAATGACTTGTGTTACAGGTGCTCAACTCGACAATAGATTTAATACAATAAATACATAGATAATAAGAGGTTGCATTTCACGAAACTACAGTTCATAGTTATGACCATTTGACATAAATTGCATAAATTGATTATGCTTTCTTTGTATTGTGACTTGTAACTATTATTTCTATGGCTTCACTTTGAATATGCATGTGTATGTATTGTATATGTATGTGTTTGTATACATAGTCAAGTCTTCCTAAGAAATAGGGCAGCTACTCCTTTCTAAAGTTACACCTTTTTTGTGAAAATTATATTGTGTTCATGTAGCTTTAAACATTTTAAATTTGATTGTCTTCAGATAATCAAAATAATAATACAAAAAGTGTCTGTTGACACTCAGACATGGTTTTCTTATGATTGGTGGCATAACTACTCTAAAATTACATAATATTAAGTATTGAATTACTTAACAAGTTATAATGTGGGTACAGTGAAGAAATTAAAGTTCATCGTAATGTGGGTACAGTGAAGAAATTAAAGTTCATCGTAAAACTTGTTTTAGCAATGGCTTGATTGAATTTGCTTGTGTAACGTTTTAGCAATGGCTTGATTGAATTTGCTTGTGTAACTCGAATCTAGGGTAGCCAGGACTTCTGACCTTCATGAGTTGTGGGTTTCCTAGCATTTGCCTTTCATCCAAAAGCCTGATAAAAGCTAGGCAGGCTACACTTGCTTTGCATATATTTAATGTGGTAGTTAGTTAGACCTGAGATTTCCGCACTTAACCTCATAGTTGGGCCATTGTACGTAGCAAGCGTTGAGGTATGCTAACACCTCAGACACTAGGGTTTCCTTACGATTTTATGTGGTATTGTAAATCTGTTAGTTTCCTAATAATATAATAAAATTGTGATTGTCTAGTGTGGGAGTTATTTATATATTTAAATACTGTACACACTATAAAAAGCATGTTATCATGCAGCCCTCAAATTCCGCCCTGACTTTCCAGAATTCGCAAGCCGAACCACCACAAGACGTTCAGCAAGCATGTACGCCGGACGAGACCCAACTTGACTCCGGGAACCGTCTGCATCCTGTTAGCCGGCCGCCACGCTGGCAAGAGGGTTGTGCTTGTCGGAGTCCTCCCCAGTGGTCTCCTGCTCGTTACTGGGCCCTTTGCTGTAAGTATTGACTTGAGGACTGAAGGTTAAGGACCAACTTCACCTAAATTATTTTTTGATCTGTTTCAAACTGTCTGTTATTGCTAAGTTTAATAACCTACTCACACAGGAATAAATTACCCATATTTATTCAATATTACGCTAGGGATGAACTGAAAAACAGCCCCTCTTCCCCTTACATATACTTTACTCCTGCATATACTGTTCAATTTGTCTAATGTGTGAGTCAATAATCTGTAAAATTGTGCTATTTATTATCCAAAAAGCTCTCCATTGCATCAAATTATTTGTAGTAAATAAAAAATACAGACAAAGGTCAGTATGTATTATTTACTAGTGCTTCCTACAGTACTATTTTTAGATCGAGTCGGTCGTTTGACAATAACAAAAGTAATTTTCTGAAATAATGTTGCCTGATTAATTTCACTAGTGTTTGCAACAAGTGATTGGTTACGTAAAATCATTCATTAGTTTCGTTCAAGACAAAATAAAAATATTAAAACTTTCTGCGTTTTAGCAAATTACGATTAGGACGAGTTCCATTTTCGAATTGCACCTTCCCGGAACAATGCCATTTACAAAGGACATGCTGATTCACGCCCTCCATGGTCCGAGCTTCTTAGTATTATTCCACTGTCTTCAACCGGAACAATAGCGGCTATCATGTTTTTGAGGAAAGTATTTCATTCGGCTCCTTACCACTGGTCTGAGTGCACGAATGCTTTCATTGCGGACGCGATTTCTTGTTATTATTATTGTTGAGTTTTTTTTTGTTGCAATTTTTCGGTCAAGTTTTGTTACGTTGTTTTTGTTGAGTTCTATCAAGTTGTCTTTGTGGTTATTGTTAAGTTTGTTGCTCACTGTTACCATCAGGATGGAACCTCAACCCGGTTCCTCCACGGAACACAATTTTCCATCTCCCAAGAAAAAAAGACGACCATCTGCTTTCACCGTGACTGAAAAAGAAATGATTCGCAACGTCTACAAATATGTATTCGATTTGTTGCTATCAACTTTAATACCGGGGTTAGAATATCCTACCCAAAAAGACTGTTTCATCAAAACTGCTGACATTTTGGGTATATCGGTGAAGTCAGTAGAAAGAGTTATGAAAGAATATAAGTCAACTCACCAATTAAAATCTCCCAAGAACCCTGGACCGAAAAGATCATTCAAAGATAAACTGGATGAATTTACCTTTTCCGCTATAAGACGAAAAGTTCATAGCTTTTTTCGGGTAAAGGAGGCTCCTACTGTCGAAAAGGTAAGGCTTTGAAATAAATTATTTTTGCCTAAACCGTAAGATCTTTTGAAAAAGAGTAATATTTTATATATATTATCAAGGAAGAAGACAAAATGTGCAATCTAGACCACCTCATTGACGGCGTTATTGATGAATTTGTCATAAATTTAAATGAATCAAGTACCAGTGAATCAAGTGGAAGTGACATTTCCGATCATTAAATTAATTAAATTCAAGCCAGGTTATTTTCTTGGTACCTATCATTTGCCCCTTATATTTATACATCGCTAACATGATTTTTTACAATCTTTTGCATACGTTTTTTTTAATTGTTAAATCATTTTGTTTATTCAAAAATATAAGAATCACTTGTGTTTGTTATCATTTTTGCTTAAGAAGTAATATAACTAATAATAGGTCAATAATCGTTCATTCGTAAACTAAAATAATTTAAAGAACAAAAATAAACAAGTCATTCGTTCACCGAGTGAATGAACTGAAAAAATGTTTAGTACATCACTCTCAGTTTTTTTTTGTTGTCTGACAACACAGTAAACGTCAATCGACCGACTCTATCTAAAAATAGAACTATAGGCACCAACTCTTGCCTTTTGTAGAGGATACAAACTGCAATACGAGTAAATAGTTTATGAAATAGCGCTAGTTCAAGTCAGTATGGTAAATTTATATGGAACGTTATTTTTATAAAATTTTTGATTGCTAAATTGGCAAAAATTTTATTTTATACCAAGCATGTGTTTTAACCTAATTAACGTATTGTGCAATCATTGTTGGCATCAAAAAACAACTATCACTTGCTTAAATAAATGCAAGTTTTCCATTTTTCTATGTCGTTTCGGACCAAAACCGCCTGGCCTGGTGTACCCACACCAACATGTAATCATTTTACATGGCTTTAAAGAATATTCCATCTCTTAATGATTCGCGATACTCATACATAGTTATATATTAAACGGGACTAATCGCGATTATTTAGTAGGTAAAACGTAGTTGCCTTATTTCCCGACGTTCTCGACGTAAAGAATCGCGATTAGACCCGTTTGATATATAACTAAATATTCTATATGTCTATCTATATATACAGTTTTGTCTTTTATCATCATAAACAACCGAGTTAGACCTGAGATTTTCGAATTTGAGCAATTGTACGTAGCAAGCAGATGTTTTCATTTACACTTAGCAAATGGTTCGATAGATACACCTGAGATTTTCGCACTTAGCCTTATAGTTGCGCCTTTGTACGCAACAAGCGCTGAGGTACGGTAACACTTCAGACACTAGGGTTTCCTTACGATGTTTTCCTGCACAGTTAGCTTGTGGTATTGCTCTACTATAACTTAACAAATTTACACAACTTAAAAAACAAAGTCATTGGTCTCAACTCGTTAACATTAATGTTCACACTTCAGACACTAGGGTTTCATTAGAATGTTTTCCTTCACGGTCAACAAATGGTACTGCTACTTTAACTTCACAAATGTACATACTGAGAAAAAAAAGCAATTGGGTACATGCGGGGCTTCAAATCCACAACCTCCCGATTGTAAAGCCGATGTTCTACTGCTCCGCTGCCACAAGTGATATTTTCAAACATCCAACATCCTCATTCCCAGTTCAACTCGTGCCCGCTGCGCCGGATCCCCCAGCGCTACGTGATCGGTACGTCCACCAAGATTGACCTGGGCAAGTGGACGCTGCCCGCCAACCTCGATGACGCCTACTTCAAGAAGAACAAGAAGTCCGCCAAGCGCTCGGTCAAGCGCAAGCAGGGTGAAGACATCTTCGCTACCAAGAAAGAGGTTGGTCCATGTCACTAACTTACTTTTCTTGCTTTTGTAGTCTGATATAAGCTACCGAAGACTGTGTTATTGCTAATTGTGAACTCATTGATATAAGCTACCGAAGACTGTGTTATTGATAACAGACTAAATACATATTTTAAAAGTGCACGAAAGTAATATACTCACATCAGCTTGAAGCTGCTTGTTTGTGTATTGATTAATACCAATATATTTAGAATATTATCGGGGCTTAATCGCGTAGTAATTTATTATTAATTATTATTTACGTACAAGTCGCGAAAGTTTAAAATATATTATATATAATCATTTATAAAATCATTTATATTGTATGTTTTTCGATCAAGTTATGTGCAACAAAGTCCGATTTAGTTTCCTATAACGCGCTGAGTACATTATGTCAGAAGTACTTACATAGATTGAGAACACTTTATAATATAAAAATGAATCGCTGAATGTGTTGGTAAGCGCAAATATCGAAAGCAGCCGAACCGTTTTCGCCAACTCTTTTTTTAGAATATTCCTTGAAGTAGGAGGATGGTTCTTACGGAGAGAAAAATATAAGATCGACTGTTAGGCGGTACGAAGTTCGCTGGATCAGCTAGTTGAACATAAAAATGGAAATTACACAGATATTTCTTAACCTAAGAATGATGTGATTGAAAATATGACTTTCCTACAGTCTGTTTCATAAAAAAGGTATTGATACCTTTTTAGAAAATCGCGATATAAAAACATTATTCATTTTTCTGCTAGATCTCACCGTTTCAGAGATTGCAAAAAATTAAAAATCATGACCTCAGACAAAATAGCATGATCCATGAGGACTTGGCATAGCATTTAATTTTGTAATGACGTGTTTAAAACAACAACAATCCACCTTGTTGGGAATTACTGCAAACTATCGTCTCTTTTTTCTGGACTAACTCGATGTAATTCGAGTTGGTAATTCAATTTATAAGGTTCCATTGCAATCCAGAATATCTTTCGTAAGTTAAAACTCGACTATGTTTTTATGGGAATCGATTCGTGAGGCGCCTTCTTAAGACCGACCGTCAGTATCACTGCTGTTCCGGATATTAAGATTGGCTAAAACGCCTATTTCAAGTTGGGTGGACACTTTTCAAAATAATGCCACCGTTTTAAATAAAGAATTCCTACTAATGTCATAAATGTCAATGTTTGTGATGAAGTTAGGATCTTTCTGCACACAACGGCGGAACGGACTTATAAATTTGGCGTACATATATAGACTAACATCTGAATTGAGACGTATATTGTGATACTTCATATCCCAGTGATGCGTTCTCGTGAGATATTTAATTTTAGTTTAAAAGAGATGGCGCTGTGCGAGCGAACATTGTCCTTTTGAATTGTTACTGTAACCTTTTTTCAAGCTAAACTCTATTCATTTATGACGTTGCCATGGTAACAAGCTGCTATTAACAAAAAGAATAAAAGAAAAATTCTCTCATTCCGAATGTGGAGTTATGTTCCAAGCTCTGTCATCCATTATCGGTTCCACATTTTATAATAACGGAATCGGAATAGGTAGTTACGAAATTACAGATGTGTTATCGTTTCCTCTCCTTGGTCCCCAGAAATACGTCCCCTCGGAGCAGCGCAAGACAGACCAGAAGCTCGTCGACGAGGCGGTGGTGAAGGCGATCGGCGCGCGGTCCGACAAAAAGCTGCTGCGCGGTTACCTCAAATCCGCGTTCGGTCTGCGTTCCAGCCAGTTCCCGCACCGGATGCGCTTCTAGACTACTCTAAGCAAATAAAACTTTTAAATAACTAAAGCCTCTTTCATTTTGAACCTACAGTCAACTTCCTTTACTTACTTTCTACATACAGTCAACTGCGTAATTCGGGCCATCGTGGTTACATTGTTTCACAAGGCTTTTTTTCTATTTGTTTTTGATGTTTCAATTAACATATAAAAAATCACTGTTTCTAAATCTTGATCAGGCTTTGTATGTCCATGAGTTGTCGATGATTTTTTGCCCCATAATGCCTAGTTGTTAAATAAAGTTCTATGCAAGCCTTACAAATCAATCTATCTTTAAATTAAAAACCTACCTTGTTAAATTCCGATATTTTCAACAAAACACGTATATCGCGTGCCATCGTACTACCCGGGTTGGACTAAAAAGTTTGTCTCTATGCCGTGAATCGCTAATCTTTGGCGCATAGAAAACAACAAACAGTTACGTTGGAGGCCCAAAATGTGTTGCAACCTGAAAGAGGGATTTCAACCCTACGTCATAACATCTTAAGGGATATGCTATAAAATTCACGCGACATTAAGAGATAGCAAAACCGAGAATGATTCTACAAACCGAATAGGTACCTACGTAACTCACAAGTCCGTATCACGGGTTATCTACATCAAGGGTTAACTGGAAGAGATTTCTATTGAAATAAGCTCGCCATGTACACTTTTTTTTATTTGATAGTTGTGTTTTCCGTATGAATTTTATGTATATGCAATAAAGTACATCCTTCAGAGAGTCTTCACTGAGTAGGGACTTACTATGGAGGGACTGGCTTCTATGCTTAGGTGCTATTCGCGTTAACCACTGCAGTATTCTACCACCTAGTTTGGATTGTAACGTTCATTAAGCCGCAGTTTCTGCGCTACTTTGAATAAAACATTTTCATTTATTTATTATATAAATAATAAATAAATGAAAATGTATCAGTTGTCTACCCGAGAACACGGCAATTGTAACGCTGCCGAAACGTCGGGAAATAAGGTAATTACGTTTTACCTAATAAATAATCGCGATTGGCCCCGTTCAATATATAACACTGATTTTCCATGGCAGAAGTCCAGTAGAAGATCACAGTGTGTATACCTTTTACAGTGAGCGTAGCGTTTTATATGCCTGAGCTTCTATTGGTTAACAATGATACACAGTGATGCCTGTGGCATTAAGAATTTTGGTACGAGGCTGCTTAAAGGTGTGTTAATTCCGATAGTTACCCATAGACCATTGGTCAATTTCATCGGCGAGACGGTACTGTTGCTTAAGGGCGAATTTTCCCGTCGGTAGTCGAATTTACGAAAGTGTCAGAAGTGGGATCATGCCTCAGCTCCATAATAAACGCCCTTTTCTCTTAGCGCGTAGCACAGCTTCCTAAGCCTATGTAGCAATATAGGGTACCATGCAGCAAGATTAGCACTTTGACACATTCGCATTGTGTCAGAAGTGGGATCCTGATCTTAACCTTTCGTTACCAAATCCTCCGTTAATCAGCGGAAGCAACAAAAATGCCGTGAAGAATCTACAAACACCACCGTTTATTACCAACAGTATATGTACAGAGAGCAGCGTGTGAGGACGGGGCCGTCCCCCTTTCACTTGTACTTGAGCGGCTGCCGCTGGCGGGCGGAGAGCGCGGTGCGCGGGGGGCGCGTGCCGTGCCGCTCGCGCCACTCCGCCTCCAGCCGCGCGTACACGCCACCTGGAGATTGCAAGTTTTCATGGATCGCTGTATCCTAATTCCCGGTTTCATACTAATATGACAGACGATTTGAATCGATCAAGATTTGGTGCACGTAATGGGGGCTCACCCGGCTGACTCTATAATACGCGCACAATCCTGTCTAAATCCTGACCTTTGCTATAACCGTTAGTATGGGAAGTGACGGATTTACGTTAGAATCCTTGGCGAGCATAATTAGGCGTATGTTGCATAAAAGTGACAGTCGAGAATATTTATTGTTACGCCACGAGAATGGACTAGCTCATATCCGCTTCCCTGGTATCAGGGTTGTAACCTGACTCACTACGTAAATAAAATATGGAACGATAGGACTCGGGAAGGTGACTAACATAGTCTATAAGATTAACAAACTGAAGTGGCAGCTGGCTTGTCACATCCGCCGAAAAACTGATGTCAATGGGATACAAGTTCTCTAGTGAAAACCAAGAACGTACCTAGTTAAAGACGCCCACAGGGCTGGCTGATCCTATCTGAGGCATATTACTGGCAGCGGTGGGATGAGGATAACAAGATAGAAAGACGTGGTTATCTTTAATACTGTCGATCATTTTCAAATTAAAAATTACGCGCCCAACGTGGGGCGCCAATGTGAGGTTGTGTAATGTTTAATAAATAATAAAACTGGAACGACTGTAACTTTGTGCTTTATTTAAATGTATTTATTTATTTTATTTATGATTTAAACAGAAATCTGGATAAAAACAGAATAAGCAGGGAAAAATAGTCAGGTCTAGTCAAGATGTGAAGTAGTACTAAAGATGAGGGAAATCTCGAAAATGGGTGACGTAATTTTAAATTTGAAAATGATAGACAGTATTAAAGAAATATAAAAAGTGGTGTAGAGGTTTGCACCGTTACAATCTAACCATGCTACGAATGGCCTGCGCCCCTGTGTGGTAGCGTCAGGGCTTACAGGGCAGAGAACGCACCTTGCTTGTTTGTATAGAGCGCGGTCCGCCGTATGCGGTGGCACTAATCTAGCCGTGCTACGTATGATAAGCGTTCGTTGTGGTAGAGTCAGGGCTTACCAGGCGGTGACCGCGCCTTGTTTACGGAGAACGCGGAGCGGCGAATGCGGCGGCACTAATCTAATCGTGCTATACGTATGATCTGCGTCCGTTTGTGGTAGAGTCAAGGCTTACCGGCCGGTGACCGCGCCTTATTTACGGAGAACGCGGAGCGGCGAATGCGGCGGCACTAATCTAACCGTGCTATACGTATGATCAGCGTCCGTTGTGGTAGAGTCAGGGCTTACCAGGCGGTGACCTTGTTTACGGAGAACGCGTTGCGGCGAATGTGGTGGCACTAATCTAGACGTGCTACGAATGATCTGCGTCCGTTTGTGGTAGAGTCAGGGCTTACCGGGCGGTGACCGCGCCTTGTTTACGGAGAACGCGGAGCGGCGAATGCGGCGGCACTAATCTAACCGTGCTATACGTATGATCTGCGTCAGTTTGTGGTAGAGTCAAGGCTTACCGGGCGGTGACCGCGCCTTGTTTACGGAGAACGCGTTGCGGCGAAAGTGGTGGCACTAATCTAGACGTTGCTACGAATGATCTGCGTCCGTTTGTGGTAGAATCAGGGCTTACCGGGCGGTGAACGCGCCTTGTTTACGGAGAACGCGGTGCGGCGTCACTAATCTATACGTGGTACGTATGATCTGCGTCCGTTTGTGGTAGAGTCAGGGCTTACCGGGCGGTGAGCGCGCCTTGTTCGCGGAGAGCGTGGCGCGGCGCGCGAGGGCCTGCCGCATCTGGCGCACGGCGCGCTCCTCGAACCGGCGCTGCCCGTCCTGGTTGCTGCGCGCCGACAGGGACGACACCCACTGCCGGCCCACCACGCGGGCGCGCCTGCCGCCCACAGACGGGGAGTTCATACTTTGAGGGGGGTTCTTGTATTAAATAATTATAAAAGGGTT
This sequence comes from Yponomeuta sedellus, assembly GCA_934045075.1. Classification (NCBI taxonomy): domain Eukaryota; kingdom Metazoa; phylum Arthropoda; class Insecta; order Lepidoptera; family Yponomeutidae; genus Yponomeuta; species Yponomeuta sedellus. The sequence continues at coordinate 1,731,563 of OW203742.1, read as the reverse complement.
CTTGTAATAACAACTTGACACGGGCGTAATCCAGCCCAGTCTCAGAAAACTTCATCATGGAGCTGGGAAGCATCTCAATGGCAGCGAAAAAAAGGTTATAGGTTCTTGAACAAACATGACGTTTGGCTGGACGTTTATGTACTGATGTGACAGAATCAAAGTCAATTTGCCGCTGGCTACGCGGGAAACCAAATCAAGCACTATTTACATCTAGATAAAGAAGAAAACTAATTTTTGTGTTCTGTGATTTAGATCTACAATTGTAAGTCAAGGAGTTACTTTTAAGACAAGGAATTACTGTATCGGTATTACTAATTGTATGTCGCTTTATAAAAGAGAGTCATTGTTCACTTCGGTCGGCATAAGACAGTTGTTAGCACTCACTTCTTCCCAATCGGCGGCGCCTTCAGCACGACGCGGCGTCCAGGGCGGCGAGGCGGCGCCTCCTCTTCGCTGTGCGCCGAGGCCGAGGCCGAGGATTCTTCGCTGTCCGAGGACGAGGACTGCTCCGAGCCCGAGTCGCCGGCCGAGTGCGCGCGCGCCGCGCCGCCTTGCTTCGTCAGCCGCGTGACAGGCACGAGAATCGTTGTCGGATTGATTGGCTGGTGACGGTGCTAGCTTTAGTTTGTGCAGTGCGAGTGGCTGGGAAGCGTATTCATAGGTACTAACTGTGGCGCCATTTCGTAGAACAAGATATGGTTCCTTGCTGACAGTGACAATTCGATGTAATTTGCATAGTCAGCTTAGGAAGACTAATAATTGTACTGATCCCGTGAGGCGTTTTTGGTATCCTTACGTGTCGCTGGTCAAGTGGGATGGAGAATGGATTTGTTGGTGCTGTTTTGGTGCCAATTAGATACAGTATAGTTGAACAGGCTAACGCGAACAGTTTGATGTCCGAAAATCTAAGGTTTTACGAACTTAGCTATGAAGAGAGATAACCAATAGTTTCGTAAGTGGGGTGCTATGTACAGTCACTGCTACTCTTGTCAACTGCTACCTACCTTCTTGTCTTATTTTGGCAATAATTTTCTATTACGAGTATTTTATTGCATGGAGAGCATTGGAGAGCAAATCATTCTAATTATTAATGAGGCTGCATGGTACCTTGCCCTGTCTTATCAAAACCATCTCATTCTAAAAAGCATTTAAACTCAACAAAAACCCTTTTTTGCCAGATCAGTATGATAAGTTAATGAACTAAGTACCTACGATAGCAAGTATTACTAACACAGCACAGCCAAAGAGCCACTAACCTTGACAGCGTCGTCCTTAGCCGGGGGCTTGACGGACGCGGACGCCCGCTCGGGCGAGGGGTCCCGCACCCCAGGCGGCGGGGGCGCGTTCAGAGACTGCTCGGACGCGCGCGCCGCCGCCGCCGAGCCGGGCCGCGCGTGCGCTGCGTGCGGTGCGGGGCGGAGGGGGGCTATTTGCTTATTGCGTAAGGCGACATTGGGCGGTGTACGAACGATTCTTCCGATCAAGTCATGATGAGGGGGGGGGGGGAATTGAAGCTTATTTTGGGGGTATATTCAACTGGAATTTCAAGTGCTGCCAAGTTCTTCCGCCTCGCGAGAGACTTGAGATAAATATGCAGGGCTATAACTGCCAACCTTCGCTAGAGAGGCATCATAAGAAGAAGATTCAACGCTGTACCTAGCTCTAAAATGAATAGTTGGGGACCGAACTCGTATTGTCGGTATTAGCTTTTTACAGTGCGAAATTTAGACCCATTATTTTCATTGTGAATTCCATTAATTTAAAAAAAAACGTTAAATGGGTCACCCTATTTTCTCTTCCGCACGGTGGGTCTAATGGAGGATTAAACTATTTCACGTAGGTAATAAATAAACAGCTCACTGAGAGTCATGCCTCATAGATAATATTTTCGCTTGTTTTATTTCTTAGAGTTTGTGCCAAATGGCGATAGAATAGGGAACGTCTATTACCTTTCATACATTTATTAAAACTCTGTGCTAGCACTCGTTTGGGTACATATTACAATAGTACCTACCTACCCCTAAAAGATAACCGAAGGCGCTTTTACTAAACTTCTGCACTGTATGGATTTTTCCGATTTAACTTACGTAATATAACAACTGAACCGATTGACACCAACCTCGGGGTGCAGTTGCCCGAGCGCCACAACAATTAGTGCCGAAAACAAAACTTGTTAGACATTTTAGTAGGTACAATAATCGTTGCAATTTTGTAGCGTCCATCGAAAGTGTCGACTGGGCTAACCTCATCGAGCGAAATAATGATCTGACTTCACTGGCACAGTCGATTATTAGGATAATTTCGCATTCAACTCAAATATGTTTTCCGATAAGAAAAGTAAGCGCTAAAAATAGCAATATTTCTTCCTGGGTAACAGATGAAGTTCTTAATGTAAAGAGGCTAATTTTTGATATAAATTGTATGATGGGCATATCCCCGAGCAACCCTGACTTAAGAGAGGTTTTGAATAGGTATACAGCAAAATATGATCGCTTGCTCCGGGATAGACGATCGGAGTATTATGTTGACAAGATAAACCGATCAGATAATCCAATAAGGACTATGTGGGCGGTAGTAAATGAGGAATCAGGAAAGAAGGGACATTGTAGCACTGACTACACTGACTTAATTAAGAGCATGGACGGTATTGCAGTAAAATCAAAAATAGCGCTCGTCGATGCGGTAAATAACAGGTTCGTGGGAGCCGCGGGTGCATGCGGTGCGCCGCCGGCCGACGTGCGTGGTGCCTGCCGTGCACTGGCTGCCGCGCGTACTGGTTGCGATCGCTCACTGCGCCTTCGTCCTTTTACGTCATGCGAGGTTTATCAAATAATCACTAAACGTATTGCGCGTAAACCTACTAAAGATCTCTACGACATATCTATAGACTTGCTGTACTTGGTCGCGCTGCCGATGTCCGGCGTATTAGCTCATCTATACAATGCATGCTTGAGGGTCGGCTCGTACCCAACCCCATTAAAAAAAGTCAAAGTGTCACCTCTATATAAAGGAAAAGGCAAAAAAGATGATGCAAATAATTACCGGCCGGTGTCGGTGGTTCCCAGTATCGCAAAAGTATTCGAAGCCGGTTTGAGTGAAAGATTGATAGCATTTCTTTCGGCAACGAAATCACTATCTGATCGGCAATACGCATATCGGAGTGGAAGATCTACGACATCTGCAGCCCGTGAGGTCGTGCGCCGCGTACTCGGGGCTAGAGAGAGAAACCAGCAAGTGGCTGTTCTCTTCTGCGACTTGTCCAAAGCCTTCGATGTTGCGAATCATGCACTCTTAGCAGAGAAAATGAGATGCTATGGCATAGACGGGCCGGCTCAAAGATTGCTCGTAGAATTTTTACAGGACCGATCGCAGGTTGTAGTGGGAGAGGGAGGGAAACTAAGGTCTTCGTCATTAAACATAATGTTGGGCGTCCCTCAAGGTTCCTCTGTCTCCAACATACTTTTCTCTATCCTAATGAATGACCTACCAGAAGCCATACAGGACGGTCATGTATTGATGTATGCTGACGACGTGGCAGCAATAGTATCTGGTCCTTCTATCGATCGACTGGAAGAAAACCTGAACAGAGTAGCTAAAGAAATATCACAATGGTTCAAAACGAACGGCTTAATACTTAACCTTACGAAAACACAATATTTACACTTTAATCTGTCAGGTAGGAGCTATAGGTCTTTGCGCGTAAGTGTTGGTGACACAGTCTTAGAGCAGGTTCCCAGCATTGTGTTCCTAGGTTTCCAAATTGATAGGGCTCTTACGTGGGAAACCCATATAGATAACCTATGCGGTAAGCTCGGGAGTGCTTGTTTCGCTTTGTATAGGCTTAGTTGGACCTTACCGACGGAATCTGTGAGATCCTGCTACTTTGCGACAGTGCACTCACTGCTGCAGTATGGTGTGGAGTTCTGGGGATGTGCGGCCGACTGGATGCGCGCCTTCAGAATGCAAAAGCGAGCTGTTCGAGCGATAGCCCGAATTCGAAAGGACTAATCTGCCAGACCGTACTTCGAGAAGTATAATATTCTGACGGTCCCCGCTCTTGTGATCATGCAGGCAGCTGTATACACGCGCGAGCACATAATAGAATATACAAGACTTGGCGACCGCCATCCGTACAGCACTCGCAATACAGACAAATTATCATCTGTTACCCACAAACTAACCAGGTCTGGTAAGCTAATTCATGTTATGGGACCGAAAGTGTACAACCGTCTGCCCACTGAGATAATAAGTTCCACGTCTTTGCAGTGTTTCAAAATGAAGCTCAATAACTGGCTTGTCAAGCAAACGGTTTATAATTATGATGGCTGGCTTTAAGTCTTCTGATTGTCTGACTATGTTTGACCGATGGTTGTCTGATATTTTATATTGACTATTATTAATTGCCGAATTTATTAATGTTTAATATATAAATGCGATTTTTATCTGGAATAATTATCAAATGTAATGAATTGACGTGTAACTTATAATTATGAATAAATATGTCTATGTCTAATATTTCGGAAACGTAGATACTCCAGAAACAGGGAAGAGATACGGAATAGCCAGGTCAGGTAGCGTGTCACAGATAGACCAAACAAACAGTAAGATCACTGACTAGCACTCGAGTTCCTCCGAGACTTACCATGACGATCCACTAATCTGTTGACTTCAATGTGTTTGGGCAAGACATGAAGACAAAACCGATCTGGGGCCTAACTATGCGCACCAAATCCTGATCGATTCCAATCGTCCAACTGTCATATTCCATTTTAATTTGACAGTTATACGATTAGAATCGCTCAGTATTTGGTTTTAATAATATGCATGAAATCCTGATCGATATCAATCGTATAACACCATTAATAAAAAAGCAGCAATACATCTTGTAACATTTATTTTAGTACTACAATTACAAAAAATATACTTTTTTATATAATACTAGCTGACCCAGCGAACTTCATACCGCCTAACAGCCGATTCTTATTTTTTTAAATTTTTCTCTCCGTAAGAACCATCCTCGTACATCGAGGAATAGTCTAAAAAAAGAATTACCAAAATCGGTTCAGCCGTTCTCGAGATTTGCGCTTACCAACACATTCGGGGATTCATTTTTATATTATAAGAGAAGATAGGTTAATGTGAAGGTTGGTGTTACTTTTATGCAATAAAATTATTTAAATGATTTAAATGATATTTGGGATAGAATATCATACCGAGTTGTATGTAGGTATACTCTCAAATCGGATTCCACTTGTAATCTGTTTCTGGAGCTGTTTGTTTTTGGAGCAGAAAATGCCTTTTCACAGAGGTATGTGGTTACAAAAGCAATCAATGTTTCATTTATTTATAATATAATTGTTGTCCATAGATTCGACTGCGCCCCCCCCCCCCCCCATACATATGCTCGCGGATCCCCAGGGGTCCACACAGCAGAGGTTAAGAAACACTGATAGTTAGAATATTTTCGGGGCTTAATCGCGTAGTAATTTATTGCTATGTTACCTCGACGTTTCGACGACGTTACAGTCATCGTGGTCACGAGAAGACTGATGGCTGACACCCGTTCGCATCTTCGGCTGACAAGGTTTCAGACTACCCTCAATCAGCACATTAATTAATCGTTATAAGAAACACTGAGTTAGTCGGTTGGAATCATTCAGAATTTGGTGCTCCTAATATGGGAGCTGATTAACAATCCGTGTAGAGGCTAAGGCATGCGTGTGCTGTAACCAGTGCGCTTGCTGTTGGTTTAGTTTGCCATGCTCACATCTTTTGGCCCAGCTACAGCAATATTCAAAATATCTTGCAGTTAATTTTGTCATAACTAGGCCAATATCTAGGTAGACTAGCGTTTGTTGGTTTGATGATGTTGCAGATCATGAATTTTGAATGTAAGCGTCATGTATTTACAATTTACATGGCTACTTCTGTTGCCGATTGTTGTAATTTATTCAGGCATATTTACAGCTAGCCAGCTTTAGGTCTTCGTGTGGTAGGGAATAGAAAACATTAAAGCTTTCCGTCTACTATTCCATTGTAATAGGTAGTAAAGTTGTTCATGACACGAACAACTCGAGTATTTTCAGATCAATACTAACAGCTAGTTCTGTTTACAATGGCGAGCTTTCATTCACGATTGAAGCCAGCGTGACATCATTTCCTTCACCAGAAGTTGCTGCAGAATTTGGAAGAGATGTATCGTTGGAGTCATATGGTAAAGATCCTTGCCAGCCGTCTTCTATATAACAATGTTGTTTGTTAGTCGGCCCATCGCGTCGTCGGAAAGCTCGCCAGAGTTAACATAGTCAAAAGGTGCGATCAGACACAACAGGTTGCCCCTGTAATCCCAGCGACTCGCTTTACCAAGAACGAGTTCGAGTAGCATTTTTTCATCAGCTAATAAGCTACTCAAACTCGTTCACGAATTACCCGGACGCACCTAAATTTACGCACACCCCACACGCAATAAGATTTCTGAATACACGTATCAACAAATATTTATATTCGTCAGCTGTCCAGTTCTCTTTCTCTCTCTTCCCAGCTTTAGCCCCACATGGTGGTGGGGCAGCTTTCATTATTTTCTCTCTCCACTTCGCCCTATTCATGACCCCGTTCATAAATCTTTCTTCATTACATCCATCCACCTAGTTTTCGCTCTTCTTCCCAGCCGTCAGCCGTGGATGTCAGCCGTCCACCTGAACTAACCATATTGCCCTCCCCTTATTTATGTCTGAACGCCTCTAGTGCCTGAGTCAAACTCACGGTTGAACTTGTTATTGCTGGTGTAGAGTTTCCCGAGCAGGCCGAGTGGTGGGCGCGCCGGCACCAGCTGGATTCCCTCCCACCAAAATACTTCTTTGCACTGCAGGCGTCCTTGAAGCTCCTCTCCGGGTTCTGGAACAAGATGACGTGATAGGCATGATCTTTTATTTTGTATGCCCTGTTGGCATTCGATAGCTTACGATGACTTAAATTGGCTTGGCTTGATCGCGTGTTGATGGTGGAAAGATTTGCCAATCAGCGTTAGGGACTCGCTTTGTTGCCCAGAGTGTTTAGCGCACTCCGTCACTCGTCCCTTACGTTTACCTTAGTGAGTACGTAGTTTGGGAAGGCTCCTTTCATTCACAAGTTCAAGTTCAATCGTTTATTGCTTCATGTGGTACATTTTGCTCTTAATATAAATAGTAGTTCTCAACATGAGCCCTGTAAGGGCACTGCAATGTAGTTACATTATTCACACCAAGTGCCTGTCACTCTGCGATTGTTACAGGTGACATGTTTCAACACGTCCATGGTTTCAATTACTAACTGTGCCCCGCGGTGATACCAGCGGTTTATTAGGGAAAATAAATTGTGTGTTAACAGTAAAAGATATTTTCCCGCAGTAAAAAGTAGTTTATGTGTTAATCCAGATCCGAGTGTCAGCTAACTCCATACCAAATGTTATTATTTTTATTATTATAGGTATACGTTTAATTCAGATAAACAAATCCATAGAGTTGTTAGTACGAACTTAGTATATGTTAGTAAGATACAATTAGATAACGCTCTGATAAATTCATGTAAATGCACCTTGGAGTGGTGCTTCAAAAACGGGCTATCCGCCCTATCATTTAACAGCCCCAGGATGCCGTTGGGACTGCCACGAATTCTGCTCATCAGGGAGGCCACGCGATTCCGGATTATGGCCGCAAAGCCGTCCACACGGGCTTCAGCAAACATCCCCGAAGCGCTGCAGAATCGCGGCAGCCCCAACAACATCATAAAAACATTATTATACTGCACATGAAGGGCGCTGATGGCCCGCTGCGTAAAGCTCATCCACAAGCCACACGTGTACAGGGATTGGCAGAAGGCCTTAAAGAGAGTAATCTTGACCTCCCTTGTACACCGGGAAAATCTGCGGGACAGCATATTACAGCGGACCGCCAGCGCCCTCCTCTCTCGATCGATATCAGCATCATCCTGAAGACGCTCGTTGACCACGTGACCCAGGTACTTAAATTGCGACACTCTTGCGAGGGATGAACCGTACAGCTTTAGTGCCGGCACATCAACAGGCACTTTCGCGCCTGACACAAACACCATGTACTCGCTTTTTTTCGTGTTGTACCTGAGTCCGTGGCCATCCGCATATGTCTCACATACAGCCAGCATCTTTCGCATGCCGCTGATCGAGGGACTCAGTAGCACCATATCATCGGCGTAACTTAAGTTGTTGATGATTTTACCCTCAATATTAAACTCGCTCCAGCCGTTTAGACGTGAAGAAGTAACAAACATACACACTCACAAACTTTCGCCTTTGTAATATTAGTGTTATGTGATGAAATCTGTACTTTGAGATAGGCATTTGGATTTAGGATAAGAACTTCATTAGGTATCCATCGTTTTCATCGAATCCCGGCTGGGAACAAAAAAAACCCAGGTCTTGGATGTTTAAATGTTTGTGATGTCGTTGCTTCTAGTTCCCACGACACAGGGTATCCTAGTGTGGGGCCAGAAGGGAATGTATGTGCCTGTATGTAAATGTTATGTTATATCCATAGTTTTTATTCAATACACTATGTGCATCTGGGTTTGGATTATGTAAACCAATGTCGAGTTGATGATTTTACTTTAAAAAAATCTTACTAAATAGTCATGAGACGACGTCTGGAAATCTGGTGAAAATGGGACTGGGGATCAAAACTAAATCTAGCTTCGTAAAAGTTTATCTGTAAAAGATTACAACGTCACTGAAATAAATAAAAATCACTTACCTGCTGAGCATTTACCTACGATAGTATTGTACACAGGTTTTTCTGCAAAAATAAGCACAAACGCTAAACTACGAGTAAAATACCAGAGCATTTCGGATCGCACAAGTTCGTTCGTATCATACCTATCGCTCGACGACGGCAATGAGGAGAACTCACCCCTGGTGATGAGCCTAGTAAGGCGCTCCGGGAACACCAGCTGCGGGGGCCGCATGGCGATGATCTCCCGAAAGCGACTGTAGATGTCCATGACAGCGGCATCGTTCGGCAGACGCTCGTCCGGAGCGTGCTCGCGGAACTGGCAACCCTAAGGGGGTTTCAAGGGATGAACAAATTGCCAGAAGCGCTCGTGACCTAGTCGAACCGAGTGATTGGAATCAATCACTTGAGGTAAGCAACGGGTGGCGATGGGTGACCGTCCCGTCACTGTATCCATGCCCTAGCGGCGCATACCAGCGCAGAAATGAAAGATTATATTTCCATAGGGGGCCTCCATGTATTGTATTGCCTGAGTCTTTGGATCCTTTCTACGATTGGCATAGACAGGGCACAAGTCGGGCGGACCGTTCTCACCCTAAAATAGTCAAGACCTGTAACCAGGAGTTTAGGTTATTGCATGCATCCATTGAGATTCCGTGTCGGAGGCTATTGCTTCTCAAGACCAGGCCCCTCTGGAAATATGCTGCCGTATCTAGGCCACTGTTATCAGACACTAAGCTACCATGAGGGTATCCTAATTTGGACGCGGACATTAGTGCATAAGTTGTAGATTGTGCTGGTGTACCTACAGTGTTTTTGGTGACGGACGGTGCACTGCAGCCTTACGGCGCAATCCGTGGATATATTTATTAGATAATCCAGCGCGGGTTCGATTGGCAGACTTCCGGTGTTTCAGGTGATGGTCTTGAACAGTAAGCGTGCTCGCGGCGGTCATACTTCTAACGTGAACTGTGCAGATGTCGTGAAACGTTGTACTTATATCTTTACAAACAATAATAAACTCTGGAACGACTTCAGGTGTGGTTTTATTTGTAGATTAGTAAAATTATGGTTTTATTTGTAGATTATTGGCCCCACGTTGGGCGCCAGTGAAACGTTGTATAAATAATAATAAACGTTGTACAAATAATAATAAACTCTGGAACGACTTCAGGTGTGGTTTTATTTGTAGATTAGTAAAACAGAAAACTGGATAAACGGAGAAGCAGGTAAAAAAGTCAGATCTGGTCAAAGGGTAAAGTAGTAGTGATGAAAAATGAGGGAAATCGAAGAATGTGTGACGTAATTTAAATATTTCAAAATGATAGATAGAAAAAGAAATAAAAATGGTGTGAAGAGGTTTGCACCGTTACAGTCTGTTCACTGATCCGGCATTATGTGTTTTTACTTACTTACCATGTTTCGGATGATAGTCTCAAAGCGGTATGCGCGTTCGCTACAGCAGGCGAATCAGCTGGCGCCCCTTCAGCGCGGCCGGTGTTGATGTTGGTCAACTTCTATTATCGGTATTTTTTAGTAGACTTACCATGTTTCTGACGATCTTGAAGAGTAGGCATGCTTGCCGCAGCAGGGGTAGTGCGGTCGAGCGCGAACTGTGCAGATGTCAGTTAGCTGATCCGGCATCTGTGTTGACTGACTCACCATGTTTCTCGTAAAGGGCTTGAAAGGTAGGCGTGCTTGCGGCATCAGGGGAAATGGCTGACAGATTTCCAGCGTGTACTGTGCACATGTCAGTTAGCTGATCCAGCATCTGTTTTGATTTAATTACCGTGTTTCTGATGACGGTCTTGAAGAGTAGGCTTGCTTGCCGCAGCAGGGGAAATGGCTGACAGACGGACATGAACTATGCAAATGCCAGTTAGCTGATCCATCATCTGTGTTGATTAACTCCCCGTGTTTCGGGTAACTGTCTTAAAGGCTTGGCGTACTTGCCGCAGCAGGGAAAGTGGCGGTCATACCTCTAGCTTGAACTGTGAAAATTCCAGTTGGCTGATCTGTGTTGACTAGTATTTCTTAATGGTGCTCCCACATTGCCGTTAGAAAATGTTTAGTAACGTTAGTAAACGCGATACTCATAGGTACATAGTTATATATTGAACGGTTCTAATCGCGATTAGAACCGTTTGTAATGGTGTATATCTTTAATAAATAATAAAAACTGGAACGACTTCAATTGTGGCTTTATTTGTAGATTAGTAGGTATTATTTTATAATAAAACTGAAAAACTGGATAAAAACGGATAAGCTAAGCAGGTAAAATAGTCAGGTCTGGTCGAAGGGTAAAGTTGTAATAAAACGTAGTGATTACATACTCTTTGGTTGTAATGATGAAAAATGAGGGAAATCGAAAAATGTGTGACGTAATTTAAATATTTGAAAATGATAGAAAAAGAAATAAAAATGGTGTAAAGAGGTTGGCACCGTTACACGTTTAATATATAATTATCTGTGATGATTGAAATACCGTGTTTCGGGTGATAGTCTCGAAGCGGTAGGCGCGCTCCCCGCAGCACGGGTAGCGGCCGGCCGGTAGAGGCGGGCGGCCCTCCAGAGCGAACATGTGCGGCCCCTGCTCGTGATGGGAGCACCACTCCATCTGGGGAGGTGCTAGGCAGTGAGAAGGCTGTGCGGTAAGGCAGACGGAGTACCAATCTGGACTTGGTTCTCTATGAACCTGACATGGGGATGTGACAGGCGCCTGAGAGCACTTTGCATGATGTCGTTAAGTGCCCCTCAATCAATGAAGGTTCGCGGTCAGATCTGTGGATTGTTCCGTTCAGTGCAGGTCTTTGTTGAATCTCTCGTTGCCGCAGTTTCGGATCGTTTTTGATAGTTAGTAAGTTCATTAGGAGAGGGCTATGTCCAGCAGTGGACTAATATAGCCCGCAGAAGAAGTAAGTAAGTATGTAAATCGTTTATTTCCAAGAAGACAATACAAATTGAAATAACTTATAAATAGACAGTGGAGGGTATTACGAAAAATTGTTTTTCAACACACTTGCTCGTAAAGTGACTCTTATAACACCGGTTTAAGAACCATAATGCTGTGCATTATACACGCGTGCGTAATAATATTACAGCACAAGTGCTGTAATGAATATAGTTTTAATTTTATCAACTACAGACAAATAATGAATGACAGCAAAGAGTTTTCATATCTAAAAATAATAATGTAATTTATATTTTATGCACGTTAGTATCAAAATACGATAACTAAACATTTATTTTCATCAAATTGCAATCAAAATAAGAAAAAGATAGACATATCTAAAAGCCAACTTGTAATTCAGAAATATCGATTTATAGGCTGTATGAAGTTGTTACATTTGCCTACATTTGACAGCGCGCCAATTAAAAAAGTAAGCGCGCGCCATTTTCAATCTCAGTCAGTTCTCAAGAAATAAAACTTTTCATTGTTTCTTGTGAAAATGTCGAGTTCGAGTACTGATACTGAAGAGGATATGGTTTTAACTCCGCAAGACATACTTAATGAGGCGCAAAATGCCAATGAAAGTTTGATACCCGAGAAATCTAAGGAAAAATATGTCGCAGCGTATGAAAATTTCCTAACATGGAAAACGGAAAAGAACGCGAACTCTTTTTCTGAGTCAGTATTTTTAGCGTACTTTTTATTTTTATTTACCTGTGCTTGTTTTTTATTTTCCTCACAAGTGTGTTGAAAAACGTCGTATGACACTCGTGAGCATTGGTCATTACAGACTCGGTTCCATAACTGCTCTCGCCTTCGGCTCGAGCAGTAAACCCACCGCGTCTGTAATGACCAACTTAGCTCACTAGTGTCATAATGTACTATTATGTTTACCGGCACTCCCCAAACTGTGCTCACTAATAAAGTCCCCAAGATACAGGCCTACCTGTATCTTGGGGACTTTATTAGTGTGCACAGTTTCCGGTTAACTTAGTCGTTGACAAAAACCTAAACGCATCTCATTGTTGATAAAATCTCTAGACTACAATAGGAATACACGTTGAAAGGTGTATGAGATAAAGGAATTGCACGGTAATACCAGAATGGCAGCCGAGAATTGAACCAGACAGACCATGTGCAGCGTGACAGTAATGAGGTAAAGTCAATCAGCAAAGGAATCAGTGAACGTGGAAAACGATCCTGAGAGTTGACGAAAAGAAAAAGAACGCATGATATGGCCACCTTGGCGTAAGGTCCGGAAAAATAGTACGGGTAGTCACCTGGTAGGCCGGGAAATAGCTCTCGCAGATCTGGCAACGCAGCAGATGGCAGTCGGCCCACAACCGCCAGTAAACGCGCCGCCACGAGCGAAGCTCGCCGTACAGCCACGATATGTACTCGTTCAGGCTCCACAGCGTGTCTCTGTAATAATCCACAACTGAGCTGAAAAAGAAAGGCTGTCGAACCACTCACGCAATCGTTAAGCCCGTGAAAACCTTGTTGAAATACTCCCACACTTAATATAGGACGGTAAAATTTTTTAATGGCTTTCTTTGTTTCCATCCATCCGGATTCACCCCTTGCATGCATCCCATAGGTATGTGCTTTTACAAAATAGGGTGATGGTAGTTTGCTTGCTGCGAATAAAATAAGCAGTAGGTAACTGATTGCTAGACATAAGTTTTTAGGCAGGCCGCTTCTCGCTGCACTCGACCATCATTGATTTCGAACAAAGGAGAACTTAGCAGCTTAATATTAGGCGGAATTTTCTTCTAACTAACCTATGTTGATGAGGAGCGTGGAATGGGTGGTGCTAGAGCGGTGGTAGTGGAGCGGTGTAGAACTCCGGCTTGTCAATCGGGAGGTCGTGGGTTCGAACCCCGGCATGTACCAATGACTTTGTTTTCTAAGTTATGTACATTTGTGAAATTATAGTAGCAATACTACTCGCTGACGGTGAAGGAAAACATCGTAAGGAAACCCTAGTGTCTGAGGTGTTAGTACCTCAGCGCTTGCTACGTACAATGGCCCAACTATGAGGCTAAGTGCGGAAATCTCAGGTCTAACTAACTGGGTGGTGCTATCATGATGATGAAGAGAAATTACTTTTTAGAAAATACCGTCATTTCGTAGTATCTTTTTACTGGTTGAGATCGTTATACTATTTTTATTTTTAATGCACTAACCAGTGCTAAGGACAATTTTAAAAACCTATTTAGAGGCTAAAAATTCCACCTATGCCGGGATTCGAAACCGCGACTGCGACGAACCGCGGCACGGATAGCCAGAGGTCGCGGGTTCGAATCCCGGCATGGGTGGAATTTTTAGCCTCTAAATAGCTTTTTAAAATGGCTGAGATCGTGTTCGACGCGTCTGGATTTCCATTCACTAATCCCTCAAGTATGGAATTTTAGATTTGTAGCATCAGTAGCTCACTTGGTGTGCATAGCGATCATGTTCCCTCGGCGGTCGATCTTCATGGAGGCCGGCTGGCACGGCACCTGCTCCGCAATGTGGCGCCCCAGCAGTTTGTTGCATCTGGAGAGAGCCATCAGGTAGTTACTTACAAAACTAAACGCCACTTACGAAAGGAAGGCGGCGCGTAGCAGGTAGACCAGAAGGTTAATTCATCATTCATTATAGTATTTTCTAAGGTTAACACGAGCACTAGACATAATTAAAACTGTTTTTTTAACTAAAACTTTCGTAAGCACAACACATTGTAGACTTTTAGTCCGGATTTACTTACGGGTGTTGTTATATCGGAAAAGTCCGACCAGGTTTCGCTCCGATTCGCAGAGCTTAATCATGGTGAGCAGAGACGGAGCTCGCGTCGTCGGTTGCTTGTCTCACACTCTATAACAACACCCGTAAGTAAATCCGGACTAAAAGTCTACAAAACTGTTTTTATACGGATTTCACTCGTTTATTATATTTTTTACAATTTTCCGACGTTTCGGCACTTTTACAGGTGCCGTGGTCTCGGATGACAGTGGTGACAGGCGTCTTTTTGAAAGCATTAACGGTTAGTTTGTAATTTTTGCCGAGGGTAGTAAACTTACGAAAGGGATCTCCCTTCGGAACTCGCCATTCTTCAAATCGTCATGATGGTGACCTCGCCTGGCAGTGGCAAAGGCAGCCTTTCTCTAAGGACAAAGGCTGCCTTTGCCACTGCCAGTTGGCACGTTAGATACTTTGACATAAAGAATGTTGATGGCAGTAAACACAGAACTATGTTCTGTGGCAGTAAACCTAATTTATATCACATTATCTACCGACTTATTGAGTTCTTTAAAGTTAATACTTCAAATCTTATTTTAGCACAATATCTCGCAGCAAACACACAATCTACTTTAAAAATAAATCTAACCTAACTCGTCATAACTTTTTTTTAACCCAGCAGGAACCCTATTAAGGGTACCACCGGCTCGGGGGAGCACGGTGGTTATATCGGACTCCCTGCCCTGAAAAGGGCGGTATACCGACTACAACTCCTGGGGTGTTTCTCGGTCGGACGGGGCCACGGGGACGCTTGCGCACACTACCGCGACAACTCGTCATAACCTAACCTAACCCATCCTATCATAAGATACACGTAATCTCTTTGCTGTTGCTTTCAAGAACTTTATGAAGAAAGACATTCAATCGCCACAAAGGGCCACTCACTTGCTGCACTTGAAGAGCGTGGCGAGGGTGGCGTAGTGTCCGCGCAGCGTCTCCGGCACAGGTTCGGCCAGCGAGAGGATCATCTTGCAGTACAGGCGGGACTGCACCTTGTCGCGGCGGTCGCGGATGCTCTCCAGCTCCGCGTTCGTGTACATCGCTGCTAATCTAACGGATCCATCCGTTAATATAATACAGTGATTATAAAAATAAAAAACAAATCTGACTTTATTCATCACTCAAGTTCAAGATACAAAAGTTTATAGGTACTCAAGTACATTTAAAATAGGTGCGTGGTGAAAAGGACACAGGCGAAACATAAATGCTGTTTGACAAACTCTGCCTTGGTAAGATAGTAGGCCACAAATGATGCACTCACAAACCAAGAAAAAGGTAAAGTTTTTTTAAAGACTAGAGATTAAAGAATACGCAGATGAACCTGGCTTACTTCACAGTTCATATTTTGTAAAATTGGTTTATTACGTTCATCAACAGTTTGCTGGAAGAGAATGCTTCTTGCATTAAGCACGCCCTTGTATATTTACTTATGTAATTAGTGCAATAAATAATTTAAAAAAATAAATAAATAAACAGTTGGAAAATCGTTACATGCTAAAAAGTGCAAGGATATTGTATCGAATTAGATGTGAATACCTACAAGTTTTATAAAGTAGCTTTTAAGCGTCCTACTGGAGGGCAGGCTTCTCTAAGAGAGAGAGGATGGTCTTAAATACCACGCGTGCCCACTGTAGATTGGCAATTTCAAAATACAGACGGAAATACGTTTTTCTTCCGGTCAGGTCCTGGCTCGTCAGCTCTCTCTTCTTCTCCAGAAACAGAAAGAAAGAGGTCTAATACCTACAAATATTTATTAATTTGAATTCACGCAAGATGGATCACATAAATGCTAAACTAGGATGGACGTGTGCTACGCTTATGGTTGACATTTGGTTAATACCTGGTGAGCAACGCGTCGCTGAGACAGGCGAGGTTGGTAGAGGTTTTGACGATCTCGTTCATGTGCGCGTGGCAGTAGATCAGACAATCGTGCAGCAGTGGCTCCATCTATGACATGATCCAAAACTTTCATTTAGGGTCTCAGTCGTGAGTCCAAAAAATCATAATTGTTACCTACTATTCTTCTTCTTCTTCAGGCTATATTATGTAGTCCACTGCTGGACTAGCCTTCCCCTAATGAGCGTCATAGCGCCCTGTCTTCAGCTTGCCGTATCCAGCATCTGCCGGCAGCTTTTCGCTGATCGTCATCCCACCTGGTCGGATTATTACTATGGCAAAATAAAAGATGTTAGTCTCGTCTGACCAAAGTGACCAGACCCGACCAGAGTCAGGGTGACAACGAAAGAAAACGTCGGACTATCCGAGCTATATCAAGCAGCACCGCCTTCTGCATGATAGCCGGAAGCATGCCTAGACTAGATAAACAGATGTTTATGCCGCAAATTTTGGCATTTCACGTCAACTTAGAGCTTTGATTTTTTCACAGCTTCAAGGGGCTGTAGACCTGAGTATATTGCTTTAATTTCAACTCGATACCTCCACGGGTTGCCGAGATAACGAGTTTTGACAAACAGAAGGTACGAGTAGGATGGACGGACAACGAAGTGATCCTAAAAGGGTTCCGGTATCCCTGTTGTGGTACGGAACTCTACAAACACATCGTCTAATGTGTTATTTTTAGACTTAGCCTTAGCACGTAACGATTGTTCACCGAGCAATTTTTCCGAAAAAATCTGTGAGATATGGAAATTATTGTGAAGGTGCACGTTAACTGCTTAACCGCTCGGAAAAATGCCACTAGCGTTAGTCATAGACGGTCACCCATCCATACACTGAACGCGCCCTATGTTGCTTTACCTTCGTGATCGTTTAAGATCACTCAGGCAGCCGGGGCTAGCGAATTAACCACAATCAGTAAACACCTAACCTGGAGGAACGAAGCGGAGACGAGTATGGGAACCACGTTGCTGGGCTCCAGCAGAGGCCAGTCTGCCACCAGGATCGAGTCTCGCTTCACCCACCGCATCAGCCAGTCGAAGATCTGCAGCCAAGAACATTTATTAGACGGCCTCGGTGGCGCAGCGGTTAGGTACGCTGACTGTAAAACCGAAGGGCTCGGGTTCGATCCCCGGCTGGGTCAAATTTTATTGTACATAAAATTGGAAATTACACAGATATTTATTAACCTAAGAGTACAAACGGCGGCCTTATCACTAAAAGCTAAAAGTGATCTCTTCCAGACAACCGTTGTATGGACTGGACTAATATATTAAAGAAGGAAGTAGATGTTCAAATATACAAGACTATTACCATCTATTACAAAGGTATAAATGAATATTTAATAATAATAAAATATTATCCCACGGAAATACAATACGGGAATATCACATATCCTATAATTATGTCAATTTGGATATTTGACTTTCTGTATGCCAAGGGTAACCAACATCCAAACATCTTCAAAAACTTTCACATCTATAATATTATAGTTGGATGGAGGACAATGATAGAGATTACCAAGTAAGTTCTGCTACGAAATGTTCCTCGCATTATAATATTAGTGGTTTTATAAAAGTATCTCCTGGAGTATGTAAGCTACAACAACGGGTACTTACTTGAATATCGCAATGTACAGAAATATCCATATCTTCGAGCTTCTGTCCAGCCGTTACATCGGCAAAGTACCCCATTTTGGACACCAGCAGCTTCTGAGGGCATCTGAAGTCCTTTTTCAACCCTTTTACCTCATCACAGACGTGAATCTCGACTTCTCCGCTAAAAAAAAAAAGCAACAACATATTTCCGATACCGGGAATAGAACCCGAGCCTCCTGGGTGAGAGCCAGGTATCCTAGCCACTAGACCATATCGGATCATATGTGATAGGGCAAAATATTCAACAGTTTTTGGGCGTGGCAAGTTGTCAATAACGGTGTTTATTGAATGCATAACGTTATCGGAGAAGTTTGTTAGGGCGCCACGTTTTCATCTCCTGCCTGTATAAGATTTCTTACTCGTGTTTAGAATGAAGCCTTTGCTCTTGTGCCATAATCACTGAAGATTTGCGCCTGCCGAGACGATCTCTCGATTCTTTTTCATTCACGAAACCTAAAAAAGTAAAAACATTTTAAACTCAAAAATAAGAATGACTTTGAGTTCAGAGTTCTGTGAGGGAACTTTTGCCGTTTTATGGAGAGTTGTAGATTTATTACGCGTTTCTAGCTGTTCAAACTAACCTCCGAAACTGGCTAGCTTTTTCACGTCACTATCCGTTGTTTTCTTGATGATGGGATGGTACACGCTCGTCGTTTTTGTAGGCTTCTTGTAACCGACCAAATAAGGTAAAATTGAGTCTAGGATACCTTCGTTTACCACCTGAAAAAAAACACCAGTTTCATAATTTGAAATATCTCTGGAATAAGAAATATGATGTCTAACCACTTACATCATTTAATTTACAATTTAAATTAGCTTCAGTCCACACACCCAGCATTTCGACACCTTCAGGGTGTATGCCACGTTTACCTGAAATTCACAACATATTTTTAGCTTCCCCCATTCTACCCCTAGATGTCACTGTTATCATGAAAATATTTGCCAGGCACTCAATACGTGAAAAACTACACTTTTCCCATCTTACCATCAATATCGTTGCAACTCGACCGTTTCTCCACCAAACGTTTTTCTGTGGATTTTTCCAAGCTTTTTGGGACGCAGAGGCTACTCTCACTCTTACTGGCAATAGCTTTAGGTTCCATGTTGGCTGTTTCAGCCAGCAAGTTACGTTCGTTTTGATCTATCACGTGGTTTATAACAGTAAGTTTAGTTAGCTCTTCCCAGTCTATTTTGGTGCCTTCGGCCTCATCTCCTTCAAGGTGCTCGTAGACTTGATAGGCAGTTTTCATGAAATCGAAAAAGTCTTTTACTGTGATGGTCTCTGTTGGTCCCTCCAGCTGGGTGTCACCGTCCGCTGTGTCTCCGGGCTTGGAGATCTTGAGCCGCCTTTCCAGCTTTTGTGAGAACATATTCGATGAGTCTCCATCTTGACTAGCCATGATCCTTTGCCGTCACGACATTTCCTAGACGTACTACAAAAATATCGACCAAATACCCCACCGTGCCTGGGCAACGAAACTATTGATTGTACAGTCTATCGTAGATTTCTGTGAAATGACGGAACAAAATTCTTCTGGTAAAAGTAAATTTGAATAAACCGATTAAACTACACACGTAAAGGTTTATGGCAAATAAAAATTTAGAAATAACACAAAGATATTTACAGTTTTAATGAAATAATTTGCAATGTTTCGGATGTTTCCTATATTTACAAACAAACTGACAACGTAAGATTTGACTTCATTTTGACTCTCTGTGGTAGGATCGAAGAAAGTTTTTGAATCAAGTAGGTCTCGCGGTAAGAAGTTGTAGATCTATAAAACAAAACGCTTTAAATAACGTTACCCTAACGGTATTATTAAAGCTGGTTAACGGTATTATTAAAGGGCCGATTGTCTATGGTCTCATTGTTGAAATGTCAAATGACTTGTCATTCGCCTTCTCAGTGATTTGTATTTTTGTTGTTCAACAAAGTTATTTATGATGTACTCGGAAATAACTGATTATGGAAAGTTCCTCATCCGAATATGACAAGGGCGGTGTGTTGCCTGACAGTTTCTGGAGGACTCCACCGCGCACCGTGCCGGGTAGGCCTCGTAAAACGGTCAACCAGGGCGAGGTTATGTCCGGGTCATCATACCAGCAGTTCCAGGCGTCCGTTAGCGACGCCTGGGACCTCGGCGATGACGACATCATCTCGGGGATCGAGAACACGAAGATCTCCAAAGCAATATCTCAAACAGCCGCGTTGAATGTGATAAACTCGCACAGAAACAGTGCAAAGAACACGAGTCAAAGTGAAGTGAAAATTGAGACTGGGAGCGTGACACTGACACCTGATGTTGTAGCGCCTAAGAATGAGGTCAGGAAGTATTCTGTTGGTCCTGGGGCGAGTTCTGGGCCGATGCGTCACTACCCGGGGCGCCCGCGGGCGGTCAAACTATCCGCTTTAACATCACGCGTTGAAAGCAACGAATCGAAGTTAGAACGGTTCCAGCAGCTTCTAGACAACTCAGTTTTAGACCTGGACGAGCTGAAGCAGCTCAGCTGGTCAGGGATCCCAGTGAAGGTCAGTGAACTTTTCTTTTGTGGGCTTTCTAATGAGTCACTAATTTGCATGTTGTTTGCTGTGTCGGAGTCACAGGCAAAAGCTATCTATCTATAATATTGCTTAAAATTTTTGTTTTCTTTCTTCTTAGACTATGATACTTTTAACACAACAATACTTTGATTAGCTGATCAGAGCACACATACACATACTTATGCACAAGTTATAATAATTACTTAGACTTTGTAAGTTTAATTTTTAGAATGTTAAAAAGTGTTGGACATAACGAGGGTCCGAAACATTGGTATTATTTCCATTTTATGTATAATAAAGTGCATCTATTCTCTACTGGCGTTACCCACAACACCCGCTGTTATGCCCATATTAGTAATTACCCCACGGGAATGCCTTACCGGTTTACCAAGTATTCTATATCTCAATTCAGAATTGTTACGTCAGGTTTCATGTAAATCCATTCGGCCGTGATTGGGAAACAAACATCTTTACAAACTTTCACATGATTATACTATTTTTATTCTTAATGCACTAAGCTGTGCTAAGGACAAATTTAAAAACCTATTTAGAGGCTAAAAATTTCACCCATGCCGGGATTCGAACCCGCAATCTCTGGCTATCCGTGCCAGCGCTCTTCCAATTGAAGCCTCAATTGGAACTTCAAATCGCTGCCTGTACGTAATACAGAGAATAGTGTAAAGAGGTTCGAAATTTCACTTAGTCGCCCACTGGCTCAATTGGAAGAGCGCTGGCACGGATAGCCAGAGGTTGCGGGTTCGAATCCCGGCATGGGAGAAATTTTTAGCCTCTAAATAGGTCTCTAAATAGGTTTTTAAACTATCACATTTTAAATAATACTAGCATCATTGAATTTGAAGTAAATTCAATGCTAGCATGATAATAACATTTTTGTTATTCTTAAAGATATATAGATAAGAAATAACTGCTTATACTCAAGTTCATTTTATATTATTGTCATCCATTATGTGAAGGGAACGACAGAGGGAATCCTAATATGGAAACTAGGGCTTCATCCTATTTTAGGAAATAGGTTATTTGAAACAAATGTGTTTTTTCTATTTTCTTTTCAATGGACTTAGGTTACAATAGAAATAATAGATTAGGCCGTGCCAGGCTTCAAGAAAATAACAGCCTGCTTCATAGTGTGTGCCTTATCAGAAGTAAAACAAATAATAAACGTAAGTGTTTTTATCAGTTTGTTACTTACATTTGTACTTGGAACTAAGTGTAAAATAACGGAACAATAAGCATAATGGTACAATGTACTGTACCATAACAATAAGCATAATGGTACAATGTACTGTACCATAATAAAGCAATGAACTTTAGAAGTCAAAATTTTTCATGAATATGTAACACATGACTCGACCCACTTCCTGATAACCTGAATTCTTGAGAATACCTTCCATCCAATGTTTTAACAATAGTTTAAGATTTTCATTGTGTCTTATTTATTAAAATATGTTTAAAACACTCTTAGAGGCAGTTTCGATAGTCTGCGGTGAAGGGATGACCTAACCATAGATTATTTGATTAATGCCTCTGAGTTGTGTTAACTCGAAAAGGAATCACTTTTTTAGTAACACTTCATTCGGATATAATGAAACATAACATGAAAGATTTTTTTCTGTCTTTTCCTTTACAAAAACATGATGGAAAATGTCATAAGAAAGCTATTTAACCAAGTTGACAGGTTCTGAAGAAACCCGTTTATAATGGGCTCTTCGAGGATTGCACTGACAAAGAATCCAACTCTTAAGATTGGATTCCTTTGCCAATGAATTTACAATTTCCCAATTTATTTAATATTAATAAAATATAGTATTGGGACGTAGTAAACTCATTGGTAAAGAATAGCAAGCTTTAACACTTTCCCAGCTATGAAAATATTTACAGTTCTTTATAATATCAGTTTCTGTAGTTTCCTCGGATTTCAGCTGCTATAAAAGTGCTGGCATTCAATGAATTATCACCAACACATGACAGTTCCGAAGCTGAAAAGGAAAAAATTAATTGGCAGGATCAATTTGTTGTCCGACTGCCTTTTTTTTCCAAGAAAACCATTGCTTCTACTCTCCCCTGGTACTCCCTTTAACCATCACATTACCTAGACGCCTGGAACGTTGGATATCTTTACAAATAATAATAAACTCTGGAACGACTTCAGGTGTGGTTTTATTTGTAGATTAGTAGTATAATATTTTAATAAAACAGAAAACTAGATAAAAACGGATAAACGGAGAAGCAGGTAAAATAGTCAGATCTGGTCAAAGGGTAAAGTAGTAATGATGAAAAATGAGGGAAATCGAAGAATGTGTGACGTAATTTAAATAGATAGATAGAAAAAGAAATAAAAATGGTGTGAAGAGGTTTGCACCGTTAACACCTAAACCTAGATGCCGAACCAACCAGACATCTCCACGTCCCCAGGCGCGAGCCGTG
This sequence comes from Yponomeuta sedellus, assembly GCA_934045075.1. NCBI lineage: Eukaryota > Metazoa > Arthropoda > Insecta > Lepidoptera > Yponomeutidae > Yponomeuta > Yponomeuta sedellus. The sequence goes on along the minus strand of OW203742.1, from coordinate 1,708,553 downwards.
ACCTGGCGTCTGCTCGCCGGCTACCTGCCAGCGAACACGGAGCGGCGCGCCGAGACTTTGCAGCGGAAGCGTGCCGACTACCAGCACCTGGTGCGCCACTACTATGAGGGCGAGCGAGACGACGACACCTACCGTCAGATCCACATCGACATACCGCGGATGAGCCCGCTCGTCTCGCTTTTCCAGCAGCCCACTGTGCAGGTAGGTCTGGGAGTGTGCCAGTGTCTCTTTCCAGAAAGGCAGCAGTGCTCTGATGGTACTGCTGTTCTCTTAGCACTCAGAACTAGACAGCACTATAGATTTCGACCCTCCCGTAAGGAATCGCAACTCTCCGATCAGGACTGGGAGGGTACAGTCTATTTATTCTTACTTGTCCAATTTAGTAAACAAGATTCTAACCTTAAAATTGAGATTAGATGCCTAAACTAGACTTTTTCTCGCAAATTCATGTACTATCGTGGACTATGTTTATAAAATTGGCAGCGTGTTATCTAAAAGAGTGTTCCAGGTTACTTCATTTATGGAAATATGGCAGTTTTGGACTAAAAAGTCACAGTTTGAGGGTAGAATCTTGGTTACTAAATTGGACAAGTAAAAATAAATAGACTGTATATAGTTTCTCTATGCACCCACTGAATGGTTATGTACGGAGTGTTTCCGCGTTCTTTGACTCTGCTGACACTGCTGTTCTCTTAGCTCGCGGAACTATACAGGATAATAGATTTCGACCGTCTGTAAGGAATCTCAATTCCGATTAGCAGTAAGATATATATTTTTTCTCCATGCATTCACGGTGTTATGTAGGGATTAGTTAAATATTAAACGGGTCAAATCGCGATTATTTATTAGGTAAAACGTAATTACCTTATTTCCCGACTCGTTTAATATATAACTATGTATGAGTATCGCGAATCATTAGGACGTTATGTAGGGATTGTTACCGCCTTCTTTGATTCTTGGACTATCACCAATAATCGACTATTCGTTAATGTGCCACCTTGGGCTCATCAGCTACATAGGCTACAAGACAATTTCAACCAGAAACTTCTTTGATGTCATTGAATCCTTCTTAAGGGATGCTCAGAGTGTGGTTTTTTTTTCTCCGCTGCCTTTTACTCCACTACACTCCGGCCCGAAGGCACCGGCTTACATTTACTTCAAGAAATAGAGTAATTATAAATTATTTACGTTGCAATAAAATGTTTTGATTGAATCCCTACTTCGCTTTGAGGGTATGTCGTTTCTCCACGGTAGGATCGATAAATCGACAGGCGTCTCCGCGGATGAAGAGGATGAAGGAAGAAAGATTGACGAAACAAATTATATACTTACTGCGAATGTGAGTGGAAGGGCTGGTAAGGGACGTCCCAGGCAGACATACATCGACCAAATAGGGGATGTTTTAGCAAAGGGGAAGATAAAAAAGTACCCGGAACGTGCATGCAACGACTTATGAACGTTGATGAAGCGAAGGTGATCTGTCAGGATCGTGGCAAGTGGCAGTCTGCTCTGTGCCTACCCCTCAAGGATACAGGCGTGAGGTTATGTATGTATGTATGTATGTATGTATGTATGTATGTATGTATGTATGTATGTATGTATGTATGTATGTATGTATGTATGTATGTATGTATGTATGTATGTATGTATGTATGTATGTATGTATGTATGTATGTATGTATGTATGTATGTATGTATGTATGTATGTATGTATGTATGTATGTATGTATGTATGTATGTATGTATGTGTGTGTGTGTGTGTGTATGTATGTATGTATGTATGTATGTATGTATGTATGTATGTATGTATGTATGTATGTATGTATGTATGTATGCATGCATGCATGCATGCATGTATGTATGCATGTATGTATGTATGTAGGTATGTATGTATGTATGTATGTATTTATGCGTCTTCACCAGTCTCTTTACAGAAAGGAAGCAGTGCTCTGATGTCATTGCCGACCTCTCAGCCCGTGAACAACTCTTAAATAGAAAAACCAATAGATTTGGCTGTACGTGGCAATTCCTAGTCTCTGCCTACAGGCGTGTGTTAATGTATCTAGACTTGCTATTAGCCACACTCGTCAAACTATGACAGCTGGTGCTTCATAATTGAAATATTAGGGGGTACCTAGATTGTTATGCCCACAGCATTGGTCAAACTGTTGTGTTGAAAACTAGCACTTATCATGTTGGGATAAGAAATATGTTGCTGTGAGTCCTTTCAAACATTTTAGAGCCTAGGATCGCAGAGCTGCTACTACATAGTAATCGTATTTACGCCAAAAACTTCCGTTTTTGGTGTTAATGTTTTATAGCCTTGGGTTTTATAGTCAAAGGTGATTGACGAGATTGGTCTGACACATCTTGCAAAAATTATCTGTAAAAAATATATTATTTCATTGGTGGAGTTAGTAATACTGCATAGGCCTTTTCAAGTTTATAGCAGCGTCCCACAATGGCAATCCGTTACTTTTCCATGCTCTCACCGTTACTCAGCCGCCAATTGTACTATGTATATTTGCGATTGTTTTGTATTTGTTGTTTTTCCAGTGAACAATAAAGAATATTCTTATCTTATCTTGTAACTATGTAATTAAGCTCGCTTTCTAAATTCACAGGTGATGTTCGAGCGTATTCTGTACATTTGGGCTATCCGCCACCCCGCCTCCGGCTATGTGCAAGGCATCAACGATCTGGTCACACCTTTCTTCATGGTAATTACACACACAAAGTTTCTTTAATTTGTGATAAAATGTTTGACTCGTAGTCCCTACGTCTGGTTAGAGATTTCCGCACTTCGCCTCATAGTTGGGCCAGTGAACGTAGCAAGCGCTGAGGTATGTTAACTTCAAACACCAGGCTTTCCTCACGATGTTTTCCGCCACAGTTGGCTACTGGTATTAATACTCTATATATGCACCACGTACCGACTATATTCTTCATGCAATCCACTCCATACAAGGGTTGTCTGGAAGAGATAGCTCTTAGCGATAAGACCGCCAATTGTATAACATTACTTAGATTTAAGAATCATGGTTGTAATATTTTTCTGCTTGTGCAATAAAGTGTTCTCTATCTATAACTACACAAGTGTACATTATTTAGAAAACAAAGTCATTTGTACCTGCCCACACTGGGAATCGAACCTGGGTCTCTTGCTTCCGAGTCCATTGTTCCACCCCAGAGCGTTAGCCCAGAGGCTAACGCTGCTCCTTGGACCTTAAATTTAGCGTGCCCCTCCGCGACTCAGGCGTGGGTGTACTTACCCAAAATCATTAGATTTCAAGGGCCAAGCAATTTAAAAGCTAGTTACAGGTCAAATACCTATTCCTCTAACCCTGACGACCTGCTTCCAGGTGTTCCTCCAAGAGGCCATCCCTGAGGAGGAGCTGGACAACTATCCCCTGGATAAGCTGACGGAGGAGCAGCGCCTCGTCATCGAGGCTGACTCCTTCTGGTGCCTCTCCAAGTTCTTGGATAGCATCCAGGACAACTATATCTTCGCGCAGCTAGGGATCCAGCATAAGGTGAGCTCTTAGACCTGTGGCATGTAGGAACGAGGTCAATATAGTACTCGTAGCTATTTTCAGTACCTACATGAACCTAGGTGCAAGAATGTAGTCTGCTTTTAGAATATACCGCGGCTACTATCGGATAGAATCGGATATATTCGTGTACTAGAAATATCGGAAGTAATATACTCTTAATTACACATAACTTTTCAAATTAGTTAAGAACAGTCTTATACAGAGCAGGAGGTAGTATTACACTCGTGTGCTTTCTGCGAAAACTGAAACCTACTCTAGATCCCGAGGCATATTCTAAAAGCTAACAGACTATAAAACTTTGAAGGAGTTTTGCCAACAACGGCCGTTTTTAACGTTAATCGATTTAAGTCCTAGGTTGTTGAAGCTAGGTTCTAGCTATAGTCTTATTTTTAATTCCGTAGAATTCTGACAGTAATAATTTTTTGATATATCAGAGATAACAAACCTTTTGGGCCAGGCACATTTTTCAATTTCAATACGAGTACTAGTCTGAATATCTGAGTCTATACATTTTATTTGTTAGTGAATGTTTCCATTTTATAAAGTGCGGTGCTCCACATTAAAAGTGAATTTACGACGAGTGAGGATTACGTATCTTTTCGTCACAACAAGCAAAAACCGCGCAAGTAAAGACAACATATTTTTATTAAAATCTTTAATCAAAGAAGTCGAATGAATGAATTGAATGAAAATCAATCAAAGTGACAGACGCGACGTGACAGCTAACATTTTATTCTTCTAAAAAGGTTTACTAAACCTTAAATTAGGTGGCGGTGTTGTCAGCTCTAGAAAAAAATAAAGTAATTAAGTTAATTCGATGTATTGTTCGTGATATTGAAATATTTGTATTAAGTCACTTAAGCAAGTAAATACGTATATTTAACCTTATGTAGGTAAAACTTAAAAAATACGCAGCATTTAATTTTTTATTATTCTGAAATGGGTCAAATTTGTCTCTTTTTCGGTGGAGAACTCTTTTAGTAGCAACACTTACGAAAAGTCAGAATTCTACGGAATGAAAAATCAGATTGTAGACGGTATGTTCTAAAAATAGTTGTCACAAATGTTGATATTTATGGTCCTAGATCCCAGAAACCAGATCCAAGAGGATCTAGTTTCTGGTCAGTAGGTTCTAAAAGAGCTACAGTCTGTTAGCTTTTAGAACATACCTCGGGCTCTAGAGTAGGCTTCGGTTTTCGCCGAAAGCACACGAGTGTAATACTACTTCCTGCTCTGTATAAAACTTTTTTTCACTATTTTGAAAACTTCGTTATCAACCCTTGTAACCCACTGCTGGGGCACGGGTCTCTTCCTGCATCGCAAGAAGGTTAGGCCATACTCCACCACGGGGGCCAAGTCCGGGTTGGTGGAGGATTGTAAGACAGTGGCGGGCCTTACTGTCAGAAGTTATCAAGCCGCCCATAAGGCCTCTGACATGGCTTAACGACTGTCATTATATGACAGCCGGCACTAACGGCTTAACGTGCCTTGCGAAGCACGGAAGCGCTCGTAAAAATGCCACTAGCGGTAGTCACGGGACGCTCACCCATCCTGTACCTGACCGCGCCTGTTGTTGCTTAACCAAGTGATTGATTCCAATCACTCGGTTCGCCTAGGCCACGAGCGCTTCTAATTTTTTTTTTGAAAACTTATGTAAAGTTAAATAACAATACAAAATAAACCTTACGTTATTGCAATATAATCGGTTTTTCCGATAGTAGCCGAGGTGTATTCTGAAAGCTAACAGACTGTTCTATATTTATTAAGATGTGTTTACTTTTTCCAAGACGCGTTATAAAAGAAGATTTTTTTTTCCCCATCTGATTTAGAGTATATCACTATGATAATACTATTACAGCAATCACAGCACGTTACGCGCTGTTTTTATCATCATTAGACATAATCGTGTAAAAGCTATTTATCAATACGTTGTTACGATAACCCGAATTGATATCATTTTCAACCGACTTCAAAAAAAGGAGGAGGTTCTCAATTCGACCCGTATGTTTTTCTATGTTTGTTACGCGATAACTCCGCCAATTATGAACCGATTTGAACAAATCTTTTTTCGGCGTATAGGTAATACCTCAAGGGTGGTCCCATTTAAATTTAATAATAAAATATTAACTTTAAAAAAAAAATAAAACCGACTTCAAATGCGTGAACACAAAAAAAACTAAAAAATAATTAACTTTTAAAAAAAAATAAAACCGACTTCAAATGCGTGAACACAAAAAAACTAAAAATTAAAAAATAATTCCTAATATCTATTACCTAATACTATAATTTTCCTAAACTATGTCAAAGTAATTAAAGTTAAACCAGCTAAATATCTTACAATAGTTATACTTATATACCTATTGTTTTTTGGAGTCGGTGCCAGTCGTATTAAGTTTAGCCGCGAACAAGAGACGTGCGGCGCGGTGGCGGGGGAAGCAAGGCGCGAGGCGGGGCCGCGCGGTGCGGCGGGGGACGCGGGCGCGCGCGGCTCTTGCTCGCGGCTAAACTTAATACGATATCATTTTGTATGCATTACATTACTTGGTATACGCCTCGATTGTGACACAGTGTCAATGGAAGAAATGATTTACGTTCAAAGTAAAATTTATTGCCATATAAAACACTCGCTAACGGCGAAGGAAAATATCGTGAGGGAACCTGAGTGTCGTGAGCTGTTCAGATACCTCAACGCCTGAAAAGTGCCCATCCGCGTTGGGCACGCGTGGTAATTAACATAACATAACATTATTAGTGCATTAAAAATAAAAATAGTATAATCATGTGAGTACAGTGATATCGTTCCGATGTTAAACCTAACTGCAAAGTAGGTAGTCGGGGCTGTAAGTAATGCAATTTGCTTAAGTCAGATGTCGCTGCCTGTACGTAATACAGAGAATATTGTAAAGAGGTTCGAAATTTCACTGATGCGTGAGTCGCCCATTGGCTCAATTGGTAGAGCGCTGGCACGGATAGCCAGAGGTTGCGGGTTCGAATCCCGGCATGGGTGAAATTTTTAGCCTCTAAATAGGTTTTTAAATAACATAACATTTTACATACAGGCACATGCATTGCTTCTGGCCCCAAACTAGGATACCCTGTGTCGTGACAACCAGAAACAACGACATCACAAACATGTAAACATCCAAGACCTGGTTTTTTTTTGTCCCCAGCCGGGATTCGAACCCGGAACCTCTTGCATGGTAGGCAGCCATGCAAGAGGTTCCGGGCACGCTACCGCTACGCCACAGAGGTCGTCAATTAAGCCCATACTCTCTCTCTAAGAGAAGTCCTGTGCCCTGCAGTGACAGGCTACATAAAAAATATAGTTTTATATGCTCACGCCTTTAACCCCGTGGGGGTAGGCAGAGTTTGCCACTTGCCACAATCTTGACAGAACTCTTTCCATATATTATATACTTTTTTATTATTATTATGTATTACTTTATTGCATACGAAAACAATGTAGGAAATATGATATAAGAAAATACAAAGTTGAATTATTATAATCCTCCACCAACCCGGACTTGGCCCCGCGGTGAAGTATGACCTAACCCTCCTGCGACGATGTCCCCACTGTTTGAGGATTGTAAGACAGTGGCGGGCCTTACTGTCGGAAGTTATCGATCCGCCCAAAGAGATCCGCGTCTGAATCTCGACCCTGGTGAAGACAAAATTGATAGACACGAATTAATATTATCCGCCATTTCTTCCAGGTGAACCAACTAAAAGAGCTGATCCGGCGGATCGACCTGCCCCTCCACGAGCACTTACAGACCCACGGCGTCGACTACCTGCAATTCTCCTTCCGTTGGATGAACAATCTCCTGACCAGAGAGATCCCCCTGCCATGCACCATACGACTGTGGGACACCTACCTCGCGGAATCCGATGGTTTCGCCACTTTCCAGCTGTACGTCTGCGCGGCGTTCCTTTTACACTGGAGGGAGCGTCTGATGCTCGAAAGAGACTTCCAAGGGCTCATGATCCTGCTGCAGAATGTTCCCACGCAGAACTGGACTGACACTAACATTAGTTTGCTGGTGGCCGAGGCGTTTAGGCTGAAGTTTGCCTTCGCCGACGCGCCGAACCATTTGCACAACGCGGGAAAGTCTGACAGATGACGTGGGCGGCCATCTTTTGGCGCGATCCAGTGACGTCTTTGGCTATGCGTTTTGTTCTAGGGCCGGTCTGCCCCTTACTAAATATGTACGCGCAGCAAATCGACGGTCTGTGCCCCTAAATACGCGCAATCTTGAATACGTCTGTCAAATTTAAATGAAATTGCTTTAATATTTGTGCTCACAATTAGGCCGCTGTTTTGGGTCCTAATTATGCGCTCTAAATCCTAAGCAATGCTAATTATCTGACTGTCAAATTCCATACTAATTTGACATTTAAACCATTGCAATCGTTTGGAATTTGGGGGCGCGTAATATACGGGCTGCCATTACACTAAATCCTGAACTGTTCCAATCGTCTAACTGTCAAATTAGTATGGAATTTGACAGATGATTGGATTCGCCCAGGATTTATTACGCATAATTGGGCTCCTCAGCTTGATTCTGTGGTGTCGTATTTTAGTGGATGCTAAGGAACCTCGTTGAGGTACTAAATTATATCATTTGTGTTGAACTAAAATACGCGATGAGAATCAAGGCCGTGGTATTTTTTTGCTAGAATTGGGAAATGGCAAAGTTTAACACTCATACACAAATCTAAGGGCCAAGTATTTGCCATCTGTCACTCCCTACATTGGCAAGGTTCTGCCGTAGTCTTCGAAAATATATATATAGTTAGTTTATATCAAAATTTGTATTTAGAAATGGCAGAAAAAAGCCATATCGGAAGTTTTATCGACTGGATTTGGCAGGGTAGTTTTGTAATGTACTTTAGACTTTATTTGCAGAATCTAATTAATTCATTGGGACGACTCAGTGCCGAGAAAAAGGAATAAAGTGGTTCTTCTTTGGACAATAGACAAAAAAGTGTTTAGCAGTGCGGTGATTTGCGTTAGCTCAATAGGGATCGCACACCCATATTTTTATCGACAGACTCGTTTATACAGGGTTATTTAAAAGACAGCAAAAACAATCCTGGAACACTTCCATAGTTACGTATCATCAACTCACTACAGCTTTTGTTCTTGGAGGTTTGAAAATCTGGCATTATGTTTGTTTTTTTGATTTAATGGGTTATCTGTTTTATAGTGGCCTTGTGCCTTGTGTTTGTAAAATTATGTAAACCCTGGTGTTCTGAATATCACACAGGAAATGAAAACTTACGATGAAAGTGGCTGTAACAGTAAATGACGTGCTTCATGTTTCCACAAGAGAAAAATAACCCTGTATTATTGGCCTAATGAAATAAATAAGTTCGAAACACGTAAAATAGGAGAAAAACGATATTTTACTTTTAAAGGGTTGCTATTTAGACGGTATAAAAGATGTAAAATAATTTGTTAAAATAATTTTGTGGTTTTTGTGAACTTTATGTAATTAATTGATTTATGTTATATTATATTTACTTTAATTATATCGATTCTAATTGAAATATGTTTTGTTTTGATTTACGGACGAATATTAAATATGTATTTGTACCTAGTCTGCACTTTCAGCTTTAAAGTTCTAATGCTCAAGTTTTTGTGCTTATTTAAACGATATCAACCCTTGTATGTCCCCACTACTGGGGCACGGGTTTCTTCCTGCATCGCAGGAAGGTTAGGCCATAATCCACCACGGGGGCCAAATCCGGGTAGGCGGAGGATTGTAAGACAATAAAATCTAATAGGTACATACATAGGTACATGCTGCGCTCCAGAACCAAAATTGTCGACGCTGGAGCTGCAACCGCTAAGCTGAAGTGGAATTGGGCGGGCCACCTAAGCAGTATGGGCCCAGAGAGGTGGGCAAAAATCGTCACGACTGGGTTCCGCGGGACGGATATCGCAAACGTGGCCGACCCAAGCGGAGATGGCTGGACGATCTCCTTATAGTATAGGTTTGGCAGGAGGTGGCCATGAACAGGGAGAAGTGGAAGCGGCCTCGAGGGGGGTCGCTCCCAATGTGGGATTAGGGGTCCTTAGGACCAAAACAGCCCCAAGGTCGTGTTTAGTGGCAGCACGGCCGGGTCCGTGCTGTTATGCATGAGCATTCACCACCTTCCTCCCCCGTGTCCTCCGGAGGGTGCCCTTTATGGGGCTAAAACAAAAGTGGAAGCCAAAAGGGGAGGCCTTTGCCCAGCAGTGGGACACAATCGAGGCTACATAAAAAAATAGGTACATACATGTATAACCTCACGCCTGTATGAGAGCTGGGTAGGCAAAGACGAGGGACTGCCCCTTGCCACGATCCTGACAGATCACCTTCGCTTCATCAACGTTCATAGATTAGATTACATAAGTCCTTGCATGCACGCACGCCGGTTCCGGGTACTTTTAATCTGCCCCCTTGCGAATACATCCCCTATTTGGTCGGTTTGTATAATCTAACCTAATAATAACAAGCGGCGGTATCCCAGTGGGCAGAGCAATGGACTCAAAGCCAGACCCGGTTCGATTCCCAGTGCGGGGATTAACAATGACTTTGTTTTCTAAGTTCTGTACATTTGTGACTTGATACCTAGTTGCAATACCACTCGCTTATGTGAAGGAAAACATCGTGAGGAAACCTGAGTGTGTGAGGTGTTCAAATACCTCTGCGCTTGAAATTACCAATATAACACAACATTTACCTACATACAAGCACATACATTGCTTCTGGCCTCATACTAGGATACCCCGTGTTGTGGGAACCAGAAACAACGACATCACAACATGTAAACATCCAAGACCTGGGTTTTTTTGTCCCCAGCCGGGATTCGAACCCGGGACCTCTTGCATGGTAGGCAGACGCGCTACCGCTACGCCACAGAGTGCTTAGTGCGAGTTTTTTAACTACTCGATCGCGTTAACGTAAACTCATATTTCTATGGCATCGAGGAAGCGCCACCTAGCGACAAGTATGGAAATTAAAATTGCTGAGTGCGAGTCGTAATGGTTTACGTTGAGAAATGAACACGTTTACCAGCCAAAACACGAATAAACGCGAGTGCGAGTTGTACTGTGACAGCTTTTTGCCAGTTCGAACGGTTAACTTACTCATACTCACTACTCGATGCTCGATTAACGCGGTAGTAAAGTTATTCGATTGGATCTGTCAAACTCGCACTAAGCACTCAGAAGTCGTCCAGTACTCAGTGGGCGCGCGTGGTAATTAAGCCCATACTCTGTCTATGAGAGAAGGCCTGTGCGATGCAGGGGGACGTTTACAAGCTACATAAAAAAATTATCTACATATAAATCTCGTGTCACAGTGTTTCCTACGAACCCCCTTAGTGGGTAATTTTTATTTGGTACAACTGTTATTCTAAGTACTAATATTATATTATTATTATAGAGCGGTGGTAGCTCAGTGGGTAGAACCATAGACTGGCAAGCGAGAGCCCCAGGTTCGATCCCGAGTGCGGGCATGTACCAATGACTTTGTTTAATTTCAAAAGTTACGTACATTTGCGAATTTGTAGTCGCAATACCATACGCTAACTGTGAAGGAAAACATCGTGAGGAAACCCGCAGTTGGTTGGCTCCGCACGTATTGACTAGTCTTTCCTGTGGGCTAGGCCGATTAAGCTGTCAGGATGGTATAGGTGCTGGGCAAGCCTACAACATCTATAAAAACCATGTCCCAGGCACTACAGCGTCGGAGTGGTCCCTTCACCCATCTAGTGTGAGTGAAGATACCACTGGACGCTGTATAAATCATCTCATTAAGTAGATGCAAAAAGGCCAATTATATAATATTATATATAAAAGTTTTTAAAGAGGTTTGGATGGTTGTCACTTAACACATTCCACGAAATAATGCCATAGGTCCCGGAAGCCGGGTGCATTGCATAGAATGCGTGCGAACTGGACATCTACGCCGAGCACCCGGGAGCCGGGTTCACTTAGAGCCAAACCGCCGCCGACTCGGCTGCCGGGTTGTGACGTCACACACGGTTGTCAAACAAATTGATAGATTAGAGCTTAAATATTAGGCTATCTAAAACGTAACTTTGATTAATTATAAATTCATAATACATTATTTAGCTCTCTAAAATGTTAGTTTGATTATTAATAAATTATTTGATCCATCACGTCTGATAAACGATTTCAAATCGTAACAAGTACTTTAATTGACGTAAAGAAGATGCACGCCATAATCCGTGAGACAACTTTGACAAGTGACAAAATAACCGGCCAAGTGCGAGATGCGAGTCGTACCATTGTCTATACAACATTAATCACGCAATGACGACTGAACGGCTTAAGACGAAACTTGGCGTGCAGATAGACAAAGATCTGAATTGAGACATAGGATACTTCATGTCCCGGTAATCCGTTCCCACGCGGGAGTATGCGCGGGTTAAAACTAGTATAACATACAATCATGGTGATTTAGGACCATCCTTGTTTAGTAGTACCTATAATATGACATCAAGAGGAAACGCGGGAAAGGAAAAAGTCACGTGAACTAACGAGGCGGAAGTGGTGAGGACTACTTGGATTATTACCAAAAAATAGTCAAGAGTATTTGTATCCCTTGTACAGAGTGATTGGAATCAATCACTTGAGTTAAACAACAACATACGTGGTCAGGCGCAGGATTCGTGACCGTCTCGTGACTACCGCTAGTGGCATTCTTCCGAGCGCTTCCGTGCTTCGCATGGCACACTAAGCCGTTGGTGCCGGCTGTCATGTAATGACAGTCGTTAGGCCAAGCGATGTCAGAGGCCTTACGGGCGGCTTGATTACTTCTGACAGTAAGACTCGCCACTGTCTTACAATCCGCCACCAACCCGTGCTTGGCCCCCGTGGTGGAGTATGGCCTAACCTTCCTGCGCTGCAGGTAGAGATCCGTGCCCGAGCAGTGGGGACATACAAGGGTTGATGTCGATATCGATTTGTATCTCAGAGGGGTAGGCAGAGACCATGGACTGCCACGATCTTGACAGATCACCTTCGTTTCATCACACTTTTTGTATTAATTATATGTTTCATTTCACGCATTTTAGAAATGTACTCGTAGTTCTCCCGTACCGTACTACCACAGGCTTATTTCTAGAACGCGCGATCTCTTCTCTATATTACTGACATTTAAAAACAAAACTGAACAGCTGTTTCACCCCCAATAATTTTTACGCGTTGTACGTAGATAAACATAATTCACCCCCTCTGCGACGAGCCTCCGGGAGTACTTGCGGAACTAGGATTTCACGCATGCGCAGTGGCCTGGACCTTGACCTAGACGCGGCTTTGACATTGACCACGGCCGGCCAGTCGTCCTCGAGACTTGGTTCTAGGCCATTTGCCGGAACTTTTACTGAAGAAAAAAAGTTAAGCGAGTGGAAAAAATCGTTGAGAAAGTGATTTCGTTGCCTTGTGCGTGAAGTGGTGAGGTTATTAGGAGTTTTGGTGAGCAGCGTAGAAAAATTTCAGCGATATTAGGAGGCCGATTATAATTATGTTTTTTTTCCAGTGGATTTTCTCTAGATTCAGGGCACGTGAAGTAGGCACGGCACAGCTCTGTTTTTGATTAGCTACAAAAAAAAAATCCAAATCAACAAATCGCGTTTGCCAAAAACCCAAATCCCGCACTCAATTGAACTGATTCTCATCTTTGCATTTCTTTAGAAACATTAAAAAAACAGGTTAGTAGGTACAATTATTTATTTATTATTTGTATCTGTAACACAACATTACATTTTCATACATGCACATACATTGCTTCTGGCCCTACACTAGGATACCCTGTTTCGTGGGAACTAGAAACAACGACATCACAACATGTAAACAGCCAAGACCTGGGGATTTTTCGTCCCCAGCCGGGGTTCGAACCCGGGACCTCTTGAATGGTAGGAAGATGCGCTACCCCGCTGCGGCACAGAGGTCGTCTGTAAATTTGTATTAGCTATAGCGATCTCAAACGGTGATAAGGGAAACCTCGTGACGAAAGTGTCTGAGGTTTCCGACAATTCACATACCTCAGCCCTTTAAATTGCCAATCCGCAGTGAGCGTAGAGCTCATATCATACTCTCTGTCTCTCTTTCTCTCTCTGTGCCTTATACTGGTACATTGTATCATCATCATCAACCCATTATGTCCCCAACGAGGTGCACGGGTCTCTTCCCTAAGGAAGGTATAGGCCATGCTCCACCAATGGGGACAAGCCCGGATTGGTGGAGACTTGCAAGAGTAGTCGCTGGTCTTATTGTCACAAGGCTTCAAGCCGCGCTGAGGCCTCTGACTTGGCTTAATGACTGCCATCTATCGACGGCAGCCGGCACCAACTGCTTAACGTGCCTTGCGAAGCACGGAACCGCTCAGAAAAATGCCACTAGCGTTAGTCATAGACGGTCACCCATCAATGCACTGAACGCGCAGTATGTTGCTTAATCTTCGTGACCGTTTAAGATCACTCAGCAGCCGGGGCTACGATAGTAGCTGACTCCGCCAACCGCAACCAAATTTACACAAATTTTTTCATTAAAATTGGTCACCTGTTACAGTAAACCTGTTTCAGAGAGTTCGATATCAAACACAGTGACTTAAATGTTTTATAATGGACATTAGCTGCTCCAAATCCAATTCAATGCCGTATATAGTAACTATACTAAAGTTACTATCTAACACCACTATTTTAATAAATTACGTTGAATTCCTATATTCAATATTTCTCTATTGCACAGACTACCCGTCTCTAATTTCTTTCTTATCTCCGTCTATGGTTGCCTGGAAGAAATTGCTTTTAGTAATAAGGCCGCCAATTGTACTGTATTTTTTATATAATTTCTGTTCCTGTAATTTCTGTGTACAATAAAGAATATTCTATCTATCTATTTTGTTAAATATTTTTGGGGCTTAATCGCGTAGTAATTTACTGACATTTTACCTCGACGTTTAGTCATCGTTATCACGAGAAGACTGATGGCTGGTACCAACCCGTTCGCATCTTCGGCTGATAAGGTTTCAGACTACCCTCAATCAGCCATCACAAAGCACTAGGGTTGCGACCCACTACTCTGACAATGTCTAATAATGTGTTCAAGTCGCGAAACTTTAAAATACGTATGTTATAATTATAATATATCAAACCACATATTTTATTATGATTTTTTTCGGTTTTCACCATACCTACGGTAATGGTGAAAAGTAGACCCCACAGACCAAGATCTACTTTATTCTGAGGTTTTCAGATAATCTACTGGTTACACCCTGTATTTTTATTTTCATCGGAAATTCATACAGCTAATAATTACACGTACCTAATACGCATTTGGAACATTAACATTTCCTTGTAATTAAACACCACACAGAGAATTCGCCGAACAGAAATCAATAGCTTTTTCATTAGAACCGACCGACATTTGAAAGCACTAATTCGTTTTACGAGTATTGCACTTGTGGCTAAACAATTGGGGACGCCTGTTTAAGGGGTGCATATGATATAAACCCTTATATGTTCCCACTGCTGGGGCACGGGTCTCTTCCTGCATCGCAGGACGGCTATGCCACACTCCACAACGGGGGACAAGTCCGGGTTGTAGACGTCTGGACTGACTTGTGGAGGGTTTGGAGCACGGAAACACTATCTTCACATATTAAATAATTTTATTATAATTTAGTGCGTCATTTGGTTGCAACGGTCACACAGAGAAGAGGAAAAATCCTAATGTTGCCACAGCTACAAACATGTAAAAGTCTATGCTTTGTTGGGTTGCCAACACGGGTTAGTGGATGATGAGGGATTTTTCTGACAGCTAAGAAAAGTAGTTCCTAATTTGTCAGTAGATGGCGTTTTCAAGTAAGGGTTTTTGTTTTTTAATGGGATATGCCACTTTCCAGTTTATTCTGTGGTCCCAATCCACAGATCACGTGGAATTTCCTCCCTCTTTTCTTTTTGCTCTTGCATTATTATTGTTATTTGATTTTCGTGCTAAAATCATGGTTGATCAGTTGACGCGGATCAGTTGATCACAGATTAGATTCCTTCCAGTCGATGAAATCCGTAGAGGGAACTCTATATACGATGAAATCGCAAAACAGCAATAAAGTTTTTACCTGTGGCAAGCAATAACAAACAAAAAAAGGTAAACCCTTGCGATTCAGCGCCATCTCATCGTAGCTTTTAGAACTATTTTTTTTTTTTAATAGCTGTCAGAAAAATCCCTCATTGTAAGGCAGTGGCGGGCCTTACTTCCCTCCTTATATTTTTCAATATTATCGGTGGAATAAATCGTATCGATTTTCATGAAACGACAAACATTATCGTATGATGTAGTAGATTCGGTAGTATCACTTGACAGACATAATTCTGGGCATACTTAGTAACAAAGGAAACTATCGAAATTAGTATAAAATTTACGATGATGTGTTCCACTAAGTTTTAATCAAAACTACCAATGAAATTAAATTAATTTTCGCTAGTTCAACATTTACATTACAATGATAAGCCGTAACTATTATATTTTCATGCAAGAAAAGGTCCACCACCCTCCGTACAATTATTAACTGTATTACGGCAGGGTACTATCACCATTGAATTTGAAATTCAATGCTATCACGTCTCCAACAAAAATAAATAATTGCGGGCAAAAGTTGAAACCTTTTCCCCGAAACCATGTAACGGTGGACAGTGGATTAGGTACCATCAGAATCTAATCAAAACAGAAAAGGTAATATTCTCTGATCAAAACTTAACCTACCTACTCATACCGTTATCAACCCTTGTATGTCCCCACTGCTGGGGCACGGGTCTCTTCCTGCATCGCAGGAAGGTTAGGCCATACTCCACCACGGGGGCCAAGTCCGGGTTGGTGGAGGATTGTAAGACAGTGGCGGGCCTTACTGTCAGAAGTTATCAAGCCGCCCATAAGGCCTCTGACATGGCTTAACGACTGCCATTACATGACAGCCGGCACCAACGGCTTAGCGTGCCTTGCGAAGCATGGAAGCGCTCGGAAAAATGCCACTAGCGGTAGTCACGGGACGCTCACCCATCCTGTACCTGACCGCGCCTGTTGTTGCTTAACCAAGTGATTGATTCCAATCACTCGGTTCGCCTAGGCCACGAGCGCTTCAGACCTACTCATACCGACAGCATTCAATTATTAAAAGCCTAAGGTTTAATCGCGAACCTACTATGTAATCTTTTCTTTTATTTAGCCTATAGACGTCCTACGTGCAAGGCCTTCTTTCAGAGAGAGAGTATCGGCTTCATACCACACATCGTGAGGTAACCAGATTGTCTGAGGTGTTCAAATACCTCAGCGCTTCAAATTGACAATCCGCGCCATGTACCTAATCTATTGGTGTTTGTTTTTTTTCAAAATATCTTGAAAAGTAATCTGTTGGTCGTCGTCATGCTATACTAGTCCACTGCTGGACATAGCCCTCTCCTAAAGAGCGCCACGTTGTGCTATCATAGGGGGTAATGGGGGTTGGGGATCGCAGTTCGGTGGAATTGTATTACATGCATGCTGCCCACCCCCTGGTTTGTGTCACTTAGTCGCCTTTTACGACACCCGCGGGAAGAATTGGGTTGGTGCTATTTCTCTAGGCCGACAGCACGCAGCACCAATGATGTGCCTGTTTAATAATAAAGTTTATCATTTATAGTTTCGTCACAACCGCCCGACGCGTCTGTCTGTCTGGCCTCGGATTAGTACAAAGACGATAAGGACTAGAGAGCTGAAATTTGGCACAGATATCAACTACGTCCCGCGGTGGGGACATAATGCGTTGATGATGATATAATGTAATAATATTTTTTTTCCTAATGAAGACTTATTTAACTTTGTATTATTCGGTGCCAGTAACTATTAATATAAAAATGAATCGCTGAATGTGTTGGTAAGCGCAAATCTCGAGAGCAGCTGAACCGATTTCGCTAAGTCTCTTTTTAGAATATTCCTTGAAGTACGAGGATGGTTCTTACGGAGGGAAAAATAAAAAATAAATAAAGAATCGACTGTTGGCGGTACGAAGTTCGCTGGGTCAGCTAGTTATATAATAAAAAACATACATCTAGAAAAACACCCTGAAGAGTGTGTTTCTTAAATCATGGATCTCATCAATGGACCGTTCCCAAAATAGGACAAATTATTTTGGTAGCACATTTTTAAAACAAAAATAAAGTAATTAAAAATATCGCTATCGCTAAACATAAATAAAAACCAATACGGACGAATTGAGCATCTCTTTTTTAATTCCGTTAAAAACTATTTTTTAGCAGGACGTCAACTATGATTCAAAACCGACCACGTGTGGCAAACTAACCAAATCTTAAACCATAGAATTTTATTAAAATTCAATGGTTTAAGATTTGGTTAAGGACTGCCATCTGTCGACGGCAGCCGGCACCAACTGCTTAACGTGCCTTGCGAAGCACGGAGCCGCTCGGAAAAGTGCCAGTAGCGTTAGCCATAGACGGTTTTCCCATCCATGCACTGAACGCGCCCTGTGTTTGCTTAACCTTCGTGATCGTTTAAACTCACTCAGGCAGCCGGGGCTACGCGCGATTCCTAATATTATATATATAAAAATATACCTGTACAATGACTATAAAATGCAGCATAAAAAGGCAGTAACCAATGTAACAGTTACGAATAAAATGATACAGAAAAAAACCCATATCGTCCGTTTGTTTTACGCTCTTCCTGTTGAGTTTCCTGTGTTCCTGATAAGGGACTACATACAGACAGCATGCTGCGGCTATGCTCGTTTATAATAAATAATAATATTGGCCTTTTGCATCTACTTAATGAGACGATTTATACAGCGTCCAGTGGCATCTTCATTCACACTGATGGGTGAAGGGACCACTCCGACGCTGTAGTGCCTGGGACATAGTTTTATAGATGGTGTAGGCTTAGGCTTGCCCAGCACCTATACTATCCTGACAGCTTAATCGGCCTAGCCCACAGGAGAGACTAGTCAATACGTGCGGAGCCAACCAAGCCGCGGGTTTCCTCACAATGTTTTCCTTCACAGTTAGCGTGTGATATTGCGACTACAAATTCGCAAATGTACGTAACTTTGAAATTAAACAAAGTCATTGGAAAATGCCCGCACTCGGGATCGAACCTGGGGCTCTCGCTTGCGAGTCCATGGTTCTACCCACTGAGCTAACACCGATTCTAATAAACTACTAAACAAATTAAATAAACCACTATAGCAACTGACTGCCTCGTTGGCCTAACCGTTAAGTCGCTTAGGTATACCAAGACAGAGGTCGCGAGTTCGATTCCCACTGGGGGTCGCCGTACATTTGTACAAGTGGCCTCAATCTAGGTGTATTGTCATGTTTGTGACGTAATTGTCTGGTCACCATAGTACAGGGTATCCTAGTTTGGGACCAGGTCAAGTGAGAGTGTTGTGTGGAAGTTATAATTATTAACTGTTTTTACCCGAAACTATAAAATTATCGTGACATTTTGAGAGTTACATCGATATCGATCGATCGATCCCACTCTGTGGTAGCCCTGGTCCGTTTGCCGTCTTCCCACCTTGCCAGGTGCCCTTGTATTGGTTTTACTAAACAAAAATGTTTTCACTCATTAAGTTAAGGTTTCTTAACGGGATCCGAACTCAAACTTTGGTGATTTTTATTATTAGTGGTGCGTCCTCCTCGGCCTCGAGGGGGGCCGCTCCCGATGTGGGTTTAGGGGTGCTTAGGACCAAAACCAGCCCTAAGATGTTTAGTGGGTAGGCACACTTCTTGTGAGTCCCACATTGGCAGCACGGCCGGGTCCGTGCTGTTACGCATGAGCATTCAATCTTCCATCTAAGTGCGACCTTAGCTAAATAATAAAAATAAAAAAAATACTAAAGCAAGTACAGACTTAGCCTCAGCTGACATTGAAGAGGCCAAAGCGATGTTACAGCCACCTATTTGGAATAGATGTCTGCAACATGGCTGGTGAGTCTGAGGTTCGTTCGGGACACATTCCATCAGTACACGGTATACATCCTCTAAGACGTTGCATTTACTGCAGTTTGGTGTGTCTACCTTTCGCATCATGTACCCAAACTTATTGCTACTATAGGACTATCCTATAGTGGATATCGATATTAACCCTTGTATGTCCCACTGCTGGGGCTCGGGTCTCTTCCTGCATCGCAGGAAGGTTAGGCCATACTCCACTACGGGGGCCAAGTCCGGGTTAGTGACGAATTGTAAGACAGTGGCGAGGCTTACACCCGTGAGAACACAATGAAAAATCTAAATATTTAGAGAATCTAATATATCTATATTAGTTTACTCTCCAAGTCTGGGTACGATTGTAAGACAGTGGCGAGCCTTACTGTCAGTTGTTATCAAGTCTTAATCATGGCTTAATTACTGCCATTGCATGACAGCCGGCACCAAAGGCTTAACGTGCCTTGCGAAGCACGGAAGTGCTCCGAAAAAAAGTAGTTAAACAAAAATTGTAATAATTTGACCACTAGCTGTAGTCACGGGACGGTCACCCATCCTGCACCTGACCGCGCCTGTTGTTGCTTAACTCAAGTGATTGATTCCAATCACTCGGTTCGACTAGGCCACGAGCGCTTCCTATATCCTGTAGTGCGACTGTGTAAAACCCGCAACGAACGACAAACACACGGGCTCCAGGGCGAGTGTGTACTGCACCTATTACACTGAAGAAGCAGCCTGCCGAAAGAGAATAAAATTTACAAGGCATTATCCGAACAGACCGACAAACCGACATTTTATCTATACATAATATATTTTTAACAAACCAACCAATTACTTCGAATCCCCAGTGGCCGGCAGTGGTGGCAAAGCTGTCATTACAGCGTGTCCAACTGATAATTATTTGCTTAGTTTTAAGCCGGCGCCTTTCCTTATAGATAAAGCCATAAAAGCTGTGGTCAGGGGTGTAAGGACAGCAGTCAGGGTTCAGTGGTCCTAGTGGGTTGTTCAGCACATTGCTGACCAGTGCTCTGGAAAAGTGCTCATCCGCATTGATATTCTGTGTGGTAGACATTGCCTTTCAAGGGTCAGTCCCTTGTTGGAACATGTCGCAACGCCGATGGAGATAAACAACAATGATAGAAGGTAAGTTTGACCTTTACATTTCAGTTGCAATGTCGCACTTATCAGACGATAGAACTAGCTTTTACATACATACATACATACATACATACATACATACATACATACATACATACATACATACATACATACATACATACATACATACATACATACATACATACATACATACATACATACATACATACATACATACATACATACATACATACATACATACATACATACATACATACATACATACATACATACATACATACATAACCTCACGCCTGCATCCCAGAGGGGCAGGCAGAGAACAGGGACTGGCACTTGCCACGATCCTGACAGATCACCTTCGCTTCATCAACGTTCATAAGTCGTTGCATGCACGCACGCCGGTACCGGGTACTTTTATCTTCCCCTTTGCTAATACATCCCCTATTTGGCCGATGCATGTCCGCCTGGGACGTCCCTTACCAACCCTTCCACTAACATTCGCAACTAGCTTTTATTATTCTTCTTCTTCTTCTTCAGGCTATATTAGTCCACTGCTGGACATAGCCCTCCCCTAATGAGCGCCATAGCGCAAGCTTGAGCCATCATTGGGGGGTAATGCCCATAATCCCCATGCTGGGCACGCGGGTTGGGGATCGCAGTTCGGTGGAATTGTACTCCAGGGGGCGATGCTGCCGACCCCCGGTTTGTGTTCACCCGCGGGAAGAATTTGGGTTGGTGCTATTTTCTAGGCCGACACCACACAGCTAAGCCTTTTATTATTGAAGTAACATAATTTTTAAATTTTATGACCCCACAAACCCTTTTTAAATATATTTTTTGTGGGTCTTTAACTTTCTTGTATCTTGCAAATCTATAATTCATTTCACTTTAATTTGGAGTCGACTGCCGAATTGCGCGTGTTTTGTCACACAAAACCATAACGTGAACAGCCGCACCCATTTATTGCAATGATTGTGTATTGTATTATGCTTGCATTGATGGAGGCGGTGCCTTGTTTTACAAAAGTTAAAAGGACTATAAGAACAACGATCAACCGATTTCTCAAATAAAAAAATTAAAAATGTGTGCGTTTTTGTACTTATAAGGAAGACCGGGCGTGCTTTTCCACTTCAAAAGGGAAATTTTCCGCCAGGCATATAGTAAGCCTGAGGACGGCCGATCAGACTATCTTTCGCCGGACGTTACATGTATTGTTTGTCATGTGAAACACCTTGATTGCGCGATGCAGGAATGACCGAGTATGTAGTGCGCGTTCACATGTGCTCAACACATCACTATCACTACATAGTAGGTATAAAACAATGTCGCTGTGGCTGTCTGTCAGTCCCTATGTATGCTTAAATCTTTAAAACTACGCCACGGATTTTGAAGCGGTTTTTTTCATTTTCATAGATAGAGTGACACAGCTAGAACGGTATAAACTATAGCCATACAAAGACGTTTGAAGTGAATACAGCCACAGCCATTTCTCGAATTGTTTTTAGTACCTTGTTGAAAGACACGAGCAGACGAGTGTAGACAGATATCCAGATAGAGACTATCCTCTTTCGCTTCAAGCAGAAATGTGGCAATTTTTTTTAAAAACCTAGGTATTTAGAGGCTAAAAATTTCACCCATGCCGGGATTCGAACCCGCGACCTCTGGCTATCCGTACCAGCATGGGCGACTCACCGGCATCAGTGAAATTTCGAACCTCTTTACAATATTCTCTATCTCTATCGTATTACGTACAGGCAGCGACATCTGGCTGGAGTAATTTGCAACTTGCAGCCCCGAGTACCTACTTTGCAGTTAGGTTTTACATCGGAATCATATCGCTGTACCCACCTGATTATATTCTTTTTAATGCACTACCCCGTGCTAAGGACAATATTAAAAACCTATTTAAACATTTTTGTTTTGATAAAACAAATGTTTTAAAGGCGACTAAGACCTTCTATAAGCCTTGTAGGTATTTATGAGATACATACGATCAAAGAATCTTTAACTTATTGATATACACTAGCTACGAAGACACAAACAACCAAAGTAAAGCTTGAAAGACACTTCCGTTATTAGAGGCTCATTGTATGGCAACTAGCTTCAGGTCTAAACGCTAGCTGCCACTCTATGGGCGCCAAATAACAGAATATAAGCTCTTTACGGCTCCCTGAAGGTCGAAGATCGAGTTACAAGAATGAAGAAGCTGCACTTGAAGAACGAAGAAATTATATTGAAACGGAACTTATATACGAAACGGAACTTATAACGGAAATTATATTGAAATTATACGGAAATTTACATTCATTCGAAACGCCCCATGGTCGATGGTGTATGGCATGAGCCAGCACTTAAGCCAGTCTTTTTATTCAAGTAGGTATGCTTTGGCAGTGAAATGCCACATATTACCTGCTCCGATTCCAGTCTGAATCCTGATATTTGCGGTAGCAATTAGTATGGAACATGACCGTTAGACTTTAGGAAACCTTCAGGATTTTAATGAAGATGCAATGGCCTACATCGAAGAATAAAAAACACGACTGTCAAGAAATCCTAAAATTATTGAATTTAATTTAGATTACTAGTAGGAGAGATAAGATAAGATAAGAATATTCTTTATTGTACACTGGAAAAACAACAAATACAAAACAATAGCAAATATACATAGTACAATTGGCGGCCTTATTGCTAAAAGCAATTTCTTCCAGACAACCTTACGATGGAAAGTTGAGTAGCTTAAGTTTAAATTTTCTTCAAGAAGACAAGAAGATGCGAAGACATATCAGCCTCATGTGGTTCATAAATAATATAATTTTACTATAGCATCGCCTTAGGTGGTTCATAGATCACACAATTTTAGTATGTAATAGCACCTAAAATAATATGTAAAAAATATACTAGATAGATAACACTTTATTGCACAACAAGAAAAAAGAATATAACCATGATTTCTAAAAATCTAAGTAATGTTATACAATTGGCGGTTTTATCGCTAAGAGCGATCTCTTCTAGACCATCTTTGGCGGAGTGGATTTCATGAACAATATAGTCGATAAATAATTAAATCGAAGATATATTGAAATTGCAATAAAATGTGAAAATTACTTTGCTAAATTCCAAAAATCCCACAAGCACCATGATATATATTTGTTTCACATTTTAATGCTAAAATGGATTTCTGCAAAGTAACGCCTGATTCCATACAATATATTGAAATGGTCACCAATACACCCCATTTGGGATAGATGTGGGGATTTTGTTATACCTTGTGTAAACAGCTCCAAAAAGCACAAAGAAACATGAAGAAGAAAGAACCAGCTCGAGCATGAAGCAAGCAGACACAGGACTCAAGTCGGCTGAGGCTCATCGCAAGTCGGTTAGCTTTGTCACGCTTGCTAGCTGCCTCGCGAAGGGCAACAAAAGACTGAGCTGTTCCACGGTAGCTTCTAGAAGACGGGGGAAGATTAAAAGAAGAACGGAGAAGAAAGAACATTCGAAACTTGCCTGTGGGCGAAAAACTTTTCTGTCAACGAGGGACAATAAAAAAGAGTCACGTGCGAGTCGGACTTGCGAATCGTGGGTTTCGTACCAATTTGTAGATAGGTACTTACGTATTAGTAATAGTTTAGGAATCGAGTGTAGCAATTTGTTCTATGCTTTTCCCGAACTTCAAAGGCTAATCTTTTTTATGTTTTAATAGCAAATTAATAGTTGTCATATTTTTTCCTGTATTTGCACTATAAGACGATATTACATGACAAATTTTATACTTCTAGGTCAACGGGAAGTACTCTGTGACTTTGGACTTTCTCGACTGTCAAAACATACGTTTTTTGCGGCATAAATCTGGGCTTTCAGATCTCGTTAGCCCTATACTAAGTACAACTAAATGACTTGTGTTATAGGTGCTAAATCGACGATAGATTTTATACAATAAATACAGATTACATCCAAGACCCGAGACAAACTATAAAAGTTCGTTTCCTAGTTTGACCCGGCCGGGGATCGAACCCGAGACCTTCGGTTTTACAGCACGTGCCAAACCGCTGCGCCACCGAGGCCGTCGATAAAGGCCGTAACTTTTTTTCGCGTTAACTTAGAAGTTTAATAGATTCAAGAAAAAGTAGACCTGTATAGGATTCATTTCCACTACTTAGATACTTCCACGCGTTTCGGAGACAAAGGGTCTTGACAGACACACACGGACGGACGGTCAACAAAATGATCTTATAACATAACATTTACATACAGGCACATACATTGCTTCTGGCCCCCCACTAGGACACCCTGTGGCGCGGGAATCAGAAATAGCGACATCACAAACATGTAAATATGCAAGACCTGGAGGTTTTTTTTTTGGGGTTCGAACCTGGCACCTCTCTCACGGTAGGCAGATGCGCTGCCGCTGCGCCACAGAGGTCGTCGTTCCGTTTTTCCTTTTGAGGTACGGAACTCTAAAAACTACGCGCAGGTCACGTGCAATGTAGGAGTCCGTAGTTATATACGACCGATGCATAGTATCTTAGATTGTTAATTGTTGTTTAAACTTTTCTTAGTTTTTTTTTTGTTATTATTTAATTAAATACCTACTTATTTAAGTAAGGAGAGCTTTTATGGATCCATCTGTAGAAGCAGATCGAGCCATAATTATCTTCGGCTGCGACCGTTCGGAGTAAGGTGTCTGCGATACTTTGCGCTGAGTGGTCGCATTTGGTTGCATGTGGCTTGATGTGTTTTGGCGCTCGTCCATATTCTAACATGCTGTCATCACACGTTAAAGGATATGTAACTAGATTATAAGCTTTCATCATGATATTTTTACATGTTATGTTACTTATCTGTTGTGTAATGCTATAAATAAAATAAAAATATAAACATTGCGTATTTTCGTCTAATTAAGAGCTAAAATATTTAAATCCCAACAGGATGTTTCACGAACCCATCTAAAATGTCAATTGGCTCCAACACTATGCTAATCTCAGTAAATTAGACAGAATGGAACAACATATACCTACGTCATCTGCACTGGGCGATACCAAAGCAGTGTACCTACACTCATCACCAAACCGTTCACAAAATTACGCATCGAAACCACAGCGTAATCAAGTTTACCAGTCGCCTCGTCCAGGGCCGTGTCTAGAGTTCAGGGTCGCATCAGCTCAAGGCATAGGCACTATATTTTACGAGGCCACTGCCATTTGGCTCGGCGATCGATGCAAGTCCGGCGGGGTTGAAAATAGAGGAAGGCTGGCTCGCAATTATTAGGGCACCTCCGATATTGTTATGATGATATTCCTGCATTAGGAGATATTGTTTGTCGAAGTTTTTGTACAGATACGAGTGTGTTTATTTTAACACTTCATTAACATAACATTTACATACAGATTCATACATTGCTTCTGGCCCCACACTAGGATACCCTGTGTCGTGGGAACCAGAAACAACGACATCACAAACATGTAAACATCTTTAAAAACCTATTTAGAGGCTAAAAATTTCACCCATGCCGGGATTCGAACCCGCAACCTCTGGCTATCCGTGCCAGCGCTCTACCAATTGAGCCAATGGGCGACTCACGGCATCAGTGAAATTTCGAACCTCTTTACAATATTCTCTATTAAATATTAAATAGGTTTTTAAATTTGTTCCTTAGCACGGGTTAGTGCATTAAAAATAAAAATAGTGTAATCATGTGGGTACAGTGATATCGTTCCGATGTTAAAACCTAACTGCAAAGTAGGTAGTCGGGGCTGTAAGTAATGCAATTTGCTTAAGTCAGATGTCGCTGCCTGTACGTAATACAGAGAATATTGTAAAGAGGTTCGAAATTTCACTGATGCCGTGAGTCGCCCATTGGCTCAATTGGTAGAGCGCTGGCACGGATAGCCAGAGGTTGCGGGTTCGAATCCCGGCATGGGTGAAATTTTTAGCCTCTAAATAGGTTTTTAAATTTGTTCCTTAGCACGGGTTAGT
This sequence comes from Yponomeuta sedellus, assembly GCA_934045075.1. Lineage (NCBI taxonomy): Eukaryota > Metazoa > Arthropoda > Insecta > Lepidoptera > Yponomeutidae > Yponomeuta > Yponomeuta sedellus. The sequence goes on along the minus strand of OW203742.1, from coordinate 1,681,911 downwards.
GCATTAAAAATAAAAATAGTGTAATCATGTGGGTACAGTGATATCGTTCCGATGTTAAAACCTAACTGCAAAGTAGGTAGTCGGGGCTGTAAGTAATGCAATTTGCTTAAGTCAGATGTCGCTGCCTGTACGTAATACAGAGAATATTGTAAAGAGGTTCGAAATTTCACTGATGCCGTGAGTCGCCCATTGGCTCAATTGGTAGAGCGCTGGCACGGATAGCCAGAGGTTGCGGGTTCGAATCCCGGCATGGGTGAAATTTTTAGCCTCTAAATAGGTTTTTAAATTTGTTCCTTAGCACGGGTTAGTGCATTAAAAATAAAAATAGTGTAATGTAAACATCTATCGCGCAAACACGACAAATCGATTGAAACCTCGTTTGTCAAAATCTCACAGTTGGTTAAGGAGTTCCGAACACAGAATGGTTTCATACATACATACGAGGCAAACACATAATCCTTGATGTACAAATGAAATCGAATTTGCATACAAAAAACGCTGACCGTCGCGATTCCCTCCTATTAAGTAGCACTCCACTCTATCGAGTGAAGCATTTAGACGACTCCTAATTGTCAAAAAATGTATGCATTTGACAGCCGGAGTAGCTTAAAAAAAGTAAAAATCAACGTCACTCAACTCAGTGGATACTTACGTAATAATTCTCCTGGCGGTAGATCTGCACTAACAAAGTTGTAGATTAACTGTCTTGTTAGTCTAGATGTAAGAAATGGGGATAAGTACCTACCTACTGTAATATGATAAATTCCTCATAAGGTAAAATTCGTTACAGAGATGATTTAACTTATCTATAATAAATATATCTCAGAGCCAACTTTAGCACAGGGTAAAAACAATCTGAAAAAAATATTTGTACGTATTTTATAAATTGTCGGATAGATCCGTCCGATCATGACACGGTAGTTTTTTCACGTATGTCGTTGGTTCAAATTCAAACAAAAACGATGCTTTGTAGACTTTTAGTCCGGATTTACTTACGGGTGTTGTTATATCGGAAAAAAGTCCGACCAGGTGAGGAGTGTGAGACGAGCAACCGATCTCTGCTCACCATGATTAAGCTCTGTGAATCGGAGCGAAACCTGGTCGGACTTTTCCGATATAACAACACCCGTAAGTAAATCCGGACTAAAAGTCTACAATGTGTTGTGCTTACGAAAGTTTTAGTTCAAAAAAAAAAGACTATGCTTATTTTTTATTATCCTTTTTTCGTCGGATATACAGCCTAATAATTGTATTAGGCTGTATATCCGACGGGATAAAAGTAGCGCAGATGGTATATCAGACTATAAATAATCTATATCCTACCCAAATTTCATGCAGATCCATTCAGTCTTTCAGGCGTAATTTAGTTGAACAAACTTCCAACAATCCAAACTTTCGAATTTTAGTAGGTATGAGAATTTATTGAGATTTTACCTATTTGTGAAAATCATATCTGACATACATTCATTCGTGCATTCATTAAAATTCGCTTCTGACTTACGCTTACTTTTACTTCAACTTCTTACTATAGTGACTGACTATATTGTAATCGCATCAAAAAGAAAAAAAAGTTGTTTGTCGGCCAGGTGTTTGCTTTGGCGTGTATTTTTCTTTTTATTTCTATATTTTTGCACTTATATTTACTTATTGGATTAATTTTATTTGTATTTTACATTATCATTTAAAATTAATAATATCTATAACTATGTAATGTATGTATATATATGTATATATGTGCGTATATATGTGTGTATATATGTATGTATAAGTATTTAAGACGACCCTTTTACTTTTAGATTTGTGTACCTATCCTATAAATGCACCACGACACGCACCTCGTAGGACCATTCGGTTACCTCGGGCACTGACTGAAAATCAGCGCTGAGGGCTCACTCCCTCAGCACAACGCTGAGTCAGCTGCCTTTTGTGGCAACATAGACACACCACAGGCGAAACCTATGTCTGTTTTTTGTTTTGTTTATTTGTATAATTATTTGGTTTATTTCTGTTGTGCTCATGTTGTGTTAATTGTCTGGTTTTTTGTTTCTGTGATGTGTCTTGTTGGTATAATAAATCTCTCTCTCTCTCTCTCTCTCTCTCTCTCTCTCTCTCTCTCTCTCTCTCTCTCTCTCTTTTTCTTTCTTTCTTTCTTCTTTCTAAAATTCAGGTCTTCTCTGGAACTTTTCATAGCAATCCGTGTTCGCGACATAGATTAGTTTTTATTGTAGCAGTTGTGTTGTCACTATTGTACCTACATAGAGTTCGTGCTTTGCCGCTCCCGCACGCGGTTTATTTGATTTTATAACATGGTCTTATAAATAGTAAATCTCAGTTTTCATTAATCATCAGCCTACTAAATACAGTCCACTCAACCACAAGTGTGCTACAATCCGAGCAAACCAAAGCGCACTCGAAATTAATTCGCAATCAGGCCCGCGGCGAGTGAGTATACATATCCATTGTTTCCGATACAAGTCGCGTTGGTCATTTTAAATTCCGCGTAAGGGTTTACGTTGAACGCATATCGGAATGGCAGCGAGCGACAGAAGGTCAGTTTTCTATTCGAATTCGAACTTTTAAAAGTTCGAAATCTTTAACCTAAAATTCATAGGGCCAGTTTCTGAATTGCGAATTTTGCTAAATAAATACTTAGCTGTAGCGCTGTCTCTTCGATATTCTCGGCAAAGAGCGTGACGGAACGTAACTTAAGAATTTACTTAGTGAAATTCTCAATTCAGAAACCGGCCAATAATCCCTTAACACCAAAGAAACCCCCTCCATTTCAAGAAATTCCACATCAAATCCAAGGCCTGACTTCCGTTCACGCTTCAAGCATCTGAAGGTATTGTCGTTGTCCCATTACATTAAGCCAAAAAAATATTTTTGGCTATGGAATTTATTTATTACTAGCTATGCCCCGCGGTTTATCGAGTTTCCCATTGGGATGAGATATTTTCCCGGAGTAAAACGTAGCCTATGTGTTAATCCAGGATGTCAGCTAACTCCATACCAAATTTTATTAAAAACGCTGAAGCCGTTTTTATAATATAGTGTGATAGGGTGATGTGAAGTGATGTGATGATGTGATGTGACGGGCCGTCAGAACAATATGTCTATTCCGTGCTAATGTCGTGGAACTCCAGTGCCCTTCCTACGAAACTCTTGGGTTCCGCGAAATGAACTTCAAGAATCGCTGCTTGATACTACAACAGCGGACGAGGCGGGGCGACCTCGCGACCTTCTTTCGAATTGGCAAGATGTAGGTAGGAGTGGATATAGCTAGGTAGATGAACCCGAGATTTTCACCATTAGCTTTATAGTTGGGCCACTGTATTGCGAACAATTGCGCCGAGGTAAACCCTTTCGGGCCTGTTGGTATTTAGGTACGTCCCACATTTCTCAGATGACTGTTCTGTTAGGACATAACATCCCATGCCCTCAGTTACATGGGATGTTATGTCCCAACAGACAGCAGACTGAGGCTCTAAATTTACTTTATAAATGGGATTATATCTCAAGATGTAATTTATATTACATCCCATAGTCAAAAGCCGGCTTCGGAGCCTCGATGCGAACCTGAAGAAGCTTATTTATTTACCTTGACCCTCTGCGACTATCAATCATTCCGTACAAGGCCGTAGAGGGCTGCTCGTCTCCCGTCGGCCTTCAGGTCTTATGACAGGTTTAAAGCGCGACAAATAACTTGAACAGTCTAACTTCGCATAGACTTATTTCGGATACTAAAAATCAAATCCTCACGTGGCGTGGCGGATGTGATATTTAGTACAATTAAAAACAGATTACCAACTCATCCCGATGACGCGGACTTCTTTTTATTCTGCTTCAGGCTATATTATATAGTCTACTGCTGGACACAGCCCTCCCCTAATGAGCGCCATAGCACCCTGTCTGCAGCTAGCCGCATCCAGCATCTGCCGGCAGTTATTCGCAGATCGTCATCCCACCTGGTCGGAGGGCTTCCTACACTACGTTTGCCGAGTCGCGGTCTCCACTCAAGAACACGATTACTCCAACGGACTTTATACTTGCTATAAAATCTTATATTGTAATATCTGTGTAATTTCCTTTTTATGTACAATAACGTGTTCTCTATCTATCTATCTATCTATCTATCTATCTATCTATCTATCTATCTATCTATCTATCTATCTATCTATCTATCTATCTATCTATCTATCTATCTATCTATCTATCTATTGTATTCCTCATCAACCCATTATGTCTCCGCCGAGAACACGGGTCTCTTCCCTGAGGAAAGTATCGGTAGGCCATACTCCACCAAGGGGGCCAAGTCCGGATTGATGGTGGCTTGCAAGACTAGTGGCTGGTGACTCAGCCTAACGACTGTCATATATCGGCAGCCGGCTCCAACTGCTTAACGTGCCTTGCGAAGCTCGAAACCTCTAGGTAGAATGCCACTAGCGTTTTTCATAGACGGTCACCCATCCATGCACGCATACTTTACTAGGAGGTCCTATTGGTGTCTTTATTGTTGTATACATATGACAACAGAAAACATACATTTTTTTTATTTTTAAATCATCTGCCGGGAATTACACCAGGATACCAAGCTTACTAAACAGAGAGGAAGGCATGCAGGACCCTATTTCATAAAACTGCAATTCATGGTTCAAATCAGCAAACCTACGCGAACTTGTGTGACTTGAAAACTAGTGTTAACCGGCATTTAACAGGTCAGTACAATCTGACCCCGTCTGCGTTTACCATCCGGCGTGACTGTAGTCATCAAGTGTCGATATCGACCCTTGTATGTCGCCAATTCCAAGGGCACGGGTCTCTCCCTGCATAGCAGGAAGGTTAGGCTATACTCCACCATGGGGACCAAGCGGGTTACCTATTACCTTTAGCGTAAGTTCGGGGTATTACTGTACTCAGACTTGTGAGAATACTCCGTCCTAAGACGGAGTTTACACGTTCAGTCTGGCGTCAGCTCAGTAGTGACCTTGATCAAGCTCGGATTGAAGCCAGACTGATGAAGTCAGTCTGGTCCATCAGTCCACCGAATAGATAATCAGTCTGCCGTCGTCGGTCCCACCAGACTGATGGAATTGACTGACGCCAGACTGATCGTGTAAACTCTGTCTTAGACTCGGAACTTCGTGACAAAGGTTTCCTAGTTTGTGGAGCAAGTCCTTGCCAATAGCTAACGGTTACGGCAAACGAACCGTTCATTCAGCCTGCCTACGTTTTGTTTACTAAACTGGAGTTAGCCACAGTTTGGCGTAGCTTCGCTAACCTCTGTAATTAATACTAAAAATAAAAGCTAACAAATTACTTTAAAACCTTTTTAAAATAAACCTTGGTAACCAATAGGGAACTTGTCTCACACTTACATTGCAGCAACATGGTATTTATACCATATAAGACAGGAAAACTGGAGAAATGAAATATCGATGAAAATATAATTTTTGGATAATTACAGGTATCAAAAATGTGAAAATCATGTAAGAAGCGCTCGTGGCCTAATGAAACCGAGTGATTGGAATCACAGGCGCGGTCAGATGTCGGATGGGTGACCGTCACTTCAATTTTTTCGCAGCGGGCTGACACACAACCCTCACTACGTCAGGTTCAGTGATTCTACTTAGCACTGCTTTCCACGTAGGAACTTGAAAGCTTGAAATATTCCCTCTGTTGAAATTCTTGTGCTTTTTACCCGACTGCAGCGAAGCCCAAAAGGAGGGTAATGTGTTTAGTGCGTATGTATGTATGTATGTATGTATGTATGTATGTATGTAAGTATGTCCGATTCTATGTTCCCTCATAACTCCTTAACCAATGGTCAGATTTTGTTAAACAAGGTGTCATTCAATTCGGCATCCTTGCGCGGGTGTCATAGGCTATATAAAATCATAATTATGCGATCAGAACTGTGACGAAAAATAAAATTCGTTAAGAAGATTCGTTAAAGTACAGCTAGGAGCCACTAGATGGCGCTGTTATATTTAGTTTATTGAATTCGAATACTAATTTTATTGAACTACCCCTAACAGGTGTGAAATATTTAAAACAGAATTTTGCGGATGACGTAGGTTACATAAAATCATCATTAATAGAGAACCAACGGAACAAAAAATAACATTTTCTTCTAAGCAATTAAAGTACCACTTTTAGCCACTTGATGGCGCTGCTATATTTTATTTATTCTAATACATGTGTATACATAATTTCGGCTTTGGTCTACATGTAAACAAACCATTTATAGAATCGGTACAAATGCGGAAAGAAATAATTCCTATAAAGTGGTTTGATCCTTCTAGATCATTCATTTAATTAAAAAATATAATTTTGTTTAACTACGCCTAACACGTGCAAAGTATTTAAAAAAGAATTTTGCGGGTGTCGTTGATTAACATAAAATCAGCATTAATAGAGAACAAACGCAACACAAATAATATTCACTTCTAAGTAATTAAAGTACTGTAGCATTAGTTCCTCTACCCAACCACAGATGGCGCTGTTTGTGTTCTAAATTGCGGTATGGTTTTGTCCGAAGGCCCTGCATAATATTAAACAAAATTGGATAGTTTTGAGCACTCGACCAATCACCTCGACAAATACTGACTGTCCACTAATAATTGGCACGACTAGTGACGTAGGTAATATACCTCGCTTTGCGCTGTGGTGCTAGTACAGTTACTAATCCGTAATCCTTAGTAAGTTTCATATTGCTTCAATAAATAGATCCCTAAGTACGTGCTGTCGTGCTGAAACAACGTTTCTCTTCTTGTCTGCTGAAACCCTGTCCTACAGTACCACTTTTAGCCACTAGACGTATTTCTTTCTACGCTATTCGTTTATCTCATTAATTTAAGAAATATCAACCTCATAGGGGGTAATAATACATTACTGCAGAGGCCGAGAAGTAAGGGATTGCTGGACGAGTTTGGGATAGACGGCCGAGTCGTAGACGGGGCCGTCTAGAACGAGTCCTGCAATCCCTGTTCCGGCCGAGGATTGTATAATGCTTTTCTCAAACAATGCGAGGAAATATTAATATTAAAATAATTACTAGGTAATTAAGAAATAATAGTTTAGTTTGCCGCCTTTTTTATTTATTTTTTAAATACACTAACATATTTGAGCACCATGTTTAACCGCACAAAAACCAATACCATAGATTGTTTTTTTTAAATCTTGCAAGTATGCTTACATAACTTAGTAGGTGGTTGGCTGTATGTAATTTTTCCTTGGTCAGTTTAATTTTAGTAAGTAAATTTAAAAAGTTAGAGCAGCGGACGGTAATGGATTTTCATACTTACTTTACTGGCTTAGGCCAGTAAAGTGAGGCGGGAGCCATAAAAGAGAAACTTTGTGGCTTTATTTCATGGTAATAACACAAACATTTCCGAGCTTGTTTGAGAAAAAATAATTAATTTCTTAACACTGATATTAATTTCCTACTGACACTTAGACCAAAACTAACTGAACAAAATATATAAAGTGTAGCATGTAACTCCTTTTCCCCTGTGCGGTCATAGTCAGACAAGCTGGGTTCAAAGAAGAAACAATAAATGTTAAAAAAATATTTAAACGCTCTCACTGGTAACCGAAGACGGATCCTCCGTGACCTCGTATCGTAGGACCCATGAAATTTTAAAAAATTCTAGCTCTATTCATCTTAACGAATTTTATCTCGTTTCCTCCGAAAATAAGATTATGATTTTGTGTTAGGTTTCCTGTTCACTTGTGAGACCAAAGATAGCTTATCTACACCTAAATATTTAGTAAAATTTTTCAATGCTTTAGGGGGCCACCTCAAGATGAATTTGTTATAGTTTCATTTTAATACCGGTAATATTTTGGCATTCAGAAAACCAAGATGTTGTATGTCTCCACGCCCATGCCACAACTCTAAGTAACTACGCCAGGCCGTAGGCCGAGCCCTATCATGCGGGTGCTAGGAAACTTGCCGCGACGAGGTTGAAGGCCGAGCTCAATACAGGACGCGGCACGGCCGAAGGCTGTGAAGCGGGCTAGAGGAATACTCCCACGGCGATTCCAAATGCTGAGCTCTATTTACGCTGATGCCAAATGGAGAGACTATTAGCGCGGCCGAAGGCCGCGACAGTTACTTAAAGTTGCTGTTAGGAGGAAACCTGTCGCGCCTTTGTACAGGCCGCGGCTGAAGGCTCAGACCATTTATGTTCCCATTTACAAGTCTTTATTCTAAGTAATTAGCGAGACCGAAGACTGGGCCCAGCAATGCAAGCACGAAGAATTCTACTCTGGAGATGTCGAAAGCTGAGCGCCGTTCAGGTCGAAGAGATAATTCGTGACTATTCCAGTCCTCACCTACAATCGTTAACATTAAATAACTAGGTGCAGTGAAGCGTTTTTAGGCTACATAAAAAACAGACAATTTATGTAAGGATATTAAAGAAAAAATCTGTCGTTTCCTTTGCAAATATTCTAGATAGTTTAACACCATTAGACCATATTCATTATACTAGCTAAAAAATATCGCACGACATAAATTTTTAATGCAGGCAGGTGGTACCTATGACTATATCAAACAAGTATATCAGTAAAAATATTTATGATTTGCCGAGACATGTCCACTGTCGAACAAAAGAAAATAAAGCAATAAACTAAAATTCATTTAGGAAATAAAATAATATAACGATTTAAAGCATGTAAACAGAACAGATGGACCTTTAAATTTTATCGTTTTACTGAGTCACTAAAAGGTCAAAAATAAAAAAATATTTAAAAAAATAAAAGAACCCGACTGCAGTGATAAATCAACTGAAAGGGAAAAAATAAGATAATTTTATTTTCAAATGTTAATGTCGAATCAGAAGAGTTCATGCTGCTTTACTTGAGGGACCAAATAATATAACTTTATAAGCATTATTTGCTCAAACTGTTGCATTTATTATTTTATATAAAATGATGCAGTCGGGACCCATTAGAGGACTTTAAACAAACAGTAATGGGTCCCGACTGCATCATTTTATATAAAATAATAAATGCAACAGTTTGAGCAAATAATGCTTATAAAGTTATATTATTTGGTCCCTCAAGTAAAGCAGCATGAACTCTTCTGATTCGACATTAACATTTGAAAATAAAATTATCTTATTTTTTCCCTTTCAGTTGATTTATCACTGCAGTCGGGTTCTTTTATTTTTTTAAATATTTTTTTTTTATTTCAATTGCTTCCCGAACGATTCTCCGAAAAATATGATCCACAAAACCGAACAGTTTTGGGAACTCTATAAATATATTAGCGAAACTTAACAGGAAGTCAATTATTTTCGTGTACCAAATCCTTCCTGTCCGATTAGTTTAATACTTACTTACTTAATTAGAATTAGGCACATTTGGTATCATAAAGGGTAAAATACATATCTAACATAACTTTTACTACCTACCTTATTTAAAAAACACGATTCCACTAAAACGCCCCTAGAGACAATTTTGATGAGCATTTTTGAAGTGTTTTAGGAAACTGTATTTTTTAGAACGTAAAGACCGTTTGTTTGTGTTCAAGGTTCACCTACGAAAATTTTTAAGAAAAAAATTGCAATTTTATAAATCAATTTTAATTTTGCGAGCAACGCGATATTGCTCAAGATAGCGTTTTGGCGGTTTACTTTGAAAAGTGAATATTTAGATTTAAAAATCATCACTTTCTGAGCACTTATTGAACACCAACGGGACCTCCACTCGTTTCCGAGATAAACGGTCTTGCTTGACAGACAGACGGAAGGACGCACGGACCGACAGCAAAGCGATTCAATAAAGGTTCCATTTTTTAGAGGTACGAAACCCTAAAAATACAGTGAATCATGATGATCGCAGTACATCAGTGAGGCACACACTTGCGTTTGCGTTACACTTGTCCAAACGCAGACATATTTTTATGAAAAATATACTTAAGCAACTGTGACAGAGTGGCGGCCGGCCGTGGGAGGGGGAACGGTCGGTGGGCAGACCAGCAGCCAGATGGTCAGACGACCTATGTAAAGTAGCCGGCAAACAGTGGATGAGACTAGCGCAAGACCGTGCTGGTTGGCGTGGAAATGAAGAGGCCTATACCCAGCAGTGGCTTTGACCGGGCTGATCGGGCTGGGCTTATTGATAATAGCTACTGTTACCCTAACCTACAGGGTATAACAAAATCCCCATATACAATAACTTTTACTACTGGGAAAACTCTAAAATTGCAAAAAGAAAAATCCTGCTCTAGCGGTTAACACGCTTGAATGCCAAAACAGAGGTGGTGAGTTCGATTCCCACTGGAAGCCGTAGCTACTTGATTTGTACAAATGGCCTCAGTCTGTGTGTATTTCCAAGTCTTCCTGGTTAGCATAGTACAGGGAATCCTAGTTTGAGACTAGGATAAGTGATTGTCTTTTGTGAATGCTAGCTAAATATCATTGTTATTATAAAATGGCGACCGTACGTACAGGATCTAACACAACATTATTGCGTGACTACATTACATTGTTTGAATGTCTGAGGTAACGATGTCACTATGTAGCGTTTATGAAAGAATTTCTTGATTAGATCCAGTACGATCAACAATTATAAATATCATAGATATTTCGATATCCAATAAAATGGTGTTATTCTGTGGTGTTATTGTGGTGGTGTTAATGGTGTTATTCGGATATCCAATAAAATGGTGTTATTCTTTCGCCTCCGGTGAAGTTGGAAGCAACCTACAGTACAATTCCACCGAACTGCGATGGAATTTTTTTGGAGAGGTATAAATTGTAAAAAAGAAAGCATACACCTCCAGGATGCAGACCCGAGTTTATATAATATGATATTAAATTGGGATAAAACGGGTGATCAATAAAACGATGTAGCTAGCATTAACGCAGGGTTTTACTTTGTATGAATTTTCTGATTTTGAAGACCCCGGAATTAAAAATTATGGTTTTTTTCTGTCTCACGGTAAGCAATTTTACTCCAAGACAATTAGACGCAAGTGCCCCTTTGGTTCGCATCAGTTATCGCATCTGATTTATTAGTTTTTCAGAGACGTAGGTAATTACCTACATACGACCTAAATATTGATACTTAATTAGCTTGTAGTTTTCCGACTAGTTTTCTTATTGAGATAAGTTTGCAAAAACGAGCAAGTTAATTACTTGTGTCTAAGAACTAAGATTGTAGGTACATTTTTTCTATTTCCTGACTAGCCAAAATGTTCACACGCCTCCCACCAAGCCAAAAGACGTTGTCCTCAACACATTTGCTCACAAGGAGCCTAGCAGACGCCATCTCTAGAAAAAGAAGTAAATTATTTAAACGTGAAAAAAAAACGCAACAGTTTTCCCACCAAAGCTCTTCACAGCCAAAAAAGTTATTCCTTTTGACAGGAAAAAAAAGAAAAGCTTTCTTACTGGCCAGCATTTCTATAGATCGATCGATCTTCATCGAGTCTAGTTTTGTTTTTAGTCCAGTTTATAAATAGTGGTGCGTATCCCTAGAGGCTGCAGTGGAGTGTAACTTGAGCGGTGAGGAAGGACATCGGCATCATGTACCGGTTAGTGGCTTCATTTGATACATTTACAGACAGGTTCAAGTTCAAGCGCGGCGAGTTGTTGATACGGTGTGAAGTTTCTCAAGAAAATTGGGTTTTTAACGTCCCGCGCATACAAAAAAGTAAAAACGAAGTTTTTTTTTTCCACAAAGTCCGAGAAAAATAATATAAAAATTATATAAAAAAAAATAATAATGTCAATCAAATAAACCGCCGCGAGACATTTCCGACCCAAAGGTTTTTTTAGTTTCCCGCGTTACTTTATTTTTTTTCTTTTTGTTACGTTCAGATAGTCATAAATGATTCAGGCAAGTTATTGTGTATATTTTTTTTATGTAGCCTTTAAACTTCCCACTGCCGGACACAAACAAGCCTTTGCCCTTGTCTCATAGAGACAGTTGGGCTTAGTTTCCACGTGTGCCCACCGCAAATAGGCAATTTCAAGCGTTGAGGTATTTGAACACCTCAGACACTAGGTTTCCTCACGTTTATTATTAATTATTAAAAGTAAAGAAAGTATACGCTTTTGAAATTAGAGTCTAAAGATTACTATGCTTTTGGTTAAACCTTAGTTACTATCCACGTACATGTGGTTACCTACTAGTGCTTAGTATAGGTAACTAAAGTGCTTTCATCGACAACAGCGATGTCCAGCTGATGGAAACCAGATAAAACAAAAATAGGACACTTTCGTATTTGGCTAATTAAATTGTATTTCGCCAATCTGTAGTGACAAAGCCGATACCTTTGTGTACCTTGCACTAAGACGTATATAAGCTGCTTATATAGGTATTTACCTATTAAATTTACCCAATAAATATTAATTTTACAGACCAGTAACATAAAATAAGTTTTTATTAACGTAACAAAACAGACTGCACATGTGTGTAGGGGTTGATGTGCTGTTGGATGTACTCCACTAATCTCATCCTTGATTGGTGTTAGCAGAATAAGATAAGTTTTTATTTTTCAATAGCTGACCCAACGAACTTCGTACCGCCTGACAGTAGATTCTTTATTTTTTTTAAATTTTTCTCCATAACCATCCTCGTACTTCAAGGAATATTCTAAAAAAAAAGAATTAGCGAAGCGAAATCGGTTCAGCTGCTCTCGAGATTTGCGCTTACCAACACATTCAGCGATTCATTTTGATATTATAAGATGTAATTGTCTTTGTATAAATCTACAGAAAACGTCACAGGTTGTACAATTACATACATATGCACGTAAGAATTTTCTGATCTGAAACTATATTGCACAATTGTTTGTTTCAATAAATAAAAATAAAATTATGCAGTAAAATAAATTTTTATCTTGTCTAATGTGTGAATTAAGTAACCCCAAGCCTAATCTGAAGTTAATCCGCCGATGTAAACAATCCACGGACATGACAAGACGCAAAAAGACCGAATTCGCTAATTATTTCCACGTGCAAGTGGCGTGTTTAGCTAATTGACTACAACAACGGGCCCGCCGCCGCCGCTGATTCCCAGTGCATTGTTTAGAAGTAACAATAAGTATATTTTTTTCTGGTACCTACGCCAAGTGCGTTTTGTGTTTGGATATGAAATGTTAAATTTTGGAGTTAACTTACTTCAGTATAGTTAGGTAATAAAATGGAAAATTAAATTAAAAAAAATCTTGTCTCCGTCTATGGTTGCCTGGAAGAAATTGCTTTTAATAATAAGGCGGCCAATTGTTTCACATTTTTATATAATTTCTGTTACTGTAATTTCTGTGTACACTAAGAATATTTTATCTATCTACCTATCTATTACATGTAATTCAAAGTAACTATATGTAGGTAGATACCTAAGCATAATTATTATATAAAAGAAAAATCAAAATAAAAACAAGGCTTAGGAGTCCGTTAAATGTAAACCTCAGCAGGCGAGGACCTCGTTAGTCTGGGCTCGCCTTTGAGGTTTTAAATTAGACGGACTCCTTTAAGACCTTATAGTCCCCAATTTCTTTTTAAGTGACGCCATATAGCCAGCACACTAGCGTTGTTAACACTTTTCATTTGACACGACGTTTTTGTTCCAATCCTTTACGTAGTCTGTGACCCAATCGTTCCAGCCGTTAGGCCTCTGAGCGATCGTTAAGAAAAATATTTTCTAAGTTACATACCTATGGTGCGTTCACATTAACTTGACGCGTGAGAGAATTGGTAACAAGGACATAACATGTGAATTAGCTTTTGGACCTAATCGGAAGATGGTAAAACAAGCCCTCAATCCTTTTATTTTCCCCAAGTAATGAGAATGATTTCTTAATTAACATGGTAACAGTAAACATCTCAGTGCTACCAATTCTCTCACGCGTCAAGTTAATGTGAACGCCTGTACCTATATTATTTTTAATGAACTAACCCGTGCTAAGGACAATTAAAAAAAAACTATTTAGAGGCTAAAAATTCCACCGACGCCGGGACTCGAACCCGCGACCTCTCGTGACCTCTCTAAATAGGTTTTTTAATATTTCCTAAGTTTTCACTAGGATTTCTTTCTCCTGCCTACGTGAATTACGAGCAGCGTTGCCATATTGTGACTTATTTCACAAATTTTGTAACTTTTGATCTCCCTTTGTAACTTTTTGTGACATGGCTTAATTTGTAATTTTTTTGTGACATTTTAAGTATCTACCTAAGAAGTGCCTGTCTGTCATAGATTGCAATAAAATTCATTCAATTTGGTTTTTTTTACTTTTTATTTTTAAATTTCCAATGAATGCCGATTCGAAAATTATTTACAGTAACTTTCAAGTGGTTGCATCGCAGGAAAAATATTTGGAAATAAATTGTAACTTTCGGATAACTTTTTGTCTTTGCTCGTGTAATTTTTTGACGTGCGGGCACTGGCTACACTTACTTCATGTACAAATGTATCTGTTGAAATGCCAATGGACTTGCTTCCGGCGAATAAAAAATATTAAAAAAAAAGAATACTTGTCAATTTTAGTAAATAATATTGTACAGGTAAAGCATGTTAATTTTTAATCAATAACTGCCATATTAACTAAAGTAAAGTAACCTGGGACACTATTTTAGACAACAAGCTGCATTTTATAAACAAAGTTCATTAACTCGCGAGAAAATAAATCTAGTTTAGCATCAAATAATAACGTCTATAACAAAATAGTGAAAATGTCTAGTTTACAAAATAGATCACTGAGAGAGGTAAAAATCTATATTACTAAATTATTATTAGGGCTGAGTTACGAAAAATGTGAAGAAATTGTCAATTAAATAATTAATTTACCAATTAAAACATTATTATAAATACATCATTAGTTGCACACAAGTCATTTATGCTGTTATTATCATATATATTATACACATAATGTACATAAAAAAAAATTATAATTTCTACATATATAAATATTTCTTTACATATATAAACACACATATTACACGAAACGCCTTCAATACAATCCATTACTTTATCGTGCTTCATTTAGTTTAAATATAATTATAGGTTACTGCATGTAATAACCGAATAGCTATCGCTTATGCGCCCGCTTCGTACTTAGCACTCAAATTGTGAGCGTCGTCCACAACACAGGTATGCCTAGTGTGGAGTCGCTGTGAACTGGTAAATCCAATTTTTGCTAACTAACCACCTTTTGTAAACAAACATTCATATGTTAGTAGTATATTAGCATTATTTTTATTAAATCTAGGTCTCTTCTTGTTTGAACCTGTTATAATAGATATATTAAAAGCAAAGTTGGATTTTATGTGGCGGTCAAATAAAGATTTTTTAATTTAATTTAATTTTAAAATGTCAATTTTTAGGTTAGAATCTTGTTTACTACTTATATTGAACAAGTAAGGATAAATAGACTGTACGAGTGACTTTCACCACTGTTACGGTGCTTGAACTCAAACGTGCAACCCTTCGTTATTTATGTGCCTCCAATTTGGTTTTCGATGCCGCCATGCACCATCTTGGGCCACGATCAGCCACGCCGCTGGTAAACAGCTGCCATTTTATTCTACTTTGCCATCACCTACTAAGTTTATTATGTCGTTGCCGATTACTAATATAAGTTAACAAAATAAGAAATTGCTTTTAGTAATAAGGCCGCCAATTGTAGGTACATACTATATTTTTAAATAGGTAATTTCTGTTACTGATGTGTACAATAAAGAATACTCTATCTATGAAAACACATTACATACTATTATTTGCTATTTACTAAATATTCAGTGCCGTAACTTAGTTGAGTTGATTTGCTCATAGTAATTGTTGGCATAAGACAATTATTGCGCATACTGTGTGTAGCATCGTGACACATTCCTGGCTAACTCCGGATACGGTCTGTGGAAACAATATGATATAGTAGACAACACATACAAATATAAAAATATTTATTCAGGCCAATAAAATTAAAGCATGTGGTGCAGAAACCCACCGTGTTAGTATTTAACTAAGACTTCTCTGGTAGTTCCCGCTCTTTCATCATTTCTAAGACAAAACAACTTTGTTCTTTGGATCTACGAAATGAGACGATTTAAACACGTCCAGTGGCACCTTCACTCACGCTAGATGGGTGAAAAGACCACTCGGCCGCTGCAGTTCGTGTAACAACGTTTTTGGATGGAGTAAGCGTAACACAATATCCTCGTGAAATAAATATAAATATACAACTTCACAAGCGTGCACTCTACATAATGTTACGCTTTTATCTCACACCACTGTATTCCCAGAGGGTTAGGCAGAGACCAGGGACTGTCATTTGCCACGATCCTGACAGATCACCTTCGGTTCATCAACGTTCATTAATCGTTGCGTGCACGCGTTCCGGGGTTTTGATATTTTTTAACCAAAGGTCGCCATTTAAAATTTTGTAATTCCTGTTATTATGAAGTTTTATTAATAGGGAGGTACTATGCCTAAATAACTAATTGGGTATACTTATTATGCCCATCCTCTACATACTCTGCTATGATACGGGCCACTTTGCAACTGAAATGTAAAGGTGTATTCGATGTCAACTGTACAGTCAGTGAAACAGTTAGAGATAACTCTTCCTGGGTAGTTAGACCACGCAAGTCGCGCCTTTTAACGTCACGCGACTTTCCAGTACATTAATTGTTAAATTCTGACATTTCATCGCCACCAAACACGTGACTCGTGTCATCGTAGTACAGTGCTACACAAGAAATAAGTCTCGCGTATTTACCTGCGCAGATGACCAAATTTTGGATGTGCGGCAAGTTGATCGACCAATCAGATAGTTTCATTTTATGGCAGGCCTTTGTTGCTATTGGTTGATTCAACGTCATCGATGCAGGTGACTAGGTATTAGTTTGGCAATATTAGCGTGAGCGAAATAGGTAGCGCTACTGCGGCAATCAATTCTGCACCTTAACCGTATCGGTTAAAGATCGTGTTGAATGTACTTATAGCTTCGGGTACTTTCGTTACACTTCTAGTCTGCGCGAACGTAGATTCCCGAAGGGACTTTTATAATGTGTAGTACTGCACTTATGCTTGTCGATTGTGGCATAGGTAAGTGCGACAGCTAAAATAACACAGTGATCTCCTACAGATTAGGAGCTGCTATTAAGGTACCTACAAATTCGTATTTTTTTTCCTTAATTAGTACATATAAAATTAAACGTAAAATGTACGTATGTTGTTTACAAATGCAAACAAACACATCTGGCGGAAAACAGGCACGAGAAATTAGCGCATCCGGTGGAAACATAGTTAATTTAAGGTCAATTACTTATTTATAACTAATCTGAACACGTAACCAATTTTTTTTTTTGTTGGTGGCACTTCACCTGTATTTTATTCAATCAAAATAGTCTTAATAACATAACATTTACATACAAGCACAATACATTAATTTGAAGCGCTCGTGGCTTAGTCGAACTGAGTGATTTGATTCAATCACTCGACTTAAGCAACAACCGTGCCGTTCCGTGCTTCGCAAGGCACGTTAAGCCGTGATTGCCGGCTGTCATGTAATGGCAGTCGGAAAGACATGTCAGAGGCCTTATGGGCGGCTTGATAACTTCTGACAGTAAGGCCCGCCACTGTCATACAAACCTCCACCAACCCGGACTTGGCCCCCGTGGTAGAGTT
Organism: Yponomeuta sedellus; assembly: GCA_934045075.1. Classification (NCBI taxonomy): domain Eukaryota; kingdom Metazoa; phylum Arthropoda; class Insecta; order Lepidoptera; family Yponomeutidae; genus Yponomeuta; species Yponomeuta sedellus. The sequence continues at coordinate 1,664,271 of OW203742.1, read as the reverse complement.
TGACCTAACCTTCCTGCAATGCAGGAAGAGACCCGTGCCCCAGCAGTGGGGACATACAGATTTGCAAACACATATATTAATTGCCTCTGGCCCCACACTAGGATACTGTGTCGTGGGAACCAGAAACAAAGACTTCAGAAACATCCAACATGTAAACATCCAAGACCTGGGGTTTTTGTTTTCCGTCCCCAGCCGGGGATCGAACCCGGGACCCCTTGCATGGTAGGCAGATGCGCTACCGGTGCGCCACAGAGGCCGTCGTAGACCCCAATTGGAGTCGAAATTGTATTGTCTTTGTTATTAGTCTTTAGAGTTGCCTTGTTTATTACAATTGGTGGTGGTAGCGCGTACGGTAGAACGCTTGCCTCAGATTGAAGAGATCGTGGGTTCGAACCCCAGCATGTTCCAATGACATCTATCTAAGTTATGTACATTGGTGAATTAGTAGTAATTTAATAACGGTAAAGAAAAACCTCCACACCTGAGGTGTTCACATAACTTGGTGCGTGACATTGCCAATCCGCGGTGGGCGTGCCCTTACTCCATTGCAAAACATTATTACCCATACTAAATTTTCACAAAATATGTTGCTTATATTCTTTTTAATGCACTAACCCGTGCTAAGGACAATTTTAAAAAACCTATTTAGGGGCTAACAATTCCACCCATGCCGGGACTCGAACCCGCGACCTCTGGCTAACCGTGCCAGAGGTCGCGGGTTCGAGTCCCGGCATGGGTGGAATTTTTAGCCTCTAAATATGTTGCGTCAAATATGTACTTGATGTAATGACTTGACTTTTGTAATTTTTGCCGAGGGTAGTAAACTAACAGTTAATGCTTTCAAAAAGACGCCTGTCACCTCAGTCATCCGAGACCACGGCACCTGTAAAAGTGCCGAAACGTCTGAAAATTGTAAAAATATAATAAACGAGTGAAATCCGTACATATTAAAACAGTTTTAATTATATCTAGTACTCGTGTTAACCTTAGAAAATACTATGTACTTGATGTTGATACCATATGATAAAAAGCAGGCACAGAAATTTACAGACAACTTTTTGTGGCTCTCAGCCATATCTTCAATTCCTATCGTACCTAATGCAGTCTTAATTAATTAGGTATAACCAAGGAGAATATTCTCCTAGGTATAACATAGGTATATGTAATAGTACATTACACAACTAGGGTGGTAATACAAAGAAAGGCCGAGATCGCAGAAGTTTGCGGCCCGAGCTGCAAGCGAGGGACGTAAATATGCGATCGAGAGCTTTCTTTATTACCTCCCGTGTTGTGTACATCTTTTTATGTCTACACTTGGCCAGAAAGCGCAGCGTGCGGAAAAAGCCACTTTATTGCCAGGTGTGGCATAAAATATTTTACATGACTTAGTTTTGTGCTAAATGGGAAAACCCTTATATTGATGTATTGACAGCCTCGGTGGCGCAGCGGGCTCGATCCCCGGCCCCGGGTTAAACTAGGAAACGAACTTTTCTAGTTTGTCTCGGGTCTTGGATGGTATCTTTATATTTACGGTATTAAATCTATCGTCGAGTTATATAACACAAGTCATTTAGTTGTACTTAGTATGGGCCTTACGAGTACCTATGTCCATGAATATAATTATTGTTAATTTATAGTATGAATCGCTCGAATCATAATTAGTATGCACTTTACGCAGGGCCGGATCTACCTAAGGGCTGCTGCTTGGGCAGCCCAGGGCCCCGAGGTTACAAAGGGGCCCCCAGATCCCGCTAAACATAGAAAGGCGATAATTTGAATTGAAAAAATGGTTGTCTGTAAAGTCGGTTTATGGACGATATTTTTACGTGATAATAATAATAATATTGGCCTTTTTTGCATCTACCTAATGAGATGATTTATACAGCGTCCAGTGATATCTTCACTCACACTAGATGGGTGAAGGGACCACTCCGACGCTGTAGTGCCAGGGACATGGTTTTTTTTATAGATGGTGTAGGCTTGCCCAGCACCTATACCATCCTGACAGCTTAGTCAGCCTAGCCCACAGGAAAGACTAGTCAATACGTGCGGAGCCAACCAAGCCGCGGGTTTCCTCACGATGTTTTCCTTCACCGTTAGCGTGTGGTATTGCGACTACAAATTCGCAACGTTATTACGTTTATTACGTGATAACGTCATAAGAAAATATTGATGAAAAATTGCATTTTGAATTCTCTCTCACCCAAAAGTTGCTTGGAAGAGATTGCTACTACAACAATAAGGTCGCCTTTTGTACTACTACTAATTGAGCAGATTGAATGAATATGTATGTTTTTTGTGAAATAAAGAATATACAGGGTGTCTCATTCAAATCGGTCAGTATGGGAAAGTCTGAAACTATAAGACATACGAAGATCTGTTCTGAGGAACCATTTCATCGATTTTGATAACAAGAAAAACTGCATTCATACATTTTAAAAAACATCTGTACTCCGTTCGGGAATCGAACCCGGTTGTTTTGAAGAAAAAAAACCTACACTATTTCTATTTAGATATTGATTGTGTAGGTCTTAAGCAGTAAATGTCTGTATGAAACATGATGTCTAAAATGAATAAAATGCATTGTTTTCATACAAAATGCAATCGTAAGATCGTTACCTAAACGTGTTCAATATTGTATTAAAAAGTCGGTGGTCACTTTTTTTAAGAGTACAGATGTTTTTTAATATGCATGAATGCTCATGCATTTTAAAAAACATCTGTACTCTTTTCGGGAATCGAACCCGGTTGTTTTGAAAAAAAAATCTACACTCTTTCTATTTAGATATCGATTGTGTAGGTCTTAAGCAGTATACGTCTGTATGAAACATGATGTCTAAAATGAATAAAATTCATTGTTTTCACATACTTTAATTTATTTTAGAAGGTGCTCGAAGTGACTACCGACTTTTTAATACAATATTCAACACGTTTAGGTAACGATCTTACGATTGCATTTTGTATGAAAACAATGCATTTTATTCATTTTAGACATCATGTTTCATACAGACATTTACTGCTTAAGACCTACACAATCGATATCTAAATAGAAATAGTGTAGGTTTTTTTTTTTCAAAACAACCGGGTTCGATTCCCGAACGGAGTACAGATATTTTTTAAAATGTATGAATGCAGTTTTTCTTGTTATTAAAATCGATGACATGGTTCCTCAGAACAGATCTTCGTATGTCTTGTAGTTTCAGACTTTCCCATACTGACCGATTGGAATGAGACACCCTGTATAATAATAATATATCATTATAGAAACAGTTTTTTGACATGGCTATTAGTTGAGTACCTAGATAGGCACCTAAGTAGTTTCAGCCCAGGGCCCCACAAATTCAAGATCCGCCCCTGACTACGGGTCTACCACGTGGCAGTGGTAGCCTAGTGGGTAGAGTAGTGTAGTCAGAAGCGAGAGACCCAGGTTCGATTACCAGTGGGGGCACTGGTATACAAAAGTAAACAAAGTCATCATAGGTACATACATACCTATGATCGCTTCTATTGCACCATATTGTACCACTGCTATTTTCCAACTAATTTGTGGATGGAGAAATAAAGATTATTGTATTGTATGATGACTTTGTTTACTGTCGTCGTAGCAATACCACACGCTAACTGTGAAGGAAATCATCATGAAGATACCCGCGGCTTGGTTTTCTCCGCACATAATGACTTTATTTCCTATGCGTTAGCCCGACTAAGCTGTCAGAATCGTATAGGTTGGGCAAGCCTTATCCATCTAAAAACAATGTCCCAGCCACTGCAACGCTTCACCCATCTAGTGTGAGTAAAGGTTGAACATACTTCACCACGGGGGCCAAGTCCGGGTTGGTTGAGGATTGTAAGACAGTAGCAGGCCTTACTGTCAGAAGTTATCAAGCCGCCGCGAACAGAGTCCTGGGCAATGTTTCTTCTCTCAAAATTGCCATAGACGGAATCTAAAAACATCAGGTACCTACGGAACTTTCTGCTTGTCTACAAAAACCGACTTCTTTAACATTCTAGAATCCCTGGACGTTCACTCAACTAATTAAAAGTCTAATGAGTTCATGCGGAATTCCTGAACACACTGATTAGCAAACTGGTCGCAGATAAGTTTTGATGATGCATGTGCTGTAATGTAGAGAACATTTTATTAGACACCAATTATTGCGGTATTATATACATGGAGGAGTATATACATGGAGGAGCGGGTGGTCGTGCTCTTCTACTATCTATAGTCTATTTATTCTTACTTGTCCAATATAGTAAACAAGATTCTACCCGTAAACTAACATTTTAGACCAAAACTGTCATATTTCCATAAATGAAGTAACTTGGAACACTCTTTTAGATAACACGCTGCCAATTTTATAAACATAGTTCATGACAGTTCATGAGTTTGCGAGAAAATGTCTAGTTTAGGCAACTAATCTCAATTTTAAGGTTAGAATCTTCTTCACTAAATTGGACAAGTAAGAATAAATAGACTGTAGAGGGATTTCCCACCAACTGTTTTTCGTCGGATATTATATTAACCCTTTGCATACCACACTGCTGGGTCACGGGTCTCTTCCTGCATCGCAGGAAGGTTAGGCCATACTCCACCACGGGGGCCAAGTTCGGGTTGGTGGAGGATTTTAATATTGTAAGACATTGGCGGGCCTGTCAGAAGTTATCAAGCCGCCAATAAGGCCTCTGACATGGCACAACGACTGCCATGACACGACAGCTAGCACCAACGGCTAAACTTGCCTTGCGAAACAAGGAAAGACTTGTTAAGTTATACTTAAATTGGTGACTATCAACGATGATGGTTCGGGACCCCATTACCTTGCAAGGTTGTAAAACTTTTATAATAATAAATAACACTGGAACGACTTCAGGTGTGGTTTTATTTGTAAAATATTTTAATAAAACAGAAAAACTGGATAAAAACGGATAAGCAGGTAAAATAGTCAGGTCTGTTCGAAGTCATGATGAAAAATGAGGGAAATCGAAGAATGTGTGTCGTAATTTAAATATTTGAAAATGATAGATAGAAAAGAAATAAAAATTGTATGAAGAGGTTTGCACCATCACACTACCCGGGGTAACCGGTAGTGTGACGGTGCAAACCTCTTCATACAATTTTTATTTATTTTCTTTCTTTCTTTCAAAATATTTCTATAAAAATATTTACTGCACGACGCACATGGTTGATGGTCACAGTATCACATAATTTACTGAAAAGGCTAGGTGTAAAGCACATGTTCTCAAACTTATTACGCCGACCGCCCTCAGAAAGGAAATACAAGAAACGTAATACTTACAGAGAATATTGTTAAGAGGTTCGAAATTTCACTGATGCCGGTAAGTCGCTCATTAGCTCAGTTGGAAAGAGCGCTGGCACGGATAGCCAGAGGTTGCGGGTTCGAATCCCGGCATGGGTGGAATTTTTAGCCTCTAAATAGGTTTTTAAAATTTATCCTTAGCACGGGTTAGTGCATTAAAAATAATATAAGAAAATACATTTTTTGAATTCCGATTGCAATATCATCTAATTTAACTGATGTTTCCGAGTGGAGACCACGAACTGACAAACGCAGCGTAAGATGCCCATCTGCTGAGACATTCCTGGCAGAGGATAGCCGGGGACAGGAACAAGTGGCATAATTTAGAGAAGGCTTATGTCCAGCAGTGGACGATTGTGGACGGTTTGATTAATTAATACGGAATGTGGCCTGTTCTGTATTACTCACATCATCAAGGGTTGTACTATGTATCGTTGTAAATTCATGTTTGTGTAATTATGTAGGTAGTACCTACTAGGCACATTTATCCACCGACATTCTTTTTGCAGTCGTCACAATCCAAAGGTTGTCTGGAAGTCAATTATATACTATGCGTTAGCCGACTCACATCAAATTGAAAAAAAAAGTGCAAGTGAACCCAGGAATACCGATTTGAATAAATAAAAGTAGAAGATAGCTGTAGTAATTAATTTTATGTATGTTATGATGTGATATAGAGTCAAGGATGTTTTAAAAATAGAGTATGATGACTGACAGTGTTTTGATCTGTTCGTGGATAGTTGTATTGAAAATTAAGGTCTGCGCAGAAAATTAAGGGACTTTTGTCCCTGAGGGACAGAAGTCCCTGAATCGTAAAAAATGTCCTCCCAGTACTTGTCGAGGACTCAACGCCTACGGTGTGCGATCATTTTCTTCCCCGGAAATTGAGTGAAGCGTACGCTATGGAAGCGAATATTATGAGATTACATTGTGTTGTAATTTACATGAGTTGAAAAAGAAACACCGAACTTTTGTCCAGTCCGGTCTCTTGATGTCCTCTGTAACTTGAGGCACTTTTTGTACGGGGTACTTTTAGTCCTTCTTGTATGTTATTCGATACAATTAATTTATTAATTTATATCGACGACGGACAAAAAAGTACGCGGGGGATAGTCCTTTGTCTGCGCAAGCCTTTAGATGACGCGAAGGAGATTATTTAAACATATTTATTGGCTGATTCCTGAGATAAACGTACTAAACATTTCGTCAAAACATCTGCGACCAGTTTCCTAATCAGTAGGTGGTCAGGAATTCCACGTGAACTCATTAGACTGTTAATTAGTTGAGTGAACGTCCTGAGATTCTAGCATGGTAAAGACGTCGCAGGTCGAAGACAAGCAGTAAGTTCCGTAGGTAGCTGGTTTTTGTAGATTCCCTCTCTGGGATTTTTAAGAAAAGAAACTTTGCCCAGGACTATGTTCGAGTATTCCTCTGTTGGTCATTCAGTCAATTGAGAATTGCACTAACTAAATACTTAAGTAACGTTCTGCCACGCTCTTTTCTGAGAAATTTAAAGATAGGTTTTTAAAATTGTAGACCGTCGTCTACAATTTTAAAAACCTATTAAGAGGTAATTACAACTGTTTTTATACGGTGTATGCTCGTTTATTCAAAATTCAAATAGTTTCATATTATTACATTTTAAAATTGTAATAATGTAATAAACGAGCATAAATCCGTATAAAAACAGTTTTAATTATGTCTAGTGCTCGTGTTAACCTTAGAAAATAGGTACTACTTATACCTATTTAGAGGCTAGAATTTTTTTATAACTGTCCTCAGCACGGGTTAGTGCAACAAAAAAGAATATGTACAGTCTACTAGTCAACATTTTCTTTTACAATGAAGTAAAAATTATGAATATCTAAATTGTAGACTTTTAGTCCGGATTTACTTACGGGTGTTGTTATATCGGAAAAGTCCGACCAGTCTAAAAGTCTACAATGTGTTGTGCTTACGAAAGTTTTAGTTCAAAAATATCTAAATTATGTAGTTTTATTTATTACCTTGTGTGTTATATTCAATTCAACTATTTATTTTATGGCGTCACTGTGATGATTTCTAGGTAAGTATATACCAAGAAATCATCACTTACAGTGACGCCACAATAACCACTTAACTTTTTTTAAACTATACTTTTTTAGTAAAAAAAATAATTATTTTGTTTACGTGTATTTATATTCTTTTTAATGCACTAATCTGTGCTTAGGACAATTTTATAAAACTATTTAAAGGCTAAAACTTCCACCCATGCCGGGACATGTGTATTTATTTTAAACGTGTATAAACTATACTTATATTTCTCGGTTTGTGAGTGCATCATGTGTTCTGAGTGCTTAGTGCGAGTTTGACAGATCCAATCGAATAACTTTACTACCGCGTTAATCGAGCATTGAGTAGTGAGTATGAGTAAATTAACCGTTCGAACTGGCAAAACGCTGTCACAGTACAACTCGCACTCGCGTTTATTCGTGTTTTGTTAACTCGCACTCAGCAATTTTAATTTCCATACTTGTCGCTAGGTGGCGCTTTCTCGATGCCATAGAAATATGAGTTTACGTTAACGTGATCGAGTAGTGCGATCACGTTAGAGCACTTAGTGCGAAAAACTCGCACTAAGCACTCTGCTATCATACCCAGGCAGAGTCTGTAAAACAGCAGCATGCTGAGCCTAAGTCCTCTTCATCACGAACCTATTTTAAGTGTAGATACTTATGTCCTATTTAGATAGAAACTTCTGTATTTTGAGCTTGAGTGAAAAATAAAGTCTATTTACCTATTTATTTATTTTATGATAGTGGGTTTCATGTAGCATTACGTGATCCTAAACAACCTTGCCCATCGTACACTATTTCTGCTTAAAATTCAATGCTAGAGATAGGGTCAAAGACATTGCGCTTTTCTTAGGCATATTTTAGTAAAAACCTGTCGGTTTTGCGTTAAATATTATTAATTTATTCCATTATATAATTTCGGTAATAGGTAGCAGACAAGGTCACAATCCGATCTTTTAGGGGTCCGTACCCGTCTGTATCCCATGAAGCGTGATACCAGGCAGCTGACATTTTCATAGTCGACGTATTTCCGCAATAACAATAAATACTAAAAACAAAACAAAATAAATATTTAGATGGGGCTCACATACAAGAAACGTAATGTTTACGATAAACGATATTAATAACGGCAACAGGTTTGTTTAAATTATTCACAGATAATTTTTAATATTGAAATAAAAAAAGAAATCACATTAAAATAAATTAAGGGGGGCTACTGCCATACAAGAGACGTAATTTTATGCTTTTTTTCCCTCGAGTGTAATATTGTATAGATGATGGTACGGAACCATTCGTGCGCGAGGCCGACTCGCACTTGACCGATTTTCGGATTTAATTTTTTTTATACCTACGGGGATTTACGTCCTATTCAATAACAACAGATACCACGGAATATCGAGCAAATAACAAAATGGCCTTAAAATTTTGTCAAACGATTTGACCACAGTGGTCTATAGCTTCTTCGCTGCCGTACAGAATAGGAGCCAATTTTTCAATGCGTTCTCGTCTTTCCTCAGTTAAGACTAGAGTAACAATTCGACTCACAGTTTAAGTACTTTCTTTGGGGAGGCTTTAATTCAACAGCGGACGATGGGAATGAAAGCACTGTAAAAAAATATAACGGTCCCAACTGAAAATCAGTTTAGCTGGTGATGTGTTGTTTACAGCACACACCAGCAATGCATGCTGAGTTGGTGACCTTCTTTTCTTGCCATGGAGGCACAGTCATTTGTCGTTTTACTCTTTCTCATATTGATGTTGATCTTTTCCATAATTGTGTAATTTTTATGTGTGCGCATTTGCGGCAATTTAAATAAATGCGATCTTTCTTTCTTTCACTGTTCAGGCCTACCAGCAGGAGAGTATCTTTAACTGTATTTAACTTATGTATTTCTTTATTTTCAGCCCGCTTCTAGTCCTAATTTACATCGTTATCTGCGCAGCGGTCCCTAAGCCCGCTTGGGACTCAGGAGATCATTCAGAAACCAAGAAGAATGCCAACACCCCTGGATCGAGGCACGTTAGACAAGCGGACACGACACTTCCCGACGTCGAGTCGGAAACAACCGAAGTGACCACGGAAACACCCGAAGTTAAAGTCACGCTGGCGGAAACGCCCGAGCCCACCCGAACCACCGTATACGACGAACTGGAAGGTCGCTCAGTGCCGCCGCCGCCGCCATCGCCGAGATTCTATTCAAAGCTCAGTTACTTCCAGAAGAATGACAATGACCGGCTTCTAGTGAATCTTTTGGAAAGTAAGTCGCACAGAAGGAAGTTCAGAAGCAAATGCCGATGTGAAAAAATATCAAAATGTCCGCGTTTGCAGATGAGCGTCGGGCGGTGCCCAGAAGAGTATTTCATGTGCTGCTTTTAGGTTAGGTCAGTTGCCAAAGTTACATAAGGAACCCCCGGGTCAGGGTTGCCAGTTATATTGGGATCCCGACTCACCTAGGGGTTGTTCATTTGTCCGTAAGACAATTTTAACCGCAGACTCCTTACCCCCTGTTATTAAGGACAAATAAGATTTGACTGTCCGAAAAAAACCTATGCAAGAGAAAGCTTACCCTCAGTACATGGGGTTAAAGTCATAGACTTAGGATAACTATGGCTATGATAGGATTATAGGAGCTAAGAGCCCGTTTCTGAATTGAGAATTTCACTAAGTAAATACTTAAGTAACGTTCTACCACGGTCCTTTCTGGGAAGTTCGAAGAGACAGCAATACATGGGTTTGGGGGACTCAGACCAAGATCTTTGTTAGGGAGTTGGGTCGCCGCTTGAGGGACCTTAACTGCCGCTCCGGTGCGTATCTTGGACAGAGGGTCTCTTTGGCGGTGCAGCGTGGCAATGCTGCCAGCGTGTTGGGATCCTTTGGCTCAGATATTTTCCGGAGTGGTTTGTTCAGTTAGTGTTTTTTTTTGTGTGTTTAAATTATTATTATTTTAAGTGTTCTTGACGAAAATTTATTGGATATCGTACTGTGCATGTATTATTTTTAAGTGTAATATGTTTTGTAACTATTTTATTTATTAATTCTTACGAGTACCTACTTAGAAAAATTTTCAATTCAGAAACTGACCCAAAGAAACATGATTCTTCATTTTTGGATTCCGAACAAAAAACCTACATTATGTGAGAAAGCGTTCCTTGTTCTCCCGACCCTAACTTTGGGGAATACTAGATTAAGATCTTCCGGGGCCCCAGTGAAAGCCTCAATCACGCACGCCTTTTGATGGCGGTAATCATTGACAATTTCAATTTCAAAGTGACTTGCATATTTCATGCAAACCAGTACCACACCGTTATTGTAAACTCAGTGAATGCAGTTTGTAATTGTTTCAAACGTTAGATGTACGTCGTAAACTTACTTTTGTCTCTATTCAGAAACACGTGGTGTCGTTCTCTGTTTCTGTACCTATAGGTATCATATGGCGCCATTCCAACATTAAAATAGACCGGGTTTGTCACTAAACCTAGTTTCTAAACTGGGAGTTTCTAAGCCCAGTTGGGAGTAACATTCGTGATAAACCGCTTTTATTAGTTTGAATCGTGAGAGAATGTGTTGAAAATATAGGAAAAATGCGTTATAAGAATGTCTAAATGTAAGAAAGGCTATCTTTAGACTACCCACCGACGAAATAAATGTACGAAAATCACAAAAACATGCAGACATTTAAAAATAAAGACTTATGTACGGAATTCAATGATATTGTCTAATTGATTACGAGGTATGTAAGTAGTTAGTATAAGAATTAAAGTTATTTAAAAAAAATCTTACAATAATTTTATTGGTAAAGACATTCTGTTGGCTCAAAGATTATCACAAAGTAGATTTTATTACGGTAAGTATACAATATTAGAAGATATACAGGCAGTCATCGTTTTCTTTTTCTAACAATACATAAATACATTTTCATTAAATCTTTTTATTACAACTTTATTTCATTCTACATTCTATAGGAAATTCGCATTTTTACGCCAAAACCAAAATTGCAGGCAGGGCTAACACCATTACTTTTCAAGGGTTCAAGATTCTTCGAATCACAGTACATTTCACTTACTTGTGATTCTCAATCACAAGTAAGTAAGACTTGGGAGTAACAAGCCTACCATAAAAACGTTTAAACTCCGACGTAAAAACTACACATATTTTGCCTTGAATAGCAGTTGTGGGGCTACACAGAACTAACTAGAGCGCGCTACCAACGGAAAAAATCCTAAACATAACATACCCTGCCCCAGAGGGGTAGGCAGAGACTAGGAACCGCCACTAGACAAAAACCATATTTTTTCGATCAGGTTTCTGCAAGAGGGGTACATCGTAAATTTCAATTATGTTAGCTATTTTTAAGAGAATGTAGTGATTACAATTGAGAAATTGTTGCGTTGGTTTAGACATGTGGGGAGGATGAAGGTAGAAAGATTGACGAAACAAATATATATAGCTAATGTGGCTGGAAGGGCCGGTAAGGGACGTCCCAGAAGGACAAACTTCGACCAAATAGGGGATGTATAAAGGGGAGATAAATAGTAACTGGAACCGGCGAGCGTGCATACAACGACTAATGAACGTTGATGAAGCGAAGGTGATCCGTCAGGATCGTGGCAAGTGGCAGTCCCTGGTCTCTGCCTACCCCTCTGGGATACAGGCGTGAGGTTATGTTATGCTTTATTTTTAAATCCCAGTCTATACCCCAGGGCCGAGAGCCTATGATGTTAAAGCATTTTTGCCAAAAAACGGCGGTTTGTGCCATCGACTAGTTCTAGATTACATCAGCCCTGGATTCTAGGCTGTAGGTTCGAAAAGTGGCCATCACAAATATTGACATTTATATTGTTATTTTTTTGCAAAACAGCATTAAATTTTATTTTATTTAGGAACGCCAACATGCTACGTATCAACCAATACACTAGTAACAATGAAGAAGAATTATAGAAGATGTGATTTTTTTTACTGGTAGCCCTAGTAAGCACCGTACTCCATCGAGCCTGTCACTTCTCAAAACAGCATTATACATAAATGAGAAAATTAAAGATTTCTTTCTCGTAGCGTAACTGGACACTATCCCCCGGTTTCTCGTACAGTAAAAATTTATTAATCTTCTCTTGACAGCTGTCACCTGTATCTTTTGCGCATTGTTGGTGTACGAGAAATCGGGATCCCTCATTTTCAATACTGAGTAAATTAAACATTTTAATCTTTTTAAAACAACAAAAATAAAAGCTTATAGCCGGAATATAATGTCCACTTTAAAATGACAATTATTAACAAATTTAAACTTATCAATAAATATTATCAATTAATACATACTCATTTTGGTAACTAGGAAGAAGAGATGCAACATAACATTTACATACAGGCACATACATTGCTTCTGCGCCCACAGTAGGGACACGCACAGAAGGTGTGTCGTGGGAACCAATTTTTTTACTGACCTAACCTTCCTGCAATGCAGGAAGAGACCCGTGCCCCAGCAGCAGTGGACATACAGATTTGCAATCACATATATTAATTGCCTCTGGCCCCACACTAGGATACCCTGTGTCGTGGGAACCAGAAACAAAGACTTCACAAACATCCAACATGAAAACATCCAAGACCTGGGGTTTTTGTTTTCTGTCTCCAGCCGGGGATCGAACCCGGGACCTCTTGCATGGTAGGCAGATGCGCTACCGCTGCGCCACTGAGGCCGTCAAATGTAAAATCTTTATCAAGCATTTTCGTTTTAGCTGCTTCCAGGCGACAAGCATAAAAATTAATAGACTTTAAAATAACGCCATCTATTGACCCAGAGTTAATATAAGGCAAATGTTATAAAAATGCTATAGGGACAACACAAAATGCACAAATTAAACCTTATACGTTGAGCGTCACGACTCATATTGGCACGCTTACATTTTTTTACTTAAATCTCGGTACAACTTCACTTAATCCCGATACAAAGTTATAGTTAAGTCACAATCTTAAATTCGCTATGCAACAATCCTTGTCATTTTGGATGAATCATTCACCGATCACATGAAAACCACCGCCATTACAGTTTCACGCAAATGTTATTCCACTAAACCAGTCAATGGACTTTAAGATAACATTCCAACGTCTATTTCTCATTGACTACCTTTTAACATCTACCTACTTCATAATCGCTTACGTCCAGAGCTACAGATCGACTTTAAATTGTTTCCAGCACTGAAGAGCTCTTAAATAGTTCATTCCAGTGATTTATAGCCTGATCGATAGTGACTAGATAGATTGAAGCGCTCGTGGCTTAGTGGAACCGAGAGATTGTAATCAATCACTTTGGTTAAGCAACAACAGGCGCGGTCAGGTACTGTGTGACCATCCAGTGACTACCGTTAGTGTCATTTTTCCGAGCGCTTCTGTACTTAGCAAGGCACGTTAAGCCGCTGGTAGCGGCTATCGTGTAATGGCAGTCGTTAAGCCATGCTAGAGGCCTTATGGGCGGCGTGATAACTTCCTACCCCAACACATTTGTTTTTCCATAAAGATAACCTATCCAAGGCACTGGGAGGGTAATATCAAAAAAAATCTGTTCATAACCCTACGTCTACATGGGGTGTGCCTGCTAAGCAATGATAGACATAGGCAGAACGTAAATGCTTACAAGTCTACATAAGTTATGACTCCTAAGCAGAGACAGAAGACGGCAAATTATATTTTCCTCAGTCTGTGCGTTAAACATGCGTACCTGCCTGCTGCGCTGATGCGAACTATTGTCGTACCATTTGTTTAAAATAAGACCAGAGATACATCCGACAAAACCAACAATAGGCCTATATCACTCGCCCACAAGTCCATGTAAGTTAAGACTCCTAAGCAGAGACAGGATAAGGCAAAATATAAATACCTACAATGTCAGAGAGAGACAGATAGAAGGAAGTTACGTTGACATTTATTGACTCCTACACCATACAAAGGGTGGGACAACTCTCATTCAGTATATTAACACATAACGGGAAGCGCCACAATTAATTCTTCATTGCTTTTGGACTTTATCCCGAAGCGATAAGGTTCAATTTATATCACTGCCTGGTAAAGTTTTATCTGTAGTTCTGGACGCGAGCGATGTAACATGCAACTACAACAAGTACAGAGGACGGCATACCAGCCTCAGTCGAGGTACAGTTACTCGTTCTCACGTCTGCAGCGCTCCTGTAACAGTGAGAGTTCAGCGGTCAACTTTAGCAATTTTTTTTCATTCCGTTTGTTAGTACAATGCTACACAAGAAATAAGTCTCGCGGATGTACCTGCGCAGATGACCAAATTTCGGATGTGCGGCAAGTTGATCGACCAATCAGATAGTTTCATTTTAAGGCCGCGCGCCTTTGTTGCTATTGGTTGATTCAACGTAATCGATGCAGGTGACTATTCAAAATTTATCAAATTCAAAATTCAAATCATTTTATTTCAACGTAAAGAATTTACATTCTGTTTGCTGAATGTCAATGTACAATGTAAAATGTAAGCCGCCGCCTTCGGGTCGTATTGTAGTGGAGAAAAAGGCAGCGGAAAAAAAACTCCACAGACAAAAACTTAGTTTGGCAATATTAGCGTGAGCGAAATAGGTAGCGCTACTGCGGCAATCAATTCTGCACCTTAACCGTATCGGTTAAAGATCATGTTACTTATAGCTTCGGGTACTTTCTTTACACTTCTTTTTAGTCTACGCGAACGTAGATTCCCGAAGGGACTTTTAAGATGTGTAGTACTGTAACTATGAATCAGGAGTGACGACGTGGGTTTGCTCAAACGAAATCGCATGTTTATGCATCTTAAGGCCCAGAACACACGGTGAAACGCAAATGCAACGAGACTGCAACTACTAGTAACTTTTGAGTTGCATTTAAGTTTCTGCCATAGATTCCTTTGAGAGACCACACATGACGCGACCAGTTTGAAACCGGTTTGAAACGCATTGCAAATCAGTCGCATTGTCACCGGCGGCGTGCAGGAAACTCGCGTTGCGTTTCATTAATTTTCTGTCTTGGCGTCTTTTTTTCAAAATGGCTGACGACGAACAAAACAACTTCCAACTTGTGTTGGAAGTGGAAAAGTATCCTTGCTTGTATAATATCATACTATCAAGCTCGTCACTTGAATAACTAATTATGCAGACGTCTTTTCTCAAAGAAAACCGAAATGAATGTGGTTGCAGCGTGTGTGGAAAGTAGTTGAAACTGGTTTCACATCAATAATTTCAAAAGGGTTTCGTTGCTTTTGCGTTTCACTGTGTGTTCTGGGCCTTATAGGTGTACATGAAGCTGGCGGAATCACATAGAGGCATCACCTAGTGCGCCTAGTTTTAAGAGAAAGTTGTCTCAGGAAGAGTCGACGTATTTTACACGAAGTTGCAAGTTAGGTTAGATCATATCATAAGTTTTATGATGATGATGATGGCCCTGTGGTGGAGTATTAACAATATTATTTATACAGTTCAACGCTTCACCAATGAAGCTTGAACTGTAAAGCTTCATTGGTGAAGCTTTGAACTGTATAAATAATATTGTTTAACCTAACGTCTGTTCGCTGAAACAATTAACAGCCGGTTTCCGAGACAATCCTAACTCAACGAATCAGCTAACAGACTGTCACATTTGACAATCTGTTAACATGTGGTTAACATGCGTTGGGTTTCTAGAACGCAAATCATTGGAAAATTAGCTAATCTACTGTTAACTGCTGATTTGATTATTCTTCTGGTCACTCAGATAAACTCGTTCATTTTCACTCACTCACTTTTATTCTTTACTTGCTAATCTGTGGTTTTGATTCTGTCTAACAAATAGGTTTGTCTCTATCTAGGTCAAATATTTTTGACGTTAGGCGGTTTTTTCTGTGATGATGAATCAAAACAAACAATCATCACCGGCGTCTACATAACGTGTCGATTATTATCTAATATTCGCAGAAACGTCTCGAAGAAATTATACTGAGAAAGAGAAAACAGAACTATTATTATATTGGTGAACAAGTATCTACCAAGCTATACTTACTATGCTAATGTGCGGGATTTTATGGCGTAATTGTTAAATAATATAATGTGTAAGGAACGCTGTATGTTTTGTTGTAGGTACAAGTCCGTAATTGAAAATAAAAGTACAATTGCGATTTCTCATCGTCTCCTCATCACTAGATAAATCAAGACAAATCCGAAAAATCTGACATTTTCTATCTGAAAGGTACAATTAATAATAAAGTTGTGTACAAGTACCTACTTACCTACTCATTTAAATTTTTTGTAAACTTTGAAGTACCTACATAGGTAGGTAATATAATAGTGTGTAGTATTTTATACTAATTACTCCGTGTTTTTAAACACCCTTTGAAACACGTATGAAATAGAAAATAATCCAATTCAATTCTTTTTATGGCACGAAATGGGAAATAAATGCGATTTCTCCATATGAACACGCTACTAATTGCTCGATATTCTACAATTAAAAATCAGATGTCAATGGCATGTCAACAATCTGTTGACATGAGAAAATGCGTTCTAGAAATCCAAAATGGCTCTAATCTGTGATTAATTGGAGATTAGCACTTGCCTTGACAGACTGTTAACATGATGTCAGTTGAATCTTCTAGCAACTCAAAATACGTTTAACGGGAGATTAACAGACTGTTATCGTAACATTTAGTAAAAAATATGTACGGGAAACCGGTCGTAAGTCTCATTCATACACACTTTAACGTCAGCAAAGATTGTATTAACTTCCAAACAAGAATAATAATAAGAATAATGGACACAAACCGAGGGGGGGCAGCAGCGCCCCCTGCAGTACAATTCCACCAAACTGCGATCCCAAACCCGCATGCCCAGCGAGGGGATTATGGGCATTAGGTACCCCCTATGATAGCACAACGTGGCGCTCTTTAGGGAAGGGCTATGTACAGCAGTGGACTAGTATAGCCTGACGACGACGTAGAATAATAATAACTACACCAAACAACACAATCACTTTTCCTGGCGCCAAAGTAGGATACCTTGTGCTATGGTAACCAGACAAGGACATCACAAACTGTGAAATACACCCAGACTGAGGCGCTTTGTACTAATTAAGTACGGTGGCCTCCAATGGGAATCGAAACAACAACCTCTTTTTCTGTAGAAAATCGTGTTAACTGTAAGACCAAAGAGGCCGTACAAAGAATAAGTAGGTACAGTTTTGAAAATTCTTGCAGCAGCTCACGCACCTCCTTCTTCTTCTTCAGGCTATATCATGTAGTCCACTGCTGGACACATCCCTCCCCTAATGAGCGCCAAAGCGCCCTGTCTTCAGCTTGCCGTATCCAGCATCTGCCGGCAGTTTTTCGCAGATCGTCATCCCACCTGGTCGGAGGGCGTCCTACACTACGTTTGCCGAGTCGCGGTCTTCACTCGAGAACAAATTTACTACAACGGTGGTCGGTTCTTCGCGAGATATGGCCAGCCCACTGCCACTTCAGCTCGCTATTTCTCACTCACCTGATGTTCGTTAATAAGGTAGACCGGCAAGGACTCGGCGCAGAACTCGCAGGGAATGACCGGTTCGCGGTACTCCACTGGAGGCGTGGGGTTCGGCCTCGGCTCCGGGCTCGGCCTTCGCCCCGGGCTCGCCCTGCGCACGGGGCTCGGCCTCCGCCCCGGGCTGGGACTGCTCCTCGGGGAGGGGCGTGGCGAATACGCCACTAGGTCGGGTCGACAACCCGTCTGGAAGCAAGCATTTCCTAACTGATCAACCTAGCTAGATTGTAAGCATAACTAGAATGGAGATGGGCGGGGCATTTGGTTAGGCGGGAAGACGGGAGGTGTTAAGGGTAACCACGGAGTGGTGGCCAAGAATGGTCAACGGTCGGTGGGCAGACCACCAGCCCGGTGGGCCGACGACATTGTGAATGTGGCTGGGAAACATTGGACGAGTCTTGCAAAGGACCGGATGGATTGGCGTGTAATAGAAGAGGCCTATGGCCGTGCAGTGGGCTCCGTTCATGGGCTGATTAGACAGATAAGATAAAATAAGATTTTTTTTTTATTTTCTGTCTACAAATTACATTCGTATACCAAACAAACATTGAATAAATACAAAGCAACAGAATCCACTATTTGTAGTAAAACTGGAGCCTAAACTAGATTAAAATAACTGTATTTTAGGTTTCTAGGCCTCCCAATCTACAATAGAAAGAGTATCATATTCGACTCGTCAGATACCGTCAATGTAGGAACATTCGCAAGAAGTTGCCAGTCCGCAGTGGATACGCGTGGTAGTAAAGGGGCTTCTAAACGAGCCATATTTTCACTGCAATGTGGCCGGCAACTATTGATGTCCCTCTCCTACTCACAAGTTAGAGAAAGACACCAATAGTTGTCGGCCACGTATTGCAGTAAAAATATTACCCGTTTAGAAGTCCCTTCAAGCACATACTCTCTCTCTGAGAGAAGGCCAGCTCTGCAGTGGAACTTACACAGTCAACATAACAAAAAGGAAGGATAGGCAATACTTTGATTATAAAAAACTTAGCGCCGTTTTTTTTAGTATCACGCGCATGTAGCCTATAACCATAAGCTCCATAAAAAAAGTCAATTGACGGCCTCGGTGGTGCAGCGCTTTGGCACGCTGCTGTAACACCGAAGGTGTCGGGTTCGATCCCCGGCCGGGTCAAACTAGGAAACGAACTTTTCTAGTTTGTCTCGGGTCTTGGATGTAGGTAATATGTATTAAATCTATCGTCGAGTTAGCACCTATAACACAAGTAATTTAGTTGTACTTAGAATAGGGCTAACGAGATCTGTGTAACATATCCACGAATATTTATTTATTATTTATATCCCCCTAACGTTTGCTAGTGGCAGCTCCTGGCGGCCAATTCTCACTTCATTGGCAAATAATTCCTATACGACTTTAAGGCTTATGACTTGAATTCTACGTAAAAAGTCGAGTGACAGCCAAAATCTGTATTCTGAACACCATTCTACATTGAATTCGAAATGAGAAAATAAGTGCCTTAAGTTATGACTCTGTAGAGTTACCTTATGTTATTTTTATGCGACAAATGTCTAAACCTTTGAATATTACGCGTCTACGCTTTCAATTCGCATGGGCGAGAAGCGGCTCCCTGATCTCTGCCTACCCCTCTGGGATACGGGCGTGAGGTTATGTTATAGACTTTTAGTCCGGATCTACTTACGGGTGTTGTTATATGAGTGTGAGACGAGCAACCGACGACGCGAGCTCCGTCTCTGCTCACCATGATTAAGCTCTGCGAATCGGAGCGAAACCTGGTCGGACTCTTCCGATATAACAACGCCCGTAAGTAGATCCGGACTAAAAGTCTACAATGTGTTGTGCTTACGAAAGTTTTAGCTCAAAAAAGGTTATGTTATGTTTGCCAGGTAGGTAGACCCTCACCTGATGCAGCACCAGGTCCTCGGGAGGCACGAGGAGTCCGCAGAACTCGCAGGGCAGCCGCACGGCTTCTTCCGGCGGCGGGGAGGCGGCGCGCGCAGCCGGCGACGGCCGCCGAGGAGGCTGGCCGCTGCCATTACTACAGAAAACTTATATATTTATTTTATTGTTACAAATCAATAAAATATAAATAAATATTCATGGACATATTACAGAGATCCCGTTAGCCCTATACTAAGTACAACTAAATTACTTGTGTTATAGGTGCTAACTCGAAGATAGATTTAAAAACCTATTTAGAGGCTAAAAAATTCACCCATGCCGGGATTCGAACCCGCAACCTCTGGCTATCCGTACCAGCGCTCTACCAATTGAGCCAATGGGCGACTCACGGCATCAGTGAAATTTCGAACCTCTTTACAATATTCTCTGTATTACGTACAGGCAGCGACATCTGACTTAAGCAAATTGCAGCCCTGACTACCTACTTTGCAGTTAGGTTTAACATCGGAACGATATCACTGTACCCACATGATTACACTATTTTTATTTTTAATGCACTAACCCGTGCTAAGGAACAAATTTAAAAACCTATTTAGAGGCTAAAAATTTCACTGATGCCGTGAGTCGCCCATTGGCTCAATTGGTAGAGCGCTGGTACGGATAGCCAGAGGTTGCGGGTTCGAATCCCGGCATGGGTGAAATTTTTAGCCTCTAAATAGGTTTTTAAATTTGTTCCTTAGCACGGGTTAGTGCATTAAAAATAAAAATAGTGTAATCGAAGATAGATTTTTAATACAATAAATTTCTTAGCAATAAGACCGCCAATTGTATAACATTACTTAGATTTAAGAATTATGGTTGTAATTAATATTTTACTGGTTGTGCAATAAAGTCTTGTCTATATCTATCTACATAGATAACATCCAAGACCCGGGACTTTATTTCCTAGTTTGACCCGGCCGGTAATCGAACCCGAAACCTTCGGTTGTACAGTCAGCGAAAAGATAAAGAACAAAAAAGATAGATAACAGTTCCGATTTGGAAATTAAGTGTCATATTAGTTACGATATTTCTATTAAACGAATATATCCAATTCTATACGGTAGTAGCCGAGGTATATTCTAAAAGCTAACAGACTGTACAGTTTTGAAAACTCTAGCAGAGCTAACTCACCGCAGTGGGAATCGAAACCACCTTCTCTGTTTTATACGTAAAGCATGTTAACCGCTAACAGACAATATTTCTCTAATATTGAGGACGCACAAGACGACTGAAATATTTTTTTTTTTTAATTCAAATTCAAATCATTTTATTTCAACGTAAAGACTTTACATTCTGTTTGCTGAATATCAATGTACAATGTAAAATGTAAGCCGCCGCCTTCGGGCCGTATTGTAGTGGAGAAAAAGGCAGCGGAAAAAAAACTCCACTCTGACCATCTAACATGAAAATCTTCTTCTTCAGGCTATTATTATTATTAAAATACTTTATTGCATAAAAAGTTTGCACATAGGCGAGCTTAATGCTACTTAGCATTATCTACCAACTAACCTAAGTTTTGGAGACAAGATTAGCAGGTAGTGCAATGGTAAAAAATATAAAATTTACTAATTATATCTATTTAATAAATACATATTAACTTTAAAATAGTGGGGCTATATTATGTAGATGAAACTCACCTTCCATTGTTATTGGCACTCCCACTTGTGTTATAAGGAGCAGTGACCTGAAATAAACATGAGCTATACAATCAAGGGGTAGCAGTAACTTAGCAGAAACCTTGAACAGTAATGCTGTCCTGCGTTCGCTAACTAACCTTCCATAAGAAAAAAAGAGATGGCATGACGTTTATCAATGCACCGATTTCAAGGTGCGTACATGCCCTACTGTCAAACGCTACCGACTAGGGATGGGCCTAACTGTCCATCGATATCGATAGAATTGTAGAAAAAATCGGGCTTTTCGTATTGTATGACGCATTAGTATTCATTTATGTAATATTGAAATATATAATAATAAATAAAAGACTGTTACTTTTTATGCAAAATGAAAATGCTTACTTATTTTTTTTACATAGGCCTTAACATAAAAAGTTCCATACCTTAAAAATCCGAGACTAAGCTTTACATTAACGTTGTTTATTGCATTAAGTAAAAAATAAAAATACATACAGAGTTAGGACCCTTTGTTACATATTCCATGATAGGAAATGGATGAAAATATCTTTCTTTTGTATATTAGTCTTACAATACCATTTGATAAGAAATATCGTTTAGTGAAAGCAGATCACTGTCAATATTTATTGGAAGATACGTAATGAAGGCATACACTCGCGACGAACATCTCTTCAAAAGGAATACTAACACTAGTACTTGGTTAACCAGATAGTATCGATTAAGTAAATCCATCTTCCACCGCAATCTCTCGCTAAAAGTGGGCAACAAAACGCGTTTAAATATAATAATATTATTATTATTAAAAATCTTTATTGCATAAAAGTTTTTCACATAGGCGAGGTTAATACTACTTAGCATTATCTACGAACCAACCCTTTTTTGGAGACCAGATTAGCAGGAAGTGCAATTTACAATATTAAATTTACTCGTTTCTCATTTAACTCTAACTTATAAATATGAAATTTAGGGTCTGTTTCACAATCTGCTGATAAAGTTCCGGATAAGCTATCCGCAACCAGGGCTGCTGTTTGTTCTAAATTTGAAGCCATAAACGAACACACGCAACATAGAAAAAAAAATTAAATTTAGAACAAACGGCAGCCCTGGTTGCGGATAGCTTTTCTGGAACTTTATTTGAACATTGTGAAACAGGTTCTTAGTATAGTGGGGGAACATTATAATATAGAGCGATATATACAATATATACAAATACAGGTGGTAGTTGCCATTCGTTGTAAACCGTGTTATTTTTAAACAATAAACTATATTTGTATTAAATATATGATGATGGATTCTGATATTTAAATACGTTTCGTTGACAGATTTCAGCAAAAGATAGCGGTGGTTGCCAACGACAGAGTTATCAAAAGAGTGACTATGCAGTTCATTAATTACGTTAGACTGCAGTAATCTTCTTGAAATTTCGGTGATCATTGCAGTGAAGTGCTGTGGTTTACCAACACTTTTTTTGGGAACGAGAGCTTCAAATTCTCTGAGTACTTGTTCAGAAGTTTTGCAAATTTTTTGGACACTTATTGATGGTTTAGTGAGGCCTCCCCTGTCTCCTGAAAATAAAATACAATCGTTGTAAGCGTGCTGTTTCTTAAATAGTGTCAAGAAAAATAAAAAAATCGAAAACTGATCTACAACAAATATTCAACGTTCTTACCACCACTTCCATTTTTCTTGGCAAATTTAAGGTAGGCACTACATTTTCTTTTAGGCGTATTGGCAATAAATTTCTGCTTAGAAAGCAGTCGGGTCTGAAGTGCCTTGAGCACAATTTACAATAGCTTTTGTACTGCTTCTCATTTCTGCCAATGGCGGCAAACCATTGCGAGCGTATGTTACTTTTCGGAAAACTTGAACAAAAAAATTATGTATTACATACTGAGAAGGACTAAAAGGTGTAACAATAACGTTAACGAACATGTTATGATAATACTACCACAATGACTAACATTTATCGACAATGCTTTTGCCATCACTAGTGAGATTTACTAAATGGATTTGTTTTTATTCATAATTTTCATGCATAGATTGGTTTTAGGACCAACTTTTACAGTAATCTTGGTTAATGAGCCATCGGGGAATCTTTTTTCATTGATATTATTTCATCCTATGCTTCTTTTACACGAGAAAACATAGATTTTTGGTACTCACTTATGGAAGCTCACATTATCATCTGCGTTTTCTTTATCTCTTGAACGTGAACTGCAGCCGCGCACTATGCACCTCATTGTACATTTAGTATACAATATCACACAATTGTTTTTTTCCTCTTAAATGTCTTAATTATTTCAAGTTATGAAATAATCCGTCAGACGACTGCTGAGATTATAAACACGCAACAACCCGACTAACTTTGAAAAGATTACAAGTGATAACACTTTGTTTAGTTACAATACCATCTTAATTTAGACTCTTACTCAAGGCATCAAGGTATCGTTTTGACAATTAGGCGTGTACGCTGTCACGTGACCATCGTTTCTTCTATTGATTTAATTGTTCTGTGTATACAATATACAGTCTATTTATTCTTACTTGTCCAATTTAGTAAACAAGATTCTACCCTTAAACTGTAACTTTTTAGTCCAAAACTGCCATATTTCCACAAATTAAGTAACTTGGAACACTCTTTTAGATAACACGCTGCCAATTTTATAAACATGGTTCATGAATTTGCGTGAAAATGTGTAGTTTAGGCATCTAATCTCAATTTTACAGTTAGAATCTTGTTTACTAAATTGGACAAGTAAGAATAAATAGACTGTACAGAATGTCGAATGAATGACAACAATAGCCTACTAATACTGTGGAAGTTTTTGGAGACGTTTGGTTGTTTGTTACTCAATCATTTAATAACGGCTGAATGGATTTACGGTGGGTGTCGTAAAAGGCGACTAAGCGACACAAACCGGGGGGGGGGGCAGCAGCGCCCCCTGCAGTACAATTCCACCGAACTGCGATCCCCAACCCGCATGCCCAGCGTGGGGATTATGGGCATTACCTCCTGTGATAGCACAACGTGGCGCTCTTTAGGGGAGGGCTATGTCCAGCAGTGGACCAGTATAGCGTGACGGCGAACGGATTTACATAAAACTTGGCGCTGACAGACAAAGGACCGGTTTCTGAATTGAGAACTTCACTAAGTACTTAAGTGACGTTCTGTCACGCTCTTTTCTGAGAAATTCGAAGAGACACCACTACAGTCTATTCAGTTCTACATTTCAATTCTATTAAGTATGGTATTTCACATGCTTGCACCACACCGCAGTCTGTAGCGCTCGCGGAGCACCTGGCACTGGCTGAAAATCAGCGCTGAAGGCTTGCCCATCAGCATTTGCTGAGTCAGTTGCCGTTTATAGCGGCAGTGACACGCCGTGTCCTTTAGTGTTCTTTTATTTTTTTATTGTTTTTATTTAGTAATGTGTTTGAAGTTTTTGAACTAAAACTTTCGTAAGCACAACACATTACTTACTAAAACATTGTAGACTTTTAGTCTACAATGTTTTAGTAAGTAAATCCGGACTAAAAGTCTACAATGTTTTAAGTTTGTTTTGTTATTGTGGCGTGTGTACTGTGGCTATAATAAATGTTTTCTTCTTCTTCTTCTACAGTTAACAACGTACTTAGCGAAATTCTCAACTCAGAAGCTGGCCCTATGTCCTGAATTGAGCTATAGGATTTTAAAAAATTTAGAGTCTAAAAATTCCACCCATGACGGGATTCGAACGACCTCTGGCTATCCGTGCCAGCGCTCTTTCCAATTGAGCTAATGAGCGACTTAACGGCATCAGTGAAATTTCGAACCTCTTTACAATATTCTCTGTATTACGTATAGGATACTTGAAATCCCGGCAATGCATTTCCGTGGGATAATTTCTAACGCAGACAAAGCCACGGGTTAAACCTAGTTATTTTATAAAATTATGATGATTTTTAATATCCAATCATGGACTCTGAATGGATTATGAAACTAACACGACACAGGTATGTAATTATTATTCACAACACAATACTAAAGGTAATATTTATTACAACAAGATTTTTTAAAACACACCTCACAAGCAGTATAACCGCAGTAATAGTCTGCGGTAAAGAGAAAAACGTGAAAAGTGAAAAACCAAACATTAATTTAACAAGACGTAACCACAAATTAAATAAACTGCCTCTGAGGAGTGTTTTAGAGCACAAAACAGTTAACAAAACACAAACCATGAATCAAGCCGCCACTAACCTCATTCAATCCCCTCCGAAGCTCCCTCAACGAGAACTTGATCTCACTGAACCTGTCGTCGCGTCCGCCAGCCCTCTCTCCTCCCCTCCGCTCCTCAATTCCCTTCCGTTCACTCTCCGCTTTCCTCCGTTCACTCTCAGCTCCCCTGCGTTCACTCTCCGTTCCGCCGTTGTGAATCTCCTGGAATCGGTCGAGGAACTCAGCCTGGCTCATCGGCTTGAGATCTCGCAAATCGTTGCGTCTGTAACGGTTGTCTGTGGTGTTGCGGGCGTGATCCGTTGAGACGTGGTTGACCTGCATTTAAAATTTAAAAAATGGATTTCATTAAGAGGTGAGGTTATGTCTCGCTGGAAAGGGCACCTCACGACCACTATGTGGATACCAAACACGCTATAAAATACAATTGATATGTGTTTTCGTGAGCGAAAGTATCAAAGGCGCCCGTTTTTTTCGTTCTTTTTGTAGTTTTTTCTGGTTTTATCGTGAAAACTAAGTGGGATTTGTGTAAAACGGTAAGAATTTAAGTTAACTTTAAGAAGTTATTATAATCAAGAAGACCTGAGGGCTTAGTGCGAGTTTTTTAACTATTCGAACGCGTTAACGTTCTCATATTTCTATGGCATCGAGGAAGCGCCACCTAGCGACAAGTATGGAAATTAAAATTGCTGAGTGCGAGTTGTAATGGTTTACGTTGAGAAGTGAACACGTTTACCAGCCAAAACACGAATAAACGCGAGTGCGAGTTGTACTGTGACAGCGTTTTGCCAGTTCGAAAGGTTAACTTACTCATACTCACTACTCAATGCTCGATTAACTCGCACTAAGGACTTAGCTGTTTGTAAAGACCCGCAGAGTGCTTAGTGCGTAAACCATTACAACTCGCACTCAGCAATTTTAATTTCCATACTTGTCGCTAGGTGGCGCTTCCTCGATGCCATAGAAATATGAGTTTACATTAACGCGATCGAGTAGTTAAAAAACTCGCACTAAGCACTTTGTTCTTTTCTCAAAAGTCTGTCTCGTTGACACTTTATTTTTAATCTAGCACTTCCAACAACCTAAGTAGTTAGTTCCCGTTCATGGAGGCGTCAACAGCGGTTATCTAGCGATCATTACCTGTGTAGGTCTCTGGCCATTGTCAGGTCTCCGCAGCTCCCCAGAGGGGTGGCCCAGGTGTCTGCCCAGAACGTGTCCCGGCGAGACCAGGTCCGGGCTGCGCCAGCACTGGCCCCGCAGCCGCTGGCTGTAGTCGGGCTCCGCGGCCTCTCTGTTGTGGAGAGCGTCCATCTTGCGCAGTTTCTCCAGCTTCTCGGCGGCGGAGAGGACTGGGGGCAGACCTGGAATGAAGCATTTTTTTGAATAAACGCCATTAATAAATAGAAAGAATCCTCATACAGATGATCTAAGTAAGTTACAAGATAAAGATAAGATAAAAACGTTTTCATTTCTTATACACGGAAAGTAGTGTTGTTTTGATCTGACTATTGGGTGAAAAATGCTGCTTCCCTCCATGGGAAGGAAAAAACTCATTCAAATTACTTCCCATCCCACCTAAGGGTCGGAATTAATTTAAAATATAGAACTACTGTCAGCTGTAAAGAGTTTTATGTAAAAAAATTATTAAAAATTAAAATAATGCTGGGGTCATGTGAGTTTCTAAACAGCCAGTGTGAACTTAGCGCGAACTTCTTTGAGCGGAATTCTCCGCAGCAATTACGCGGTGAGTTCCATATTAACAATTTAAACAGTCGACATAAATTGGCGGGATACTAATCTGTTATATGTATCTGTGACGGAAAAAAATGCTAATAAAACTTTTATACCAAGATTTGAATATTAAAAATGATTACACTATTTTTATTTTTAATGCACTAACCCGTGCTAAGGAACAAATTTAAAAACCTATTACAGAGAATAATACTATAAATAATAAACGTAATACAGAGAATATTGTAGAGGTTCGAAATTTCACTGATGCCGTGAGTCGCCCATTGGCTCAATTGGTAGAGCGCTGGTACGGATAGCCAGAGGTTGCGGGTTCGAATCCCGGCATGGGTGAAATTTTTAGCCACTAAATAGGTTTTAATATTAAAAATGAGTTTTTATTTTCCTCATTATTCGAAATTAAATGTAGAGTGTTTAACACGGGTAAAAGAATCAATTCCTACTCGGACTATAGTCTATATACTTCGGGAATTGATTCTTTCGACACTCGGTTAACAATCTACCATTATTGCCATATAAAATATTCTAAGTAGCATAGGTATATATCGGAAAATGAAATTATAGGTGGGAGATGAACAAACGGAATATACCGTTGTCACCTGAGTTATCTGCTGTGTGACTTGACTCACACTTAGCTATTTATCTTCCTTCCTATTCGTTCCCTTTCTAGCTTTCCTACCCAGCATTCCTTCCTTCCTGCATCCCTTTCCTACCCTCCATATCTTTCCGACCCTGCATCTCTTTCCTACCCTTCCTTACTCCCTCCCTCCCTTCCTTCCTTTTTTTTTTTATTATTATTAGATACACAAAACAGTATTACGAACATAAATTACAAATATGAAATGACAAAAACACTCAACTCAATCCATAACACCAACACATGTGCATACAGCATGACAAATTACATTATAATAAAATTACGAATTATAGTTAGAATTACAAAAGAAATATAAAAAAAATAAATAGATAAATAAATTGATAGAGAACACTTTATTGCACAACCAGAAAAATATTACAACCATGACTCATAAATGTATTAAAATAATTTATTGAAAGCATTAAATCACATCGGAGGCAAGGATATTAGCCATTTTGAATTGAAAGCATGCGAGTGAGTCGTGATGGATGTCAGGCACACTCTGTGGATTACTCATAATAATGTTGGTGTTGCGCTCATTAGGGGAGGGCTATGTCCAGCAGTGGACTACATAATATAGCCTGAAGAAGAAGAACACTTGCGCCGAACCGGGTTGTTAGCAGTCATATTTAGCCGGCAAGGCGGGATAGCAAAGGGCCGCGCAAGGCGGCATGGTGCAACAACGTCGAAGCGCTCGTGGCCTAGGCGAACCGAGTGATTGGAATCAATCACTTGGTCAAGCAACAACAGGCGCGGTCAGGTACGGGATTGGTGACCGTCCCGTGACTACCGCTAGTGGCATTTTTCCGAACGCTTCCGTGCTTCGCAAGGCACGTTAAGCCGTTGGTGCCGGCTGTCATATAATGGCAGTCGTTAAGCCATGTCAGAGGCCTTATGGGCGGCTTAATAACTTCTGACAGTAAGGCCAGCCACGGTCTTAAATCATCCACCAACCCGGACTTGGCCCCCGTGGTGGAGTATGGCCTAACCTTCCTGCGATGCAGGAAGAGACCCGTGCCCCGGCAGTGGCGGCATACAAGGGTTAACGTCGAGGCAGTAAAGCAGGAGCCACGCACCCATGGCAGCGTTGGCCGCGTTCTGTTCCCGGCGCGCCGCCTCCTCGTCCCGATGCCGCGCGAGCGCGCAGCGCAGAGCGTTGTCTCGCTGCGGGCACTGCGCCGGGGGCTTCGGCGCGGGCCGCTTCTTGCTCACGCCCAGGGAACTGGTGGGGGCCATTAAACATGTAAACAACTTTCACACATCAAAATCCTCGACCCGTGAAGTCTTTGCCTTCCCACAGCACAGAGTATTCTAGTTCAGGAGCAGGGCAAGCGATCGTATGGAAGTTATTTGCTTTATTTAAGATTCAAGGAAGACTAACAGCTATTATAAATTATATACAACACTAAGTCTTCAACTATTTAAATAAAAGACAAAATTACATCTTCTCTATCTTCTTTCTATAATATAAAAATGAATCACTGAATATGTTGGTAAGCGCAGATCTCGGGAGCAGCTGAACCGATTTCGCTAATTCTTTTTTTAGAATATTCCTTGAAACACGAGGATGGTTCTTACGGAGAGAAAAAAAATAAAGAATCGACTCGACTGTTAGGCGGTACGAAGTTCGCTGGGTTAGTTAGATATAAAAACATTATAGTGCAAGACGTTTTCACAGATAGTTCTGTCAGTTAGTCGGTTGTCTGTAAACCAAATTTAATATGTTTGCACTCTACTCAGTTACGTTACGGGTAAATTTGCAACAAAATTTACATGTTGATCGGCTTTCGGCTGTGCTTGTACCTGTCAGTCAGCGGTGAAAGCAATCAGGTTCCATGCCCCGGGGCGGACCATAAACTCGGTGATACTGACAATTCATGTCATTGTAATCTTCTATAATATAAAAATGAATCGCTGAATGTGTTGAGTAAGCGCAAATCTCGAGAGCAGCTAAACCGATTTCGCTAATTCTTTTTTTAGAATATTCCTGGAAGTACCAGGAAGGTTCTTACGGAGAGAAAAATAAAATAAAGAATCGACTGTTAGGCGGTACGAAGTTCGCTGACTCAGCTAGTCTATAATTTCTTGAAGTACGAGGATGGTTGTTACGGAGAGAAAATTAAAAAAAAAATAAAGAATCGGCTGTTAGGCGGTACGAAGTTCGCTGAGACAGCTAGTCTATAACATAAAAATGAATCGCTGAATGTGTTGGTAAGCGCAAATCTCGAGAGCAGCTGAACCGATTTCGCTAATTCTTTTTTTAGAATATTTCTTGAAGTACGAGGATGGTTGTGACGAAGAGAAAATTAAAAAAAATTAAAGAATCGACTGTTAGGCGGTACGAAGTTCGCTGGGACGGCTATTTTAAAATAAAGATAACCAAGAAAGTAGCTATTAAGCAATTTACATGATTGATTCAATCCAAGCTCAGTTTAGTTCAAAAAACTACTGACAAAGCGCACGCTCGCCTAAGAATAATTAGTACCTACTAAACAGAAACACATCTAGGTCATCAGACATTATATTTAAATTTCTACTAAATTAATCACTAGTCCGATCCCAAACTAGGAGTCCTATGCTATGGTTACCCGACACGGAAAAAAACATATTTTCAAACATTACAGTATGTGTAAGTATAAAAAAACCGCCTGTAAACAAAAATTGTTCACGGGATTGTTGTGTCAATAACGACTTTGCAAATTGAAGATTTGATGAATTTCTCATGGATCTCGTCAAAAGAACTTGACCAAATTTATATGTGACCAACTCTGAGGTACCTACCCCCGTTCTATTATTAGAAGAAATCCGACAAGATGGTTAGGAATCCGCTATTTGACTCTCTTTTCAAGTAAGTCTTAAACGGTAAATAACTCTTCCATTAGACCAAAAAATATTTTAGTATATTTTTTGAGGACCTAAAACCAACATAAAAATATATTTTAAAACTTTATTTTCCTAAACAGCCAAAAACGCGGTCAGCCATTTTTGTCTATAGTTTGAAGTCCAAAAAATTGTAAACAAAGTTTGACATTCAATTTTCTGTAAGTAATCTCTGAGCATAGTGAAATAACAACAACGCAACCATGATTTCATTGAATTTACATCCAAAATATACCAATTATCATTATTGCATTGTTCGAGAATGAATAAACACGTCAATAAAGACCCCCGGGAAGTTGTGGATTCGTGTACCCAGTGAAATTAACATTCGAAAAACTTGGCTCAAACTTGCCAAAAGAGACTCCGACTCTTTATCAATTGAAACTCGGGTGTATTTATGTGAAGATCACTTTGATGTAAGTCCTATAATACATTTACATTTATCGCGTCAAATTTGATACGTGTCAAATAGCGGATTATCGGTGAATTGAGAATTAACTTTTCTTTAAGTCAGCTTTTACCGGACTACTAAACCATACAAAAGGAGGCTTCAATGTGTCTACTGAATTCAAAATTTACAATGTTAACCAATTTAATCATACTCACCCATCTTTGTTAAGTTTACTAGCTGCAGCGACTGCTGTATTAACTTGAGGTCTATCATTGGTCCTTTTCGGTCTAACCCCTATACCATTTCTGCCATTGGATGTGATATCGTTTGACACCACGCTGCTTGATCCATTCACAAATCTATTTAATGCACCATTAACGTCATCTGTTTTTAGCCCACCGTTAGAAGTACCATTTGGAGTGTACGAAGAACTTCTTAGGTTGTTACAACTTTGGCTCACAGCACTTTGCTGTTGAAGTTCATTGGAAATTGTAGTATTCGGCACTGGTTTTAGAAATTTTTCTTTCGATCTCTGCGAGTTAATTTGTTTCATAGCGGCTGGACCATTTGTGGTTGGTCCGTTGGTGGTAGGCGAGTTAGTTGTAGCCAGAAGACCTGTGACATTGGTCGTGGCGGTGGCGGCGCCAAATGCTTGAGTGGAAGTCGGTCGAGACAGCTGAGGAATCGGTGGCGGTTCTGGAATACGGAATTTTACGAGGAGTGAAGAGTATGTAGTACAATTATTCTATTTTTATTTTTAATGCACTTACCCGTGCTAAGGACAAATTTAAAAACCTATTTAGAGGCTAAAAAAATTCTGCAAAACCTAACTGCAAAGTTGGTAGTCGGGGCTGTAAGTGATGCAATTTGCTTAGGCCAGATGTCGCTGCCTGTACGTAACACAGAGAATAGTGTAAAGAGGTTCGAATTTTCACTGATGCCGTGAGTCGCCCATTGGCTCAATTGGTAGAGCGCTGGCACGGATAGCCAGAGGTTGCGGGTTCGAATCCCGGCATGGGTGAAATTTTTAGCCTCTAAATAGGTTTTTAAAAATGGAGTACAATTTTTACTTTTATTTTTATGTAGCCTATAAACGTCCCACTGCAGGTCACAGGCCTTCTCTCAGAAAGAGAGAGATTATGGGCTTAATTAACACGTACCTATTTGAACGCCTCAGACACTAAGGTTTCTTCACGATTTTTTCCTCCCACGCTTAGCAAGTGGTATTGCTACTGAAACTTCACAAATGTACGTAACTTAGACAAAGAAAGTCCATGCCCGCACTGGGATCGAACATGGGTCGCTGCCGAGTTCATTGTTGGGCCATTATTTTTACTTTATTGGTCAGAAATCTATAACAGCCCTATAACGACGATCTTCCCTAAAATCTGCAAAGGGGCGCAGACAGGAAATCGCAGGGCTAGCTCACATCTTAGCGAACAATTTTCTTATTTTAAAAACCTATTTACGGGCTAAAAATTCCACCCATGCCGGGATTCGAAACCGCGATCTCTGGCTATCCGTGCTAGCGCTCTTTCCAACTGGCATCAGTGAAATTTCGAACCTCTTTACAATATTCTCACTTTACATAAATTATTGAATCCCGGCATGGGTGGAATTTTTAGCCTCTAAATAGGTTTTTAAAATTGTCCTTAGCACGGGTTAGTGCATTAAAAAAAAAACATAATTTTCTTATTGACATCTTCTTAGTCTTTTCATCCACCTATAAACGCTTACGCGTTCAAACATGCGATATAAAAGTGATCCGAGCATCCAAGATCCATGGGACGGGAGTGACCAGCGCCACTAAGTACCATTTATTTTGCTAAATTACATTTTGATGAGACCTTCAGATAATAGGCCACAGCATTGTGACGTTTGAGTTTGATAATGTTTGTCCTACCCTCAATATCGAGCTTTATCTGTGGAGTTGAGTGAGATACCTCCGGCGGCAATTATGAAAATAAGATAAGACAAAAGTATTCTTTATTGTACACTGGAAAAATAACAAATACAAATAATTACAAATGTGCAGAGGACAATTGGCGGCCTTATCGTTATTAAGAACGAAGTTATGAAGCTTTTGCTCTAGTCATGACACTACCAGTACGGGCTAGCCACCTTACGCGTCGACGGATGATTTTTTTGCATGCACCAGATCCGCATTTAAAAGAGTAACCGACGAATATAAATTAAACATAGATCGAGGCGAGAGTACCACAAGATCCTTACTAGGGCCAGTCCTTGTCTATAAAGTTATAGTAGATGTAACACGTCTATTTGGCCGTAAGCAGATTGTTTAATAATGTCGGTAGGAGGCTTACCATCGTCGAGCTTGATGAAGCCGTGGTTAGAATCGATATGCAGCTGACGATATTTGATCTGCACCCATTCGCGGCACTCGGCACACTGCTCGGTGCGGCTGCCGCAGTAGGTCTCGTGCTGCGGCAGTTTCTTGCGCGGCAGTTCCAGCTCGCAGAACCTGGCCAGGATTGGAGGTGGTGAACCGACTACGCTTTGCACATCATCATCAATGGCCTTTACATGTTTTGATTTTTGGTCTTATGCGGCCAAATAAGGTGTTTTTTTTACACTACAGCCTTCTTGATCCAGCTTGCTGAAAAGCGACTATTCCTCTATTAGCCTCCATCTAAGCGTATTAGAATAATGTACTCTTCTATATTTTACACCTTTCTTCATCGAGCTTTTACTACCAATAAAGGCTTAATTATAAATGTTTAAGATTCACTTACTGAGTCCGAAAAGAAATTTGATTGACTCGTTGGTGTAGCTGTTAAGGCGCTTGGCTAACAAGACAGGTTGTGAGTTCGATTCCACTGGGAGCCCAGTACATTTGTACTAGTGGCATGGGTGTATTTTCATGTTTAGGACGTCCTTGTCTTGTTACCATGGTACAGGGTATCCCAGTTTGGGCCACGTTAAGTTACTGTATTGTGTGGATTGTTACATAGGCTGCTACTTATGTATGCGGAATCTGGGATTCCAATAATTTTAAACGCAATGTCTGAACTCAGGATCAAAAAGATGCTCGCGTCGAATGGTGCAAGAAAACCTTAAAAAAATTCAACGGAGGCGACTCAAAATCGTTTTATAATATCTACACACGTGACGAATCCTGGATCTACGCGTACGATCCCGAAACTAAACAACAATCAACAGTTTGGGTGTTTCAAAATGAGCCGAACTCTACGAAAGTGGCTCGTGCAAAAAGCACTGTAAAACAAATGGTGGCCTGCTTTTTTGGTATTAATGGCCATGTGGCTACAATACCACTGGAGAATCGCAGAACGGTTAATTCGGAGTGATACACGACCATTTGTTTGCCGGAAGTATTTGAAGAAATACGCCAAAACAACCAGCGACGCAGAATCATACTTCACCATGACAATGCCAGCTGTCATACATCTCAGGAAACAACTACTGGATTTTTGGATGGTCAAAAAATAGAATTGATGGGTCATCCACCGTACAGCCCTGATTTGGCTTCCAATGATTTCAATTTATTCCCAAATGTAAAGAATAAATTACGTGGTCAACGACTTTCGACCCGTGAAGATGCCGTAGATGCGTTCAAACAGCACGGTTTGGAGATACCTCAATCAGAGTGGAAAAAGTGTTTTACAAATTGGTTTCATCGAATGCAAAAGTGCATCGATCATAGTGGAGAATACTTTGAAAAACAATTAAAGCATATTTAGCCATATACATTTGTTTGTTTTTTCTATTCCGCATACATAAGTAGCAGCCCTCGTATTATTATTGCAGCGCTTATGAAAGTTTTAATCCAGAAAAGGTTCAATGAATACTACTACTTAACTTAACAATGACCAACGAGCAAGGGTGGACCATCCAAGAGAAAGGAGGCTTTAGCTGTTCGTGAAATACATGGAAGAGCAGTCCTAGGACTATCCTAGGATAGTCCTTAGTAGGGAACAAATAGGGACACCCTACCATGTAGGGAGTCCCTATTTGTTCCCGCACTCTGTTTTGGTTATGGTTATTAGTTCTTCAGCAGACATGACCACTACTGCTACAACTGCTTCAGCTAGCTCTTCAAATAGCCTGTGAAAGTACGGAATCCCATTAAAGTAGAATGAGAGGACCAACCTGCATGGCCTAACGGTGTTGGCACATGAGTCCCTGACGTGGTCCTCCAGGTCACTGCCGCAAACCCTCTCACCGCATGCCTTGCATGGCTCTGTGAATCGGCAAAATAATAATCTTACTAAACTTGATAGATTGCAAGAGACACCAGGATTTAGCTGTTGCTTACGTAGATTATGGGTTTCCAAACCCAACCCTAGTTTGTCGAGCCGATTGATAAAAGAGGAGGTTAGCTACTATAGAAAATGAAGTTGATTGGTGAAATCTATAATATAAAAATGAATCGCTGAATGTGTTGGTAAGCTTGCGCAAATCTCGAGAGTAGCTCAACCGATTTCGCTAATTATTTTTTTAGAATATTCCTTGAAGTACGATTGAGGATGGTTCTTACGGAGAGAAAAATAAATAAAAATTAAAGAATCGACTGTTAAGCGGTACGAAGTTCGCTGGGTCAGCTATTTGTAAGATAACTTTTGACTTACGACGTACATCACGACTAAGGATGTCTTGAACACGACCCAAAGACAGCTGATGACAGAATGTTCATTGACATTCAACAGAATATATTTTTTTACGATGAAATATTTTTTAGGTTTATGGAGAAGATCGGTTAAATTGACTGTAACTGTGGGGTAACTGTTACGTAGTTTCTTTTTCTTCTTCTTCAGGCTATATTATGTAGTCTACTGCTCCCCTAATGAGCGCCATAGCGCCCTGTCTTTCTTCAGCTTGCCGCATCCAGCATCTGCCGGCAGCTTTTCGCAGATCGTCATCCCACCTGGTCGGAGGGCGTCCTACACTACGCTTGCCGAGCAAACGTAGTGCTGTTGCCATCGGAGTAGCGTTATGCCGAGCCTACACTACGCTACTCCAACGGTATAGTTCAGATTCGAAAAAATCGAAAAATTCTTTACTTCTTTCTTCTTCAGGCTATATTAGTCCACTGCAGGACATAGCCCTCCCCTAATGAGCGCAAGGTTGTTCATTAGGGGGTAATGTCCATAATCCCCACGCTGGGCATGCGGGTTGGGGATCGCAGTTTGGTAGAATTGTACTGCAGGGGGCGCTGCTGCCCACCCTTCGGTTTGAGTCCCTTAGTCGCCTTTTACGACACCCTCGGGAAGAATTTGGGTTGGTGCTATTCTCTAGGCTGACACCACACAGCAAGTTTACTACTTTGTCTACTAGTAATTGGTGAAATGTTAATGGAGTCAATTGTTAATTCACCTGTGGACTTACGCAGGTTACAGAATGTATTTATGGGTTCAGTTGCCCTGAGGTAAACCAACTGTTTTACCTCGGGGCTTTTCGGGGTTTACATTCAGATGAACCTTGTCAGGTGGATTTACGCTCGATTGACTGCAAACTTCAAATACCCTGCGGGTTAGTAATCCGCGTCTGGGGATAAGCTAAATTGTTGGTTAGCTATCGACTTACGCAGCTTATGTAGTCGGTCGTGGTGCTTCTGAAGCTCGGACAGCGGCACGGGTTCCTTGCAAGTGGCACAAGTGCGGATGTTGCGCGCGCAGTGTACCGAGTGCACTAGGAAGTTCACGCGCGGGATGTCGCGCTTGCTGCCAGGGAAATGGATTGCGATTCAGTCAGCGCACAATGGCACTCCAAGTTTAATCAGAAGCAGCGCTCGTGGCCTGGTCGAAAATGATTTGAATCAATCACTTGAGTTCAGCAACAACAGGCGCGGTCAGGTGCAGGATGGGTGACCATCCCGTGACTACCGCTAGTGGCATTTTTCCGAGGGCTTCCGTGCTTCTGCCGCTTCGCAAGGCACGCTAAGCCGTTGGTGCCGGCTGTCATGTAATGGCAGTCGTGAAGCCAGGTCAGAGGCCTTATGGGCGGCTTATAAGCTTCTGACTGTAAAGCCCGCCACTGTCTTACAATCCTCCACCACCCTGGATGGTCGATTTTCTTATCAACCTCTGAACATTAAATTAACCCACATTTTCTTCCTAAGCATTTTATTTTGTAGAAGTTATAGACTGTTAGGTAAATTTTATAAAACAGAAACTTCCTGTCCATCTACTAGGAATTCCACATCGTTTTTCAATTATTTACAGTGGAACAAAAGTAGCCTCTCATTTGTTATGCATGCTCGGCTATTTAAAATAAAGCAGTCATTCATTCATTGTCCATTCAAACTATAGATGAGTGAGCGTAGTACCTACCTAAATATGTGTGGAGTAGAGAGTCACATACTAAAGAGGTTTATGTACAGTCAACCAATATTTAAAAACCTATTTAGAGGCTAAAAATTTTCACCCATGCCGGGATTCGAACCCGCAACCTCTGGCTATCCGTGCCAGCGCTCTACCAATTGAGCCAATGGGCGACTCACGGCATCAGTGAAATTTCGAACCTCTTTACACTATTCTCTGTATTACGTACAGGCAGCGACATCTGACTTAAGCAAATTGCATTACTTACAGCCCCGACTACCTACTTTGCAGTTAGGTTTAACATCGGAACGATATCACTGTACCTATTTATTTTATTTATTTATTGATAATAGACACACCAACAGTACACAGATAAAAATCAATTGATTCCAACAAAACAAATAATTTCGGGCCTGATCTGTGCACTACTTCTCTAAATTGTTATAAAGAGACTGAAAACGATACAATGGAGAGGATCTGCCTAGGTTAGTACGAGGTTGATCAGGACGGAAAGTTAAAATACGGGATGATCTCATATTTTGTTTGGGTACAAAGAAATTGAGATTGCTTAACAGGTATGGGTCCGACATTGCTCCACTGATTATTTTATGTAAAAATACCAAGTCGAGATAGTCTCTTCTCTGCGCTAGAGTGGACATTTTGAAAAAATTAAGTCTTTCTTCATATCTAACTCGTCTATTGATTTCCCGCCTTGGGTCCCTAAAAGCTAGAAATCGTGTGAAAGATTTCTGTATCTTTTCTAGGCGATCAATGTGTACTTGATAGAAAGGGTTCCATACTTGACTGCAGTACTCAAGCCGAGAGCGTACTAGTGAATCGTACAGAATCCTTAGACTAGCTACTCTTTTAAATTGTTTGCCTGTGCGCTTGAGAAATCCGAGCATCTTGTTACTCTCTTTGGCTACATAATCTATGTGACTAATGAAATTAAGTTTTGTGTCAAAAATTACACCGAGATCTCTAATTGTACAAACTTCTGCCAATGGTACGCCAGAAATATTGTAACTTGACGACATCTTATTTACCTTTCTAGTAAATTTTATATGAGAACATTTTTTTGGATTTAGTGTCATATTATTATTCGAGCACCATTCTGTTAAGCTGTCAAGGTCTTTCTGCAAAGTACTTATGTCTTCTATAGACCTGATTTCTTTGTAAATCTTTAAGTCATCTGCATATAGGAGGCATCTGGAGTGTTTAAAGACATCGACGATGTCGTTAATGAATATATTGAATAAGAGAGGACCTAAATGTGATCCTGGGGGACACCAGAGCTTGCTTCGTAACGAGCTTGCTTCGTAACAGTGAGATGTCTGTCCATCCTTCACCACCTTTTGCCGTCTGCCGGAGAGGTAAGATCGGAACCAGCCCCACACCTCGCCAGTCACGCCAAACTTGTGTTGTAGTTTGTGCAACAATATATTGTGATCAACCTTGTCAAACGCGCTACTAAAATCCGTGTACACTGCATCAACCTAAACACCAGAATCGACGGAAGCGCTAACGTCACTTAGGTAACGGACCAGATTGGTGGTGGCTGACTTCCGTGCAACAAATCCATGTTGAAGGGAAGTAAGCAATTCTTTAACATGCCACATTAATTTTGGGTAGACAACACACTCAAATAATTTTGCAAATACAGATAATAAGGATACAGGTCTGTAGTTTTCAATTTGAGTTTGGTCACCCTTCTTATGAATGGGCACCACGATGGCTTCCTTCCAGTAAGAGGGGAAGTTGGAAGACTTCAGGGACTCATTAAATATAATTGAAAGAGGTAGTGCTAGCTGTTTAGCACATTTTTTTATAAATATAGGAGGTATTCCATCCGTGCCGGCACCCTTACTTACGTCTAAATGTTGTAGAGAACGTAAAATAGATTTCTCAGTTACTTGAAGCCTGGAAAAAGTGGAACTAGGCGCTTGGCAAGAGGCGACTAGGCGTCCGTTTAAGGGCATATCGGAAGCATTGCAAAGAAATGCAGATGCGAAATGGGAGGCAAATAAATTACAAATATCTGAGTCATTCTCGGCTATGGTTCCATTAGAAGACATAACGTTTGGATAATTTGATCTACCCTTGCGACTGTCCTTTATAAAAGACCAAAACCTTTTCGGGTTTATAGTGAGATCATCTTCAACAGAAGCCACATATCTTTTATAGTCCTCCTTTACCTTGTTATGAACTCGTGCTCGAAGGAGTGCGAACTCTAGCCGATCGCGCGGGTTCCGGGTCTTTTTGAAAATCTGGCGTTTCTTTTCCTTCTCGCGAACCATTTTAATTAAGGTACCGCTAAACCATAACGGGTGTTCACGATTTCTTATCTTAGCTTTAGGAATACTATCAGCCACAGAACATAAAAAAAGAGTAGAAGTCGTAAGTGGGCGGTGCCCGCGTGCCTCACATTAGCAATGTATTGCCTATGCGTAGTCGGTGACAGTTTTGTTGACTTCAGTTGCCGTTCGCTTCTAGTAAAGAAAAAAAGATGAAAACTTTATTAAAATGCCTTGTTATGCTGTGTTAGAGAGCAAAAATAAAAGTTGGGACCAAAATATACTGATCATGCCGTAACATTTCATCTTTAGGACGTATTTCATTGTATTTTTAATTAAATTTGTAATGACATGAACACGGAAAGCAATGTGAAAATGAGAAAGTGAAATCACCTTTATTTACTGGCTAGTAAAGTTAAATTTTCATTGAAGAAAGTGTACATTCTCTAGAAATTTCTGTCGAAATTTGAATTCTACTCGATTACGGATGGGGGCACACATGATAAAAATCTATCGATAATTAGTTGTCTATGACTTAGTAGTCATACAACATACATACTTAACGGTACTTAGGTATTGTAAATTCCAATTCGTCTAAGTATGTAAAATAATTATTGTTATTTTATACCTACTTCCTAAGTGCCTTTTCATATGCACCCGGAGACCGGGTGCATATGAATATGTCCGGTCGCCGGGCCGGGTAAAGTAGTAATGTATTAGCTCCGGTCGCCGGCTGGTCGTTGTGTGCGTGAAAGCTGTCATTGGAGCTCATACATTACTTTTCATACAAGACATGACATGAGGACATGCAAGACATGAGCACAGCTAGATTGCGATATAGTTTTTCTTCACCAGTTTATCAGGGACTGAAATATTTAAAAAACTATCAAAGTAATTTTAATGTTACATTTTTAAATATTGCAACCGAGATGTAAAGTGAGGTTATCGAAAACGACTCATATGGTTTTTTTTACTTCAGTTCAAAACATTAAGTAGTTTACTACTGTTTACCTGTTCGAGTGGTTGTTCTCTTGGCGAGCATAAGATTTTTGTTTTGTTATGTTATTTGTTTTATGGTTTTTTTATTATTCTGCTATTTACCCTTAATACTTCAACCCCTTTGACAACAGCAAACCGAGGCAGTAATAAAACAACCCTCTCGGATTCAAAACAATTTGGAAGTGAGTTTTCGTTTAGTTTTCCTAGGGAAACCGGATATGAAATTAAAATGGAAGGCAGCGATAAGAAGGCAAAATTGGTTCCCAACGAAGATGAGCACAATATATTCAGAGCATTTTCATGAACACTTCATAATAACTAAAAAAGGCGGAAGGTGGCACTAATGTGATGCAGCAATACCAGAAAAAATGTGCT
The DNA here is from genome assembly GCA_934045075.1 of Yponomeuta sedellus. Lineage (NCBI taxonomy): Eukaryota > Metazoa > Arthropoda > Insecta > Lepidoptera > Yponomeutidae > Yponomeuta > Yponomeuta sedellus. Next base: position 1,622,971 of record OW203742.1, on the reverse strand, counting down.
TCACTTCCAGGTTAGACTCCTGCGTAAAAATGAAATTATATAAGTACAATCATCAATTAGTATTACGTATGAAACATGGCGTACAGATAGACAAAGATCTGAATTGAGTCGTAGAATAATATTTCCCGTGTTATAATTTCTAACGCTGGCGAAGCAGCGGGTTAAAGCTAGTTTTAATAAGAGATAACATTTTAAAATATTACGAAATCTACCTCATTGTTTTATTTGTGCATCTATCCACCCTATTAGTATTAATTCTTTATTGCACAAAAGATAATGTAAAAAGATGCATTTTCTACCAGTAAAGCCGGTACCAGTATTCGTATTCGGCCGTTAATGTGTTAAACTGTTTGTATAATTTGTCGATAGGTTCACCCTATCGACAAACTAGAACTCGCATTGTCCCATCCCAAACATTAGTTTTAATAAGAGATAACATTTCAAAATATTACGAAATCTACCACATTGTTTTATTTGTGCATCTATCCACCCTATTAGTATTAATTCTTTATTGCACAAAAGATAATGTAAAAAGATGCATTTTCTACCAGTAAAGCCGGTACCAGTATTCGTATTCGGCCGTTAATGTGTTAAACTGTTTGTATAATTTGTCGATAGGTTCACCCTATCGACAAACTAGAACTCGCATTGTCCCATCCCAAACTGAGAATGTACTTGTTTTTCAATTTTGAACTTTATGTCTTACTAGGTAAAAGTTATTTTCGGTCCGACGCGGTGGTAGTTCCATCTAGTGTAGAGTAGCGTTACTACAAAATGTCAACCTTATTTTCATCATTGTCATTTGACTTTGATCATTGTAAACATTATGAAAAGGTGCATATTTTACTTGAAACTTTTATGATGTACACCTTTTCGGCATTGACTTTATTTACCAATGGCAGCTTGGCATTCGTAGTGTGCGTTTGGTTTAAGTGTATCAGTTTGGTTACACTGGTTTTCGTACTAATGTGTCATGTCACTACTTCTACTCTTTTTTATGTTCTGTGCTATCAGCTATAATTGACCGTAGAGACTCATAAAATGCTGCAACCATATCATCCACATTTTTACACGAGTTCAACATACAATGCCAATTGATCTGACTTAGTTTTGCATTGATCGAAGAATAGTCTGCCTTTCTATAACAATAAGACGCAAATTGTGCCGGCTTAGGTACTTTTTGTCTAGAGCCGTGCTCAACAGTAAGTTCCAGAGGTGGATGATGCCGATCAATTTTACAAAGAGGAGAGTGCGCCTGTGTAACTGAATATCCTAAAGAGTTACTTAAAACTAAGTCTAATGTTTTTTCGTTTACATTCACAATGTGATTCAACTGATACATACAATTGTGAGACATAAAATCAAACAAGGAAAGAGCCGAGTTCAAGCTACATTGTGATGGATTAGTCCACAGGTTTGAGACGTCAAGGGACCATTGGATTGAGTTTAAATTAAAGTCACCAAAAATCAAAACATTATTATCGCTTATCTTATCATTTAAATTGTCAAAGTAGTTGTGATATACCGATACATTAGAGCTAGGAGGAATATATACGGCACCAACATAAAGTTTGTCTTTGGAGTTCGACTTATCACAAATTGAGATCCATACGTCCTCAGCGTCACTCTCCCACCCTGGCACTCTTGCTGATGAAAAACTGTTCGACACGGCTATAAAACACCCTCCGCCGTCCCTTTTTGAACTTGACTTAAGGCATCTGTCGCGTCGGTAGATTGTGTAACTAGAGTCTATAACTTCTGAATCAGCTATACTATCATTGAGCCATGTTTCGGTTACCACGATCACATCATACTGGCATGAGAGTGATGCCAGCTTAAGATCTAGCAATTTGGTTCTAATACCACCCATATTCTGATAATACACTAAAAATTTGACGGTCGCAGTACACGGTCTTATGCTGGAAGTTTCTCTAACTACATCTTGGCTAGATCAGCCTCATTTTTTATTTGGAAACCTGGAGACTCTTCGCTTTTCCTCACATTTATGCGTCCATTTCTGACCCATACGAATCGGTACGATTTACCGCGCGCTGCTTTCCGCACCAGCGCATGCAAATGCTTCGCAGTGGGTGAGAGATGTTCTGACACGTAAATTGATGACTTAGCACCTCCCAGTCCCAGATGACTCGAGTCCAGCTTATCCCTGGGGTTTTGCTTATTGAACGCTGAAACAGCAGCGAGTAGTCCATCCCTTTGGGTAACTGTGCGAAGTTTCGCTATTATTGAGCGGGGTCGCTTAGAGGAAGGGTCCATTTTTGCAACTCTCTTGCACATTATAATTTCACTCTCTTCTAGCTGATAAGAGACCGCGTTGCTGAGTTGAACAACTGTTTTAGGGAGATTCTCATTTTTGAACTCCGGAACGCAGGAGATCTCCAACTAAAATAAAAATAGTATAACCTACATGGTTATACTATTTTTATTTTAATGCACTAACCCGTGCTAAGGAACAAATTTAAAAACCTATTTAGAGGCTAAAAATTTCACCCATGCCGGGATTCGAACCCGCAACCTCTGGCTATCCGTGCCAGCGCTCTACCAATTGAGCCAATGGGCGACTCACGGCATCAGTGAAATTTTGAACCTCTTTACACTATCGTTCCGATGTTAAACCTAACTGCAAAGTAGGTAGTCGGGGCTGTAAGTAATGCAATTTGCTTAAGTCAGATGTCGCTGCCTGTACGTAATACAGAGAATAGTGTAAAGAGGTTCGAAATTTCACTGATGCCGTAAGTCGCCCATTGGCTCAATTGGTAGAGCGCTGGCACGGATAGCCAGAGGTTGCGGGTTCGAATCCCGGCATGGGTGAAATTTTTAGCCTCTAAATAGGTTTTTAAATTTGTTCCTTAGCACGGGTTAGTGCATTAAAATAAAAATAGTATAGTCAACCAATAATTTCAAATATATGATTATCAACATAACATCACTAGTATGGTACAAGTCTATTTATTATTACTTGTCCAATTTAGTAAACAAGAGAAACAGTGACTTTTTAGTCCAAAACTGCCAGGTGTTTGAGCCTTCGCTTGACCCACTGATGAGATTACCCCTTTGAATTTCACATAATTGCAGTGTGTTCCTACCTTCTTTATCGATACTTAGCTGGCAACACTAGTGTGAAGTTGTTCGCAGCGGGGCCATCGCTGCCGGTCGGCCATTTTGAAACCAGTACGTCTTAGAACTTCACAGTGAGCAGTGTGTAAGAAGAAAATTTATAAACAAATTAGCAAAACCCTGTAATTTAAGAATATCGCTGTGGTAAGAGTTATATTTTGATTTCAATCAATAATATAATATTTCGCGACTGCCCGCTCTCTACGACGGCAGACTCGCTTCGGTCAAAGTTACTCAGGATGGGCCTGTTAATTTTGACTGACGACACGTTGCAACTAGTTGTCGTGAGCAGAGTGCTTAGTGCGAGTTTTTTAACTACTCGATCACGTTAACGTAAACTCATATTTCTATGGCATCGAGAAAGCGCCACCTAGCGACAAGTATGGAAATTAAAATAGCTGAGTGCGAGTTGTAATGGTTTACGTTGAGAAGTGAACACGTTTACCAGCCAAAACACGAATAAACGCGAGTGCGAGTTGTACTGTGACAGCGTTTTGCCAGTTCGAATGCTTAACTTACTCATACTCACTACCCAATGCTCGATTAACGCGGTAGTAAAGTTATTCGATTGGATCTGTCAAACTCGCACTAAGCAGTCAGCTTCTATACAGCTAGATGCGGCGGCTCTTTAGCCGACCACATGCTTTGTCGCGCCTCAGCCGACAGTTGGGCCTCAGCCGACAGTCGACTAATAAGCCTGCGTGTCGGCTACCTCAGCCGACACGTCGCGCCAGCCGTCGGCTATGACAGCCGCCTTAGTGACGGCTGGATAGCCGACATGTCGACGGCTATTTAGGCGACTTAGGTGCCCAGACTTAGCAGCTTATTCGGTAGCTGATTCTAACGATTGCTTTGGCATGTTCCACATAATGGAGAGAAGAACTCTGGGACAGTTAGCGGACTGGGATCCGCCAGATGACGAAGCTCAAGCGTATCTACGGATTATAAGTATTTTGGACGAGCTATACCCAGCGGATTGGAAATCCTGGGTGGTTAACAACTTATCGTACGAAGATCTTTTTGGGAAGAAGATTCCAGCAGATGAGGAGTGCAGGCTACGCTTCGCCATCCCGACAGCCCACTTAGCGTATGCTTTTAGCAACCAGACACCAACATCGCTGAGTGAGCGGAGATATAAGGCAATAAAGAGGAAATTACTTAACTGGCCTATAGGTCGAGCCCACATTTACGGCCCGTTAGCGACCATGAAAAAGATACACCCTGAGGGCGTATTTAATGGATTCCTCAGTTTCCTACCAAAGCTGAAACCAAAGTTAGTGTCTAGAGAAGAAGCGTCGGCTGTTTTAAAAGGAAATGCAACTGGAGAACAATCGGAACACTCAACTTCTGCGAGTACGCTGAGTCGCAAGCGAGTTCACAGCCCCGCCAAAGGTCTAGAAGCCGACAGCCTTTTGGACTACATACGCCAACAAAGCCAACTATTAAATAAATTAGTTGAAATATCGCAAGCCAACACTGAGCAGATTAAGGAGTTAAAAACTCCAATTGCTGAAGAAGCGTTAGACGGTTACGCTCCCGAGGAAAGTGAAGGTGAGGAGTGGACCGCACCTTCGATTTTCGGTGATGAGACGGGGTTTCAGCCACCAGGACCACCTTCAACCACCCATGAATTGTGCGAAGCAGATTTAGAGACAGAATATTTCAATAGCTTTTATCCGGAGACTGTGGAAACGGAAGCAAAAGTGGGACCAGCTAATCCTATACTTGTGAAGCAGGGAACTCAATGTGAAAGACTGGGTAATTATAGTTGGCAGAATATAAGATACGCAGATGTCCAAAAGCAGTTTCAAGCTACGCCCGTTTTCACCAGCCTCAAAACTAATAGCTCTCTAGCAATGGTAACACCACCCTGGCATTCTGTCTCGCTTCTGGAAAAGATGGACCTCTGTCTTGGAGCCATTACTAACGGGCTGCTCCAGCAGAGGCAGCATCTTACGGACAATTTTAATCAAGCGTCACCAGAAGTAAAAAGATACATTAATAAGAACTTTTTAGCTAAAGATTCGGCATTCAGGAAGACATCAGACGCTCTTCTTCAGTATACTTGTGGGAAACGGGCCGAAGTCCTACAGCAAAGGAGGGGAATATACAAACCCGGGAACAAAACTCTGAACGAGTTACTTCAAGCCATCCCACCCTCTCCCACGCAACTCTTTTCAGAGCCGCAGCTGTCAGAACTTATTAAGGAACAAGGTGGACTAACGAAATTATTTCCTGGTCGATTTCGAAACTCAGCATTTAAATACAAAAGTGCAAGAAAAGAAAACATCCCTGCTCCAATCCAGGAAACGAAAGAGAGACGAACAGGGGCTTACGGAAGGCCAAATTTCAAACCCCATGGCCAACCAGATCGCTACCCGGTTCGTCCGCCCGCGGCTGGAGCAAGGCGCCAATATCAACCGCCTCCAGGGAAACAAAGGCGACCTAGGTTCGATGGAAGGAAATAAGTTCCAAGCTGGTCAGGTAAAAAGATTTTATAATGTATGGAAGAGCCTTGGCGCTCCAAACTCTATACTTTCTATAATATCTGGCTACAGATTTCTTTTCAGTGCTTCCCCTCCATTAAGACTGTTTGATACAGATTTGCCCATCCGTTTTCTTATAAAACCGTCGCAGGCTATGGATGCTGAAATTAACAAAATGATTGCTTGCGGTGCAGTAGAGGTGTGCTTTTAAGACTGGCTTTCTTTCTCCTATGTTTTTAAGGCCTAAGTCTGATGGTTGCAATAGCCATTTTTAATCTGAAAGAGCTTAATAATTACCTTTGCCCGCCCAAATTTCGGTTAATCAACCACTATAAGATACCAGATTGCAGTAATGGCGATTCTATGGTTAAAATTGATCTCTTTCAAGCCTATTTTTACGTACCTGTAGTACAGGGCCATCGTAGATTTTTATCTTTCAATTACGGTGGTACTTTGTATCAGATGTCCTGTCTACCGTTTGGGTTGGCAACGGCTCCATATGCATTTGCGAAAATAACTAACTGGGTGGCTAATCTTTTTAGAGAAATGGGAATAAGAGTCGTCGTGTACTTGGACGATTTTCTGATTATACATCAAAATCCAGTTGTTCTCCATCACCACTGCAAGTTAGTTCAAGATTATCTGGAGAGAATGGGTTGGTGCATAAACTTCAAAAAGTCTGTGCTAACGCCGACACAGGAAGTAGAATATTTAAGAATAGTTTGGAATACAAAAATAAACACCAAGAATTTAAGCATGCCGAAAACAGAAAAAATCAAGATAATGATCAGACGTTTTCTAAAAATAAATTCGTGGACATGGTGGGAGGCAAAAGTTCTTCTAGGCAACTTGAACTTTGCAACTTTTGTAGTACCTCTCGGAAGGTTGCACAGTCGGCTCATTTATATAGGAGCAAACAAACTTCCGCGTCAATTTCCTCACCAAGTCCACAAGCTCCCGATGACTGTAAAAGAAGAGTTGATTTGATGGTTGAACAACGTCCATCGTCCGTCCCCGATTCACTTAGAGCCCACAAAATCTTTTGTGACGACAGACGCTGCAGGCCTGGGATAGGGAGCAACGGTCAATGGTGTAAATTTAATGGGCACATGGGACAAACGTCAATGGAAATGGCACAGCAATCAGAAAGAGCTTTGGACAGTTTTGGAGGTTATCAACAGGCTAGGCAGACAGATGAGAGGCCAAACAGTTATGATACAATCGGACAACAAATCAGTAGTAGCTTATATCATGAAAGAAGGGGGGACCAAGTCATTACGATTGCTGCGCATCGCTCAAGGAATTCTAGAGCGAGCCCAAGAATTCAAGATAAATTAAATTGCTCGTTACTTACCAGGGAGGTACAATACAACAGCAGACAGCTTATCCAGAGCAAACAGTCGGCCGGAATGGACGCTAAACAAGTACTACCTAGCACAACTATTCCAGCAACTTGGCCTTCCGGAGATAGATCTCTGTTTGCAAGTGCGCGATCAGCTGTCTTGGCCGAATATGTCAGCGAAGATGCTCGAGACCAGAACAGTGCCTTTGTGGATGCGTTCAGCAGAACCTGGAACTACACTCTCGGATGGCTGTTCCCCCCGCCGGCTCTCATCCCACGAGTACTACAACATCTGGCGCAGAGTACTGGAACATATCTTCTCGTAGCACCGAAATGGGATCGCACTTTTTGGAAAGCAGAATTGAAGCAGAGGTCGCTTCGAACTCCTTTGACAATCCCCAACCTACAGCAGAACCTAATAGATCTGAGGACCGGGAAACCCCCGGCGGAGATAAATCACTTATTTTTGCAGGTATGGAAGGTTTAGGCTGGGCCAGTTGGGTTCACTCATGGCCAAGACAATGTAGAAATTTGCTCGAATCCTCATGGCGTAGATCTACATTAAAAACTTATCAACCGGCTTGTAGACGTTGGTTAAAATGGGCTAAAGACAACCACTGCCAGGTGCGCAACCCATTACCTGAAGAAGTTGCTAAATTCATCTGCTTTCTTCATAATGAGTGTCTTCTAGCGCCTAAGACCAATGCAGTCCATAAGTCTGTTGTCCTTACTTTTGCGAATCCCGCGCAACGCGAAACTATGAGTAACCACCCAATCATAAAACAGAGCCTAAAAGCAATATTTCTTAGTAAGCCACCAGTTCAAAAATCTTATACTTGAGAAGTCGGTCAACTCATCTCCTATTTAAATACCTATGCCTTGGATGAGACAAGTCTCTTCCAAGTTTCGCGCCATACGGCCGCGCTTCTACTCTTAGCTTCGGGTCGCAGGGTTCACGACTTAACCTTACTAGATATAAATCTTGAAAATATGATTATATCAGGTGATTCTATATTATTTTGGCCAAAATTTGGCTCTAAAACAGATACTTTTAGTTATAGGCAATCAGGGTGGAAATTGAGTGCCAATAGTAATGAAAGACTTGATCTCGTTAAATGGATAAATAAGTTGTTAATTATTTCTAATAGTCGGAGAGTGTGTAGGCTAAGTAACTTGTTCATTACAACAAGAGGCAATGTACAAGGTGCGTCACCTTCTGTTATAAGAGGTTGGATCCGCACTTTGTTTAAGGATGCTAATATCAAAGCATCTCCTGGAAGTTGCAGAGCTGCAACCAGTACTGGTTTTTGGTTAAGTAAAAATGTCAATTTAGATGATGTGATTAAAAGAGGTAATTGGAGGAGTTAGGATATATTCTTGCGTTACTATTTTAAAGAAATAGAACATCAAACTCCTACTGTTAATGACTTGAATTGTTTAGCTCGACCATTTGTACCTGTTTAACTTTATATTATAAGTTTATCTGATTTATAAAATATTGCATCTTATTTAATATCTATATCACAGTACGGTACACAGTAACTAGCCATCGCCGCCGGCAGAATATAAACACATCTCATCAGTGGGTCAAGCGAAGGCTCGAACACCTAAATAGAACCGTTTTCCCCCCGAAGGGCAGAAAACGAATATTTAGGTTTCAGCCGGAGCTTGACCCACCTTTCCGTCCTTGCCGGCGGATTGTGAGAGTACTGGTTTCAAAATGGCCGACCGGCAGCGATGGCCCCGCTGCGAACAACTTCACACTAGTGTTGCCAGCTAAGTATCGATAAAGAAGGTAGGAACACACTGCGATTATGTGAAATTCAAAGGGGTAATCTCATCAGTGGGTCAAGCTCCGGCTGATTCCTAAATATTCGTTTTCTGCCCTTCGGGGGGAAAACGGTTCTATTTCCATAAATGAAGTAACTTCGAACACTCTTTTAGATAACACACTACCATTTTTATAAACATAGTTCATGAATTTGGGAGAAAATGTCTAGTTTAGGCATCTAATCTCAATTTTAAGGTCAGAATCTTGTTTACTAAATTGGACAAGTAAGAATAAATAGACTGTAGTTTCATGCATTTACTAAGACCATTGTTTCAATACTATATATTCTATACGACACAGTTATGGTTATCATCCAACACCTTTGACAATTTAATTATTATAACATATTTTAAACTTTCGCGACTTGTACACATAGAATATTTTCGGGGCTTGATCGCATACTAATTTATTGCTATTTTACCTCGATGTTTCGACGACGTTACAGTCATCGTGGTCACGAGAAGACTGATGGCTGGCACCCGTTCGCATCTTCGGCTCTATATGTTCCTCGACTCTTTCGGCAATGGTCCGCTTAGTTTGACCGATATAAGAAATACCGCAACTGCAATCGACTTTGTACTTTGTGTTGTTATCAAACACCAGGTGTGTACAAAGTCGATTGCAGTTGCGGTAGTTCTTATATCTGACAAACTAAGCGGACCATTGCTGAAAGAGTCAAGGAACATATCGCAACTGTCAAAAACCGCCAGGTGGAAAAGTCAGCGACAAGGAACATCTTCTTGAATAAGGATCAAACCACTGGATAGAATTACACAAACCATCGGTGCTTTCCAACGATCGCCATTATTATAGCCGAATTGTGCGTGAAGCGGTTGAAATTAAGAAACACAAAAATTTTAATCGGGAATGTGGTTTCAAACTGTCGCAAACGTGGGATCCGGTCATCAAGATGTGTTCGAGTGGAAACAAGTCGTATGGCTTACCGTCCGACATTGTCAGTGTAGTGTGTCGCAACCCTAATAGTGCTTTGTGATAGCTGATTGAGGGTAGTCTGAAACCTCATCAGCCGAAGGTGCGAACGGGTGCCAGCCATCAGTCTTCTCGTGACCACGATCACTGTAACGTCGTTGAAACGTCGAGGTAAAACAGCAATAAATTACTACGCGATGAAGCCCCGAAAATATTCTAATTTAATTATTGTTCTTTTGATGCAAATTTGGTTGCAACTCAGAGGTATAGGTTGATGTGCTGTTGATTGTACAGGTTGCACTACCTAGAAAAAACTTCACCCAGCAACCAAATAATAATAAGACGCCAGCTTGGTATAATTTCTTGACATCAGCTGGCTACCATTTCAACAAGAAACAGATTTATTATTAATTGTATTATAGGGAAGAGCGGGTAATCCTGCTCCTGCTCTATAAAGGGAAATTTCCCGCCAGGCAGATCGTATGCCTGGGAACGGCCGGTCCAACTGTTGTTAGTCAGATGTTATATTTATGGTATGTCATTGAAACACTTTAATTGCGCGATGCAGGAATGTTGGAGTTGGTAGAGCGTGCACAGAGTTGACATGTGCTCGCCACAGTATTATTGTAGGTAATTTATTACTGACTTATCAAGCCTTAGCCTAATATAGCTGTTTGATAATGCAACTGAATGTGGTACCTTTTTGTATGTCCTTTTATACAAAATTAATTCTAATATTTCTTATATGTTTCTAACTGGATTACTAGGCGAGAGGTAGTTATGTGTAATAACTTTCTTTCAGGCATATAACACCTCACTCTCTGCAGCTTTAGCCTATTTTGTATTATTAAACAGTTTTTAGTGCTTGAATATTAGAGGAAAATGCAAATGGTATTCTTAGTTACTGCTAGTTATCTTAGTTATGTACTGTTATTATATATCATAGTAACTGTTGTATTTTAGTAGCCTTCTTGCCATTTACGGTTGGTGGGTAAAGTTGGTACCTAAAGACCAAATAGAATCCGGTTGTTCCGATCAGTAGGGATTACTCACCATTGCAAGCAACTTAGGTGAACTGGTTGCAGTCAGCAACCTTTAAACAGTTCCGATAGGGGTGAGTTTGCAACAAAAATCATGAATCATTTGATATCTGTCCACTGTACACTTCAGGCATGTGCGTAAACAGGAAACACTTTAATCCTGGGGGCTTTAAAAATCACTGCACATCATGAAAACGGATTGTACACTGCAAATATGTGCCAAAAAAAAAAAAGCTGTGTCATGATATCATAATAATCCCTGGCTAAACGGACGAGATCAGCTGTGCGAAAGGTAAACAGCCCAGAAACAGAGTTGAAGCTTACAACAGACGGCACAAAAAACTATCGCTCTAAATATCCAAAAATAACTCGCATCTCCAACAAATATAAATAGAATCACTCCAACATACTGTTTAATGACACAACAGGCGGATCTTGACGTAAATGCTTACCAATTTGAACATGTTTTCGTACCCTCCTCAGCTGCAGCACCTTCCATTTCTGCGTTTTTCTCAAAATCACATTCATAAAAGTTTTACCTATTACTGTTGAAATTCTATAAACGATTCGAGCGAAGTCTTGCTTGCGAAATCAACGTTACCTTGCCAATAAATGATATCTGCTTTGAAATTGTAACTACTTCTACCCGTATTTTTTTGTTCGGTAATTCCCTCAGAACAATTGTTCTGAGGTAATTCCCCAGACACGATTTAAGAATGAATGAAATTCTATTCAACTTTTGAAACTGATGTGCCGTATTGTGTTTTACAGACTATAGAGATAGAGAACAATAGTTATTGTCAAAACTGTCAAATATCAGCGTTATCGTCGAACGTTATTTTAAAATAAAAAAAACATGGAGAAACCATGGTTAAGGCCCCAGTCACAGGCCCCAGTACAAATGGTACCTACACATTGGCCTCGTAGCCTGTGATGGAATAGATGCATTTTGTGAAAGGCTGGCTGGCAGTTGACGCTAGTGATGTCAATCAAAAAAGCACAAAAATATTGAAATTGTGGATACCGTTATGGCCCCAGTACAGTACACAGTGGCCTGAAATGGACCATGCTTTGCCATTGCCATTCACAACTGTAGGCCACGATCACTTGCTGTTTACACAATGGCGCGTGGCTCATTGCTATCTGGCAAACCACTTGCGATGGACGTGGAAGTAATTGCGGCCGCAGCTATTTATTTATTTACTATTTATTTATTGGTTTTATTTATTTACAAGTATCACAGAAGTATGTATAACAAAGTTATTAAAGAAAAAAGGCTCAAAATTACGGGCTCAGATTGATATTAATTTATAAACTTGAAGGTCTATTGATTTATCTTCATTGTTCCGCCATACGGGCATTTGGGGCGATTTAAAATTTAAGTAGTTTTACAAAAAATCATCACAACATTAAAAGTACTCTATGACTATCCCGGTCAGCGGTCGGTGACGAACTAACTAAACGATTGGCCACTGTGTAAACACGGATGGGCCACGCTACGCCACGATTCCTTTGAAGTGTGCCCAAAAAACTGACAACTGCCCGATTGCGCGCCACGATAGGCAATTGGTCACCACTATACAGCATTGCCTCCTGTATACAATGGCAATGGCGAGCAGTACTGGGGCCTTTAAAGTGGAATTTCCACAGAACAATAATTTCTTTGCTGCTGCGGGTGAAATAGTCTTATTTTTGTCCCTTTTGTCACTGTAAAACGGCTTGCTTTCATCATGAAATGCCGCTTTTTTTCCATAGCTGCTAGGACTATAGTTATAGACCATCCATAAGTCATACTTAAAGCGGGGAGGGAATTGACAAAGTGTGATAATGTATGACAAAAATTTAATTAATAATTTAATGGTTAATATCTTTTTAAATCTTTTACATGATGTTCATAATTTTAAATAGAAAAAAAATATCAGCTGTGTGTTATGGCCCCAGTACACAATGGCCCATGCTGGCCCACTGCTCGCCATTTCCAATGTGTACACGGGGCAATGGTGTGTAGTGGCGGGCTATTGCCTATCGTGGCGCGCAATCGGACAGTTGTCGGTTTTTTGGGCACACTTCAAAGGAATCGTGGCATAGCGTGGCCCATCCGTGTTTACACAGTGGCCCATCGCTTAGCTCGTCACCGACCGTTGACCAGGATAGACATAGAGTACTTTTATTGTTGCAATGATTTTTTGTAAAACTACTTGAATTATAAATCGCCCAAAATTTCCGTATGGCGGAATAATGAAGATAAATCAATAGACCTTCAAGTTTATTGATTTATATAAATCTGAGCCCGTAATTTTGCGCCATTTTTCTTTTTATAAGTTTGTTGTTGTACATACTTCTGTAATAGGTACTTGTAAATAAAAAATAGCTGCGGCCGCAATTACTTCCACGTCCATCGCAAGTGGTTTGCCAGACAGCAATGAGCCACGCGCCATTGTGTAAACAGCAAGTGATCGTGGTCTACAGTTGTGAATGGCAAAGCATGGCCCAGTACAGGCCACTGTGTACTGGGGCCATAACGGTATCCACCATTTCAATGTTTTTGTGCTTTTTTGATTGACATCACTAGCGTCAAATGCCAGCCAGCCTTTCACAAAATGTATCTATCCATCATACTCTGTGATGCATGCAGCCGTTGAAAAAAAAAACATTCAAAAGTTGTGGATGGTTGAATTGAATCCTTATAAGTGAAAACTTGAATTGATAGTTTTTCACGCATTTCTGACTCAAATTCAAATAGATTAGCAGAAAACCGAAATTAGCTCACCAGGTTCGAGCTACAGCAACAAATAAAACCGATTAAAATCTTCTGTGAGTAACACAGATGGTGAATATAACGATGACACCTCCGCTTCATGTTGAAATTGTCCAGAAAGTGGGCAGCAGCGCAACCAACGAGTACGTGAAAAACCTAGTGCACACTTACCTGACCAACTTCCTATCTCTCACCCCTGGAGCCACGTTAAAAGTGTTTGAGAACGCAGAAATTGAAGAACATGTAAGTTCCATTACCATTTGTGATGTGGACCACAAAACGCCAGTTCAGATGACAAAGACCGAGCTTGTGTATCACGTGTACATGCTTGACGCCCTTGGACCCGAAACTGATACTATAACTGACGGTACATCGGGTGAGGAGCTACCCTCGGCAGAACTGTGGTCCTTACCTTGTGAAGAGTTTGATGGCCTTTGGGGAAGCCTTATCTACGATACGAAAGTAAAGGAAGACACGCTGCATTTCGTCGAGACAGCATTCGAGTTCTCAGACCGCCGTGTTGACCCTAACTTGGTCAGCTGTAATCGTGTTGTTCTATTACATGGCCCACCAGGTACAGGCAAGACAAGCCTGTGCAAAGCACTAGCACAAAAATTGTCTATAAGGTTGAGAGGCCGTTATCCCAGGGCACGACTCCTAGAGATCAACAGCCACAGTTTATTCTCCAAATGGTTCTCGGAGAGTGGTAAACTCGTTTTCAAGTTGTTTGACAAGATTTTGGAGATTGTTGAAGACAAGCAGCTGCTGGCCTGCATATTGATCGATGAGGTGGAGTCCCTGACTCACGCACGGAAAGCTGCTATGTCCGGATTGGAGCCATCAGACTCTTTGAGAGTCGTAAATGCTATCCTGACTCAACTTGACCGCATAAGGAGGCATCCAAATGTCTTAGTACTCACAACATCCAATGTAACAGATGCCATTGATGTAGCCTTTATAGACAGAGCTGATATAAAACGATATGTGGGACCACCGTCTCAGTATGCAGCGTTTGAGATCTTGCGAGGATGCTGTGAAGAATTGATGACTCGCAACATCATATATCCACACGAAAGACTCTTTGACATGAAGGTATTAAAAGATAGCAATTTATCCGAGTGTGAAGGTGGAAGCCCCAGCTATATGCTGATGGAGATAGCTAAGAAAGCTGCAAAATGTCAGTTCAGTGCCAGAGCTCTTCGTCGTCTGCCGTTCCTGGCTAGAGCTCTGTATTCCCATTCCAAACCAAACTTGTCAGAGTTCTTGCAAGCCTTGGCAATGGCTTTGGAGCAGTATAAGAATGATACGGTTGCTTTCCAATCTAAAGAGAAGGAGAATCAGCCTCCAGTTGCAAATGGCCATTGAGACATATTTCCTAAAGTATCTGTGATTGTTAGACATAAGAACAACTACTATAATAATAACTAAGGATAACTTTGTCACTATTTTCTAATTTGTGAAATAATACAGTTTATTAGTTTCCTTGGTTGTTTATTTACTTATTAGAATGCAAATTAAATTAAAGATTACTGTACAATTTACTTAAAGTTACCACCTTATCAATGAAAACAAAACAAAATTAATACACTATTTAACTTAATCACACACAAAAATATACCACAAAAACAATACCAATAAACATAAAATAACTAACCCCTGGTTACATGTATGTTAACACACTGTTGATGCACTTTGGCCAACCGATAGTTGGTAACAGGCAATAAACAGATTGTTAGCACACAAGAAGGCTATCATACAATGTTGAAATTTTAGTCAAAAATACAGTTTATCTTGTATAGCTATTATACATTGCGAGGGAAGCCATTGGCTATTTGCCTGGTGTGCTGACCTGCCAGACAGATTCTTACATGTATGCAGTAATTTCGCAAACATACTGCACGGCCCACTCTGCCCCCATCTATGCTAATGAAGGAAGATTTTGACTAAACGCGAAATACTACCCTAATTTCCTAACATTATGAGACAGAAAAGATTTTACATATTTACAAAACTTAATAAAAATTTAAAGATGTAGGCTGATATCTACTTGGCGTGATTGTGATATTATTGTATAATGTATTTACTTTGCACCAAAGCCTTGCCTCAGAAAATCTTCCATGTAAAATGCTCGCTACCTTATCTACAATAAGGTGGTGTTCTATAGAAATACATTTACTTCACATTTTCCTTCACTGTTATCGAGTGGTATTGCTACTATAATTCCACAAATGTACATAACTGATAAAATTCTTTGGTACATGCCGGGACTCGAACCCACGGCCTCCCGATTGAGAAGCCGGCGTTATAGCGCTCTGCTACCATTTTTACAAACTGGTTATGCAAGTGAATTAGATTTAAACTTGCCACTTCCAATCATAGTAGGTATTATATAATCGGCACATTTAGTTTTCATACAAATCGTGGTGCTCGCTTTTTATAGCTAGTTATTAGTACATACAGGCTGCACTAACACCATTATACAATATTGAAATTAAATCATGCACCAGCAACCTAGAGAAGATGTATTGCATTTTAACGATTTTTATATATGATCTTACCCTAGTAAGCAAGCTAAGTTTGTAATACATAAAATCGTAAACTCCAGTTGTGAGGTACATTTGCAGGTAAATATTTTTTTAATACAATCGTAGTCGAGAAATAGAAACAACACAACATTTCTCTAATGAATGAATGACATTGGATGAGCAAATAACAGCAGTTTTGCAGTATTTCAAGGACTTTCATAATGTCTTAAAAAGCGTAGTTTTCATGGAGTAATTATGACAAACATAGCGTAGGTATATTTACAATGTGAGTTGAGAACATACAAATGCCTCTGCAAGACGCTAGTGACTGGGGTTAGAAACGCCATCCGGCTTTGCAAAACGTAAGTAGGTCAGCTTTCAGAGCGAAAAAGAATTCGGCAGGGTGTCTATCAAATCATTGCCTATGTATAAAACAAGTAATAATTCGATAAGATTTTAAACTGTCTTAAATAATTAATTAGTACTGTAGTGTAGAAAGAGCGGAGCCTCCTAGTACAGGTAAATATTTAGGTGCTTAAAAGGAGGCTTCTGCAATGTTCTGTATGTGCATGTTTTGTTCAAATAAAGGCATTATTATTTAGAGCGAAATCAGAGCCTATCTGACCTCTAAAAGATAGATAGGCCAGTGTATTTTACGTATCCATAAAATAATGTACACATTTTTACATTTGACAATATATCTTGGTGGCACGACTGAGGTACCTCCCGGCGTAAAGCAATAGAATGTCGCCCCGTATCTACTAATGACTCGTAGCACTCGGCGATCCTGCTCTATATCTAAAATATACTGTTTTGCAAAAACCTAATCTTAATTCAAATGTAACTTGTCTATAATATAAAAATGAATCGCTGAATGTGTTGGTAAGCGCTAATCTCGAGAGCAGCTGAACCGATTTCGCGGATTCTTTTTTTAGAATATTCCTTGAAGTACGAGGATGGTTCTTACGGAGAGAAAAATAAAAAAAAAAAACATTGAAGAATCGATTGTTAGGCGGTACGAAGTTCGCCGGGTCAGCTAGATATTTATAAAAACACTTCTTTGGACAATCCTCCGAAGCAGTTTTAAATCTGAGGCTATGTCTTTCCCTTTAGTTTAACCTCTGTATTTTGAACTTTACTGATAAATAAAGTTAAATTTGACTGCCTCTGAGGAGCAAGAGGCAATGTTTCCTGACACTACAATTAGTTGAAAAGGAAAATTCGATGTACATAGCATAATCAATAAGTATAGTATATTATGGGTTAATGAACTATGCAACGTACACTCAACTTACTGTCATAATAAACAATCTAGTAGATCTATGAAATGGAGCCCTCCTCTCAACTGTGTAATGGCCCAGCTTTGGACATTCAAATATATTAAAAACTAGCTGACCCAGCCAACTTCGTACTGCCTACCATCGATTCTTTAATTTTATTCTCTCTGTAAGAACCATCCTCGTACTTCAAGGAATATTCTAAAAAAAGAATTAGCGAAATCGGTTCAGCTGCTCTCGAGATTTGCGCTTTAATTCAGCGATTCAGTTTTATATTATAAGATGTGGTTCTACATAGACATCATTGTAAAAGAATTGGTATTCTTAACATTATTTATTTATTAACCACAGCTTGAGAACTCACTAAAGCAACAGGGATTTTTTACAAAAAGCAAGCAGATTACATCGATAGCGGCTACATCTTGCGCTGAGCATACACCATTTCTCACTAGGTTTTCCTTCCTTCCTTCCTTCCTTCCTTCCTTCCTTCCTTCCTTCCTTCCTTCCTTCCTTCCTTCCTTCCTTCCTTCCTTCCTTCCTTCCAGACTATAAAGTCTGTTAGCTTTTAGAATATGCCTCGCCCTAGAGTAGGCTTCGGTTTTTGCCAATTTTCGTATTGATAATAGAGTTCTGATTTCTTAAGTGTCATATTAGTTCAGATATATCTATTACAAGAATATAAATAAATAATAAATAAATAAATATTCATGGACATATTACACAGATCTCGTTAGCCCTATACTAAGTACAACTAAATGATTTGTGTTATAGGTGCTAACTCGACGATAGATTTAATACAATAAATACATAGATAACATCCAAGACCCGAGAAAAACTAGAAAAGTTCGTTTTCCTAGTTTGACCCGGCCGGGGATCGAACCCGAGACCTTCGGTTTTACAGCAGCGTGCCAAACCGCTGCGCCACCGAGGCCGTCGACATATATCCGATTCCATCCGATAGTAGCCGAGGTATATTCTAAAAGCTAACAGACTATACCATCCTGACAATCTTCAATATCAACTCTCGGGCATAACTAAACCCATTAGTACATGACGGTGTTTGATACATATCTTTGTGAGGCCACCGAATTAAGATTTTGTGTTGGAGTTGTGATTTCCGCACTTAGCCTAATAGTTACGTAAGTGCTAAGGTATCCTCACGTATTCCTCTCGATATTTTCCTTTTAGGAATTTGTATTGCTTTATGTATAAGTTACTTTGAATGACAGGATACGCAATAGTCTGATAAAAGAACGTTTTGGACTGAAAGAGGATGTAGTGACTAGAATTGAGAAAGGAATGTTGCATTGGTTTGGACATGTGGAGAGGATGAAGGAAGAAAGGTTGACGAAACATATATTGCGAATGTGAGTGGAAGGGCTGGTAAGGGACATCCCAGGCGGACATGCATCGACCAAATAGGGGATGTATTAGCAAAGGGGAAGATAAAAAGTACACGGAACCGCCGTGCGTGCATGCAACGACTTATGAACGTTTATGAAGCGAAGGTGATCTGTCAGGATCGTGGCAAGTGGCAGTAACTGGTCTCTGCCTACCCCTTTGGGATTCAGGCGTGAGGTTATGCATGTATGTATAAGTTATGTACTCCACAAATGTATATAACTTTCAAAACAAAGTCACTGTCATTGGTTCATGCCGAATCCATGACCTCCCGGTTGAGAAGGCACTCCGATACCACCTACCAACCAACATATTGCCACCCTGAGATTTCAAAGACAATATCAAATCTCAGCTACAACTACAGGTATTGGCACTATTGGTGTAGGACCTTTGAGGACAGCGGTCACCCCATCCATTGTCACCCGGAGATCTTGAGGCCAATATCAAATCTCAGGTGCCACTAACCGTAGCCTAGAACTGGCCACGCTGGAAGCCCAGCCCGACGCCTCGCATGGTGTGTGTGGTGGCGCGCGCAACTTCGTACTGCGCCTGCATTGCCTGGAACAACTCTTCCTGCTTCTTGATGGGGTCTGCCGACGCCGGGGGCTCTTGTTTCACTGCGTCTGGGGAATGGAAGACGATTGTGAACGTTTCATAGTGAATTCCGCTAATACGAGAGTGCTTTAGTACGGACAACATGGAGAGGCCACGGGTCAAATGTCGCAATGAAGATTTTTTTTAACTAATCTATAATATAAAAATGAATCGCTGAATGTGTTGGTAAGCGCAAATCTCGAAAGCAGCTGAATCGATGTCGCTGATTCTTTTTTTTTAGAACATTCCTTGGGATGCTTCTTACGGAGAGAAAAATAAAAAATTAAAGAATCTACTGTTAGGTGGTACGAAGTTCGCTGGGTCAGCCAGTAAACTACCACACAACACAATCACTTGATCTGGTCCCAAACTAGGATACCCTGTACTATGGTAACCAGGCAAGGACGTCACGAACATAAAAATACACCCTGACTGAGGCCACTGTCTTTGAGCATGATCACGAGCGGTTTAAAGGCTAGACCAACGAGGCAGCACTTTTATAATCATGTCCAAAAGTGATTCTAGTCACGTGGTACAATAACGCCACACACAGGACTCAAAGTGTGACGTCACAAGTTTTAGAATTTGAAATGCGTCCGGCGCTAGGAACGCGAAGTCCGACGAGTCATTAACGTCACGAAGGTACAGCCCCTTATAACATGAATCTACCACCCTTATACAAAATTAGGCAGGTGACCGATTGGATTGAGAGCCTCCCTTTAGTATTTTAATCCGTGCCATCATCATTAGCCCACCGCTGAGTAAAGGCCTTTTCCCCATAACGCCATCGCAGTCCTTTATACCATACGCAAAATAAAACCACAGGTGCGGTCACATACTGGATGGGGGTCACCTACCCGTGACTACCGCTAGTGGCATTTTTTCCGAGCGCTTCCGTGCTTCACAAGGCACATCGTCGGTGCCGTCTGTCATGTAATGGCAGTCGTTAAGCCATGTCAGAGGCCTTATGGGCTGCTAGATAACCTCTGGCAGTGGGGCCCGCCACGGTCTTACAATACTCCACCGACCCGGACTTGGCCTCCATGGTGGAGTGAGGCCTAATATTTCGCCAGAGGCACGGGCCTGCTCGCCATAAACACAGGCTACATGTGAGCCTAGCTATGGCAGCACACATGTACCCAAGTACATTTTATGTTATTTTTTTTCTTCTTAGAATATCTTAATATAGATGTATCTCTATGTAACCTTTACTTTGAATAAACAAATTTTTTAAAAAGAAAAAAAAAAAAAAATCCCCCATTGCAAGAAGAGGCCCTTACCCCAGCAGTGCGGACATACAAGGGTTGATATCGATATACCATCATCAAAGGCCTTTTCCGTATCCCGCCATCGCCGTCCTGTACCATGCAAAATAAAACAATTAATAAGAAATTCAATGCGACGCAAGAAGAGGCCCGTGCCCCAGCAGTGGGGGCATACGAAGGTTGTTTACGAAGAAATTGAATGGCTGTACAGAACACTCACTGGGCTCCTTGATCCCCATGAGCCGCATGAACTTGGAGACCTGCTTCCCGTCCGAGTCCTGCGCGAAGCGCGTGCCGCTCCACCGCGCCGCCTCCTCCGCCTCCGACCGCTTGTTGGACCACAGCAACTTGCGCTTCTGCATTTTCACAAGAATAATATATATTAAAAAATATATATTTATGGACATATTATTACACAGATCTCATACATACATAGCCTCACGCCTGTATCCCAGAGGGGTAGGCAGAGACCAGGGACTGCCACTTGCCACGATCCTGACTGATCACCTTCGCTTCATCAACGTTCATAAGTCGTTGCATGCACGCACGCCGGTTCCAGGTACTTTTTATCTTCCCCTTTGCTAATACATCCCCTATTTGGTCGATGTAAGTCCGTCTGGGACGTCCCTTACCAGCCCCTCCACTCACATTCGCAATATATATTTGTTTCGTCAATCTTTCTTCCTTCATCCTCTCCACATGTCCAAACCAACGCAAAATTCCTTTCTCAATTCTAGTCACTACATCCTCTTTCAGTCCACAACGTTCTCTAATCAGACTATTACGTATCCTGTCATTCAAAGTAACACTACACATACTTCTCAAGGACCTCATTTCAACTGCAATAATTCTACTTTCTTGCTTCTTTTACCACACCCAAGTTTCGTTCGCAGATCTCGTTAGCCCTATACCAAGTACAACTAAATTACTTGTGTTACAGGTGCTAACTCGACGATAGATTTAATACAATAAATACAGAGATAACATCCAATGATGATTTACACTCTGTTACTCAGGGACGTTGAAAACATGGTCAGCTTGTGAATTGAGAATTACTCTAAGTCAATAGACAACTGTGGTGCTGTATAAATAAAGAAGGCCCCAATGGCATGAAAAACCACGTCACGTGACTATTGAGCACCGTATAAGCGCCGTTACTTTTCTCTTCTAAATAATTATATAAAACTTTATACATATCTGCAATAGGTAGTAGAACTGTTTTTTATACTAGACAGTGACATAACAGAACTTGAACAAAGCTAAATTTAAAACTGACAATATGTTTATATTCTTTTTAATGCACAAACCCGAGCTAAGGACAATTTTTAGAAACCTATTTAGAGGCTATAAATTCCACCCATGCCGGGACTCAAACCCGCGGCCTCTGGCTAATCGTGCCAGCGCTCTTCCGACTGAGCTAATGTGCGACTAACGGCATCAGTGAAATTTCGAACCTCTTTACAATACTCTCTGTATTACATACAGGCAGCGACATCTGGCTGAAGTAATTTGCATCACTGCAGCCCGGTACCTACTTTGCAGTTAGGTTTTACATTTTTTTGTACGTAATACAGAGAGTATTGTAAACCCAATTAGCTTTATAATATGCAGGCCATAAGTACATGGGCCATTGTAAATAGCAAGTAAGGGCGCACCTGATCGAGAATCTTGCTGGCGCCGGCGCCGGCGTGCGCGTTGAAGTATGAGGGTGCCCCGGAGCCGGCGCCGGCTGCCGCGACCGGCGCCTCGCTGGCGGCCTGCCGCAGCTGCGCCGCCGTCGCCATGGACCCGTCCGGCGTCTTAATCTGAAGCCCTGCGCATTACATAACATGAGCTAGATAAACACTTTGACGAAATAGATAGACAGAGAACACTTTATTCTACATAAAAAAGGAAATTACACAGATATTTCTTAACCAAGAGTACAGACGGCGGCCTTATCACTAATAGATCGAATCTAATAATTTTTTAAAGATTTTCAGCAGCCCCGCCGTAACATAAGAAAGATAATGATCATCGAACTTAGTCAATTTATTCATATTTTTTATAGATTTTTCCTATGATAGTGGTGATGCTCCAAAAGACAAAGATCATCGAAACCAGGTCCAACCCTTGAGTTATAAATGGCGTAACTAAACAGTCTTTGGATAAATAAACAAGGAGTTTAAACACAACATCGAGAGTCGAAAATGGTCATCCCAGGCGGACATACTTCAAATAAATAGGCGATGTTGTAGACTTTTAGTCGAGATCTACTTACGGGCGTTGTTATATCGGAAGAGTCCGACCAGGTTTCGCTCCGATTCGCAGAGCTTAATCATGGTGAGCAGAGACAGAGCTCGCGTCGTCGGTTGCTTGTCTCGAACACCCGTTAGTAGATTCGGACTAAAAGTCTACAATGTGTTATGCTTACGAAAGTTTTAGTTCAAAAATAGGTGATGTATTAAGAAAGGACAGAATATAAAGTACACGAAACTGACATGCGTGCACGCAACCACAAATGAACGTTGATAAAGCTTACATGATCTGTCAGGATTGTGGCAAGTGGCAGTCCTTGTTCTCTGCCTACCCCTCTGGGATACAGGCGTTATTTTACATAATTATGTATGTATGAGTGAAAGATTTTTTTTGAACTAAGTGAATGAATCATTCATTCAATCGCCGCACCATGGTAATTTTTGTATCCTGAATCTACCCCTCTGGGATACAGGCGTGAGAGTATGTTGTTGTATCATCGAGAGAAGTGCAGGAACAGGTAACATTAAGCACTCACCCATTTTCTCCATAACTTCCAGCTTCTTGTTGACCTTGTAGGAGGTCGGCCTGTAGTCAGACATTGAGGTGGAGGGGGGCGAGCTGCGTCTCTCACTTGACCTGGTGATAAACTACCGGTTAGTACATGTACATACCATCTCGTTTAAATTCAAACATTTATTTCAAAATAGCAAGTTTTACAGACACTATTGAAATAATTTGTGTACAGTTCATAATTGATTTATAGCAACATGTATGATTTTAAACATTATTATCTATTCATACAGAGCCACTCCAATAATAAATTGTTTTTATTTCTTCTTTCAAAGCAAAAAAATCGATTCATATTTTAATTATAAAAAAAAATAATTGGTGGGGCCATCTCTAATGTTTACCTACTAATAAATATGGTTTTAAATAATATATAGACATTTACAAGAAATTGGGTAACAAATTAGTTTTAAATCAGCTCGCTACGGCATATTATGTGTTGCCATCTGTGAGCGATGTACGCTGCGTGAGATTAGAAACCCCGAAATGCCTGTATAGCATATTGACTACGTATCAATGCCGTATTCTTCTTCTTCTTTGGTTCCTTTACTCCTCCGTGGAGTCTGGGGCTGACACAAGGGCTTTTCATTTATCTCTGTTCATGGCTACGGATGGCAGCTCCAGCGAAGTTTATTCCTTCTCCGCGAAGGTTTCAAAGCCGCATTGGCTTTGGCAAAAGTGGCATTTCGAAAACGCCCCTTTCAGTGACCAAGCGTGGTATTTTGAAAATCCGCTCCCCTCGCTAAAAAGGTCACCTATTTGCGAACATTCCCTAAGTCGTGGAATCAAATTTGTCGTAAAAAAACAACTTCAATGTACAAATAACTCTTAATAAAAGTAAGAGCAGGAAAGAGGAAGCAGGGGCGGGGCTTACCCGGCGCCGTGTGACTCCGGCAGTGGAGCGTAGGTCGCGCGCGGCTTGCCGTGGTCGCGGTCGCGGTCGCGCTCCCGGTCGCGGTCGCGTTCTCGGTCTCGCGACCGTGAGCGCGGTCGCTCGCCGTGCCGCTGCCGCTCTCTGCAACATTACAAAAGCGTTTATTTCCCGTGAACGATAAGCGTTATTTGCGTGAACGAGTGCTGTTTGTGTGTCTGTCCGCAGCAAGAATATTTTCCGTATGTACTTTTGTAAGAAAATTTAATGGCAATCATGGAATCTGTAGCAACTGATGTATTAGTTTTAAGTTAATTAGAGGAAATATGGTCTGAGTATGGTCCCTTCCTGCGATGCAGGAAGAGACCCGTGCCCCAGCAGTGGGGACATACAAGGGTTGATAACGATGGTCTGAGTAGACAATTTTTTCCGGCTGCCTTTTTCTCCACTACACTATAGTTCGAAGGCACTTTAGATTGACATTCAGCAAACAGAATGTAAATTCTTGATGTCGCAATAAAGTTTTGATTTAATTCTCAGCACAACACTGGGCTGACCCTTTTGTAGCAACTACACACCACAATATGTACAATATACAAAAATTATTATTCAGTTCAGTAATGTACTCTCGCTCTGACTTTGCACTGTCCTTGCATTCTTGCACTTCTGTGATCAACATATTCGTATTTGTAAGCTTCGTATTGACCTGTTTTTCCTGTGGGCTTGGCCGACCAAGCTGTCACGATGGTATAGTTGCTGGGAAAGCCTACTCATTCTAAAACAATGGCACAGACAATGCAGCGTCCTAATAGTCCCTAAATTAATCTAGTGTGAGTTAAAGTGTCCGTGGACGCTATATAAATCATCTCATTTCGGTTTCTGGGAGCAGTAGTTTTTATTACAGTAGTCTTCTTTTCTTGTTTCCGAGGGTGAATTGTGTTTTTCTCACCTCTTCTCTTCGGAACGTCGCCCGTGCCTGTCTCTTTCGCGTTCCTTCTCTCTGTCACGGCGGTCTCGATCCAGAAACCTACGGAAAACTTATTTATAACAATCCGCTATTTCACACGTATCAAATTTGACGCGATAAATGAATATTGCCTAACGAAGAAACATATAAGAAACGGAAAAACCGAAACATATTTATTTTGCTAAGTATGCAGCAAAATTTGCAAAGTAAAAAACAATTTTCCTCGTTTAATTCGTAACGACGAAAACGCTATCCATCTTGAAACCATCTAAAGTATGTAAACAAACAACTTTCAGCCAGAGCCAGTGGACATAATTATTATAGGACTTACATCAAAGTGATCTTTACATAAATACACCCGAGTTTCAATTGATAAAGAGTCGAGGTATCTTTTGGCAAGTTTGAGCAAAGTTTTTCGAATGTTAATTTCACTAGGAAAACGAATCCACAACTTCCCGGGGGTTTTTATTGACGTGTTTTTTTATTCTAGAACAATGCAATAATGATAATTGGTATATTTTGGTTGTAAATTCGATGAAATCATGATTGCGTTGTTGTTATTTCACTATGCTCAGAGATCACTTACAGAAAATTTAATGTCAAACTTTGTTTACAATTTTTTGGACTTCAAACCATAGACAAAAATGGCTGACCGCGTTTTTGGCTGTTTAGGAAAATGAAGTTTTAAAATATATTTTTATGTTGCTTTTAGGTCCTCAAAAAATATATTAAAATATTTTTTTGTCTAATGGAAGAGTTATTTACCGTTTAAGACTTACTTGAAAAGAGAGTCAAATAGCGGATTGCACAAGTTGTAAGTTAGTCCTCAATCAAAATTAGAAACAAAAGGGTTGTGTGTCACTGAAACATTCTTGAAGTAGCCTCCCTGTGTACAGGGCTTATTTCATAGCACTACATTATGACCATTTCATGTACATTGTAAAGATTAATGTTGCGGGTTGAACTTAGTGGGCCACTAATGTCAATATCAAGGAATCTCCATTATTAACCAACAGATTAACAAGTAAGGCTAAGCAATATACATAGAATTAATAATAATTGAATGGCCATTTTAAGAAACGCAGTGAGAATATTCCAATTAACCTGTTAAACTAATACAGTGCCTGGAGGTAATATCTAGCGCATTTTTGGTTGACTTGCACAAGTGTCTACTCGCACGCTTTTTTCCGCGCGCTTTCAAGCCCAACTTGTGGACGCGTCATTGAACCGATGTTCACAGATTATGTCTCAAAATAAATATTCCCAGAAAATTTGCCACCGAATTGTAATTACTCCTCCAAATCTGAGCACCTATTGTGAGATATGCCACTGGGAATTTTGGTAATATTGGCTGACCGCATCAAGCGCAAGTACCTGGGAGAGACGGCGTCGCGTGCGTCCTGCGATCGCCCGGCGTAAGACGTCGGGGGCTCCCCGCCAAACGGCTTCAGCTCCATCAACGAGGGCACCTGTCAAGAGGCCTTTATTAGTTGCCAGCAGACTGCGAAGTTCGAGTGGTAAACGGAATAGCCTACGTCCACCTTAAAGGTCCATTCTTACTTTCAGTGTTTATTTTGTAATCGGATATGTATAGTCTGTTAGCTTTTAGA
Source organism: Yponomeuta sedellus (assembly GCA_934045075.1). NCBI lineage: Eukaryota > Metazoa > Arthropoda > Insecta > Lepidoptera > Yponomeutidae > Yponomeuta > Yponomeuta sedellus. The sequence goes on along the minus strand of OW203742.1, from coordinate 1,596,134 downwards.
ATATATGTCGGCTACAATCGGATATATTCGTGTAATAAAAATATCGGAACTAATATGACACTTAATTTCGAAATCGGAACTAATATGACACTTCGATTTCGAAATCAGAACTCAATCATTAGTACGAAAACCGGCGAATATTGGCGAAAACCGAAGCCTACTCTAGAGACCGACGTATATTCTAAAAGCTAACAGACTATACCTTCGGACGTTACCCCGCTCCCCTCCTCAGCCCACAAACCACCGCCAGAAGTGGAAATCTGTGGTCAAGGCTCTGTGCTCCCTTAGGTGTTAAAGGATCGTAGATAAGAAGTAATGACCTTATTCGCATCGGCAGCCCTGTCGTCGGGCCTGTCTCCAAGCAAGCCCCGGCGGCCGTCGTGTCCGCCGCGCCGGTCCCTCTCTCCTCGGTGCTCCGGCCTCGGCTCGCGCTCCCTGCTGGGGAATAGGTGCAAATTGGTACACGGTAACCATTAGATTAGATTACTTTATTCATAATAATAGTATTACATGTCAATGTTAATGTTTAATTATAAAATTAAATCAAATTACAATAAAATAAGATAAATTAAATTACATGTCAGTTATTAATTCCCTTGATGAAAAAAAAATCATTAATGTCGTATACTTATTACTTATTGTAGTCATAACTACAGATTGTAATGGAGCTGACAAGAGAAAATAGAAAAAAAAAAAAAAAAAAAAATTAATGTCGTATGGTGCCATCTCGAGAAGACTATGCTTCAGTTTTGTTTTTAACATACTAAGACTCTCGGTTTCAGTAATATCGCGCGGCAGCTTATTATATACCTTCGTTCCAAAGACCTTTGTACACTTACTAGTTTTCGTTAGTAGATGCCTAGGAAGTAATAGCATCTGCACATTTCTGGTAGCTCTCCCAGATATGTCTAAGGCAGTGTTAATTATTTATCTAAAGCAGAATCATAAAATTTTGAAGAAACGAAAGATTATTCGTGGTTTCTGAATTTCGTTTTTCGAAATTAGTCTTATCGGCCAGGTTGAGACATTTGACATTTTTCAAGAAATGAGTCAGTGAACTGTTTGCTTATAATTCAAGACAATCCTGGTTATTAAGTTACTAAGCCGCCCAGAAGGCCTCTGACATGGCTGATAGCCATAACATGACAGCCGGAACCAACGAAATATACCTACGGGTGAGTAACCAAAAATATACCTCGGCTACTATCGGATACAATCGGATATATTGTAGACTTTTAGTCCGGATTTACTTACGGGTGTATTTATATCAGAAAAGTCCCACCAGGTTTCGCTCCGATCCGAGAGCTTAATCATGGTGAGCAGAGACGGAGCTCGCGTCGTCGGTTGCTCGTCTCACAACCTGGTCGGACTTTTCCGATATAACAACACCCGTAAGTAAATCCGGACTAAAAGTCTACAATGTGTTGTGCTTACGAAAGTTTTATTCAAAAACAATCGGATATATTCGTGTAATAGAAATATCGGAACTAATATAACACTTAATTTCAAAATGGGAACTAATATGACACTTTTACATTTATACAGAGCAGGAGTAATATTACACTCGTGCGCTTTCGGCAAAAAACCGAAGCCTACTCTAGAGCCCGAGGTATATTCTAAAAGCTAACAGACTGTATGCAATAGAATTTAAATTGGCTTTTAAAAACGGCCAGGTGTAGCTTGGCTCTACGTCGTTGAGAGCTTAAAATAACAATTGAAAACAGTTAAGTTAACCTTAAGAGTTGAAAGAAGTGAAAAGCCTGACCTTGTAAATTGCAAAACTGTAATTGACTCACTGACTCAATAGTTTTATAAGTAAGCTTTATATTGTTCTCAAATGTAGCTGGCAGCTCAACTCACTTGTACTTCTCGTCGGGTCTGACGTCACGGTTGCCATGCTTGTCCTCGGACCGGCCGCGCTTGTCCTGGGAGCGCTGGTCGCGGTCGCCCCTGGAGTGGCGGTCATCGGGCCGGTGCTTGTCGCGCGGCCGGTCGTCGCGGCGGCGACCGTCGCGGTCGTGGCTGCTGCGGCGGTGCTCTGTCGCAGGGGGGGTAAACATTAGCCTTTGCATAATGTGACCATACCCTTTCAGACTGTCTGTCCCGCTGCCCTAGAGTAAAACTGTCAAAACTGGTTAGTGCATTTAAAAAAAAAGAATATAATCATGTGGGTACAGCGATATCATTCCGATGTAAAACCTAACTGCAAAGTAGGTACTCGGGGCTGTAAGTGATGCAAATTACTTCAGTCGCTGCCTGTACGTAACACAGAGAGTATTGTAAAGATGGTTCGAGTTCCGGCGTGGGTGGAATTTTGAGCCTCTAAATAGGATTTTAAAACTGTCAAAGTTTAGCTTCAGGCATGATTGGATTCTGCAACGACAACGAGCAATTGTTAAATGTGAAAATAGCGCGGGCACAAACGCGCCTCGATACTCGACTTACTGGCTTAATGAAAGATTTCGACACCACACGTGACCGACCCCGTAGCTCAGTGTAAGAGTGTTGGCACGGATTGCTAAGGTTGCGAATTCAAGATGCGTGAGTGAGACGCAAGGGCTTTGCATCTCACTCATGCATGCATCTTAGAGTGAAACGTAAACGTTAGTAAAAAAGTTGAAATTATTTATCTCAAGGTAATTGACAGTATACAATGTCTGGTGGGCCCTACACTAAGTAAATCCTGTATCGGACTCCCGATTGCTGTCTCGTAGAGCACGATCTACGTAATGACATGTCCAGCGTCCAATGGCACCTCCACGCACACTAGATCGGTGAAGGGAACACTAGGACGCTACAGTGCCTGGGATATTGTTTTTAGATGGTCAGCCTTGACAGCTTAGTCGGCATAGCTCACAGGAAAGTCTAGACCGCGACCAAGCCGCGGGTTTCCTCACTAACGGTGAAGGAAAACATCGGGGTGAAGAAGCGGGGAGTTAGGAGTTTGTCTACAGGAGGCAAGAGATAGCGTGACGTTTGATGGTAAAAAACTAGTTTTGATTAAAACTTGTTGCTGCAAGTTAGAAAAGTCATAATTGTTATTACGCACCTCTCGAATGCAATTACACTCTTCCAGTACATTAGTAATGGCTATAGAAAATTATAATGAACTCCCAAATCACCTTGAAGAATTGAATAACGACTACAATTTCAATAAAGATTTAAAGAAAGTCGTATTCAGGCTATACTAGTCCACTGCTGGACATAGCCCTCCAATACATAACATAGCTGGACATGGCGCTAATGAGCGCCATAGCGCCCTGTCTTCAGCTTGCCGCATCCAGCATCTACCTGCAGTTTTTCGCAGATCGTCATCCCACCTAGTCGGAGGGCGTCCTACACTGCGTTTGCAGAGTCGCGGTCTCCACTCAAGGACACGTTTACTCCAACGGTTGTCGGTTCTTCGTGGTTATTATAAGATAGACGAATATTTAAAAGATGGTATAGTAGATGAAATGAGATAAATAATTCTATTATTTTAACATTTTAAATATAATTAACTAAAATTGCATGATAATTAATTCAATTAATTTTAAGTTAATGTAATGCATACTGTTATATAGCACTTTAAAATGTTGCGTACCCTACAGGGTTCACAAAGGGTAACAACCTTAAAACTTGTGGAATACATGCATTAAAGTATTAAGTACTAAAAGAAAAAGTTTGACGGCCGGAAACCAACCAGCCAGCCCCGTGACAACGCTGGTCGAGCATTTTAGTTGTTTTAAACTGAGAAATTTTCTGTAAATATTGTGAAATTCTCACATAGGGCCACAAAACGCGTGACCCGCGCCATCGTACTAACCGGGCATGAAGTTTGAATCTAATTTCTTAGTTTCCGATAATAACTGAAGATGGGCGCCAGATTAAAGTGATACTGGGCTGTCCATGTCTGATAGGTGGGCGAAAATTGCGACCGACTGGGTTCCGCAAAATTGACACGGACAACGTCGCGGCAGACCAAGGGCCGGGATGGTGGACGGTGGCTAGTGACAGCGAGATATAAAAAAAGTCGAGGTGGCCTTTGCCCAACAGTGGGAAATAAAAGAGGCTAAGGAAGTAAACATTTCTTAACCTAACAGTATAGACGGCAGCTTTTGGATGGACTGTACTATTTAATACATTGGAGAAGAAAGTTGAGTGTACAAGTTGAGTAGGGTTGTTGAGGAACTTGTTATGAGGAAAAGGAATATTTTCAAACCGATTTTGAGGTATAGGATGAAGATGAGAATCTGGCAGATTAAGAGGCATCCTGCATTCACCTGCATCTCCTGCATCCACATCCTCATCCCCTTGGATGATGGATAAAAGAGGATGACGATGAGGAAGTGGATACAGGAGACTTCTCTCTCTCTCTGAGGTGAGGGACTCACACATTTCGTTTGAACAAAACTTATAACTTTCCTTCCTATTAAATTCCTCTTAAAATATAAGGAAGAGGATTCCTTTAAAATTAATTTTGAGGAAGATGAGGAACCTCAAAAAAATAAGGAAATTCCTCATTTTGAAGAGGACCCTAGCATAAAGATACAAAATGATAATACACAATTCAAAGCCCTGTCGAGAGACGGCTTTGAATTGTGTATTATCATATTTGAATTGTGGCGGCTGAGAAGCCGCCGCTCCTAAGGTCAGGTTTTCACGGTCTCAGTACGCTCGGACCGAGTACGCCATCCGAGTAAACTAATACTTCTGATTGGACGCTTTTTCGTGACAACATCCAATCTAAAACATCCAATCAGAAGCCTTCGTTAACTCGGATGGCGCACTCGGACCGAGCGCACTGAGACCGTGAAAACCTGGCTTAACTTCCAAATTATTTGTCGTGTTTGACATTTTGGTGAAAATCTCAACTAAATACCAACCAGAATATTGCCTCTCATCGCGGGCGTTCGACTTGGGGGGCGTCGGCTCCGCCTGAGGCAGCTCGGGCTCCGATTCGGCCTGGGAATCCTGCGAGCAATGGCAATGGAGCTTTATGTTATACGATCAGATTAGGGATTACAGACTGCTGGATGAAACTTTGGCCTTTGCAGCTACATAATGAGATGATTTATATATCCAATTGCACCTTCACTTGCACTAGATGGGGGAAGAGGCCAGTCCGACGGAGCATGTCCGGGACATGGTGTTTTACAAGAAGTATACCTTGGTTAAATGTTATTTATTTTAATTATAACATTTAACCAAGGTACATTTAGTGTTATCCCAATACACTAAATATACCTTGGTTAAATGTTATTTATTTAGGAATAGTGTATTCCAAAATTGTAAATAGATATGTAACTAAACATTTTTTTTATATTACATTAAAATGCACCAGGCTGAGGAAAGTAGCAAGCGTGTTTTTTCTAAGAGGAGATAATTTACGTTTTTTTTTCCAGATGAACAATAAAGAATGATCTTGCCTTATTTTAGTTGGATACAAGCCTGCTTGTAGACATTTCAAGTATGTTTCACTGCTAGAGCTGAGAATACTCTTGATTTCAGTTTACAGTTATTACGAGCAACAATATATTGGGTATGGACATTACTGAGTGAAGTAGTCTGTTTTGTTATAATGTCTCTTTAATTAAAATATTGTTGATAAGTAGCCTCCTACTTTGTAACTAAAATAGCTGGTATTCATAGAACTTATGTATTCTGGAACTTCAAATTACCCTTATAATACACATAAAGTCTGCGCATCTGGGATAAGATTGAGACCTGTATATGCATTTTGTTGGTGCTCCTAAATAAAAAAAATAAATAAAAATAAGATTGCAATGGACATGTAAGAGCAATATTTTGTAATAAAATTTCGTGACCCCCGCTACGGAAATCCTGAGTCAAAGTAAAAAAGTCTTCATTAAAGTTCTTTGCCAGGCATTATACCATACATAATCTAAAAACCAAATTATGTTGAACAAACACACCTTACACTGTAACCAATTTGATAGCAACCTTGGGTTTTATGATTAGCACAATGTTGCTAAAACACCTTCACAAAGCACATTCAATTATAAGTCCCAATGGACTGGATGGAGTCTGTTTCATGCCTGTTGATAATAAACCAATAAAATTGAGGGTGTGAACTAATTAAAGTTGAAACTGGCATGTTTAGGAAGCGATATACATAAGAAAATAAAATCCATGTTCGGTCTATAAGGGACCAGATGATCAACACACACTTACCCATTATCTTTAATACATTTATAAATAATAAGTGCTCGGAATAACACTTATCTTATATGCATTCCAAACTATAGTATGACTGAAATTTAAATTGTATTAATAAAATTATGAAGAGGAATGCTTCAAATTTGTCTTTTATCTTTTAGGTTTGTACTCACGTGAAGCTGGTGAAGGGCGGAGAGGCCAGACGGCAGGCTGAGTCAGAAGTCCAGGTGCCAAAGCTCCGGGCCGGGGGGGATTTGACTTTTGGTTTGTGTCAATTTACAAATTGGGTAACATATAAAATAATAAAAGTGTTAATATCATCGTTGAAAACATGACAACGGACGGAGACTATTTTTTTCATGAGAGAATATATGGATAGTGTAGAAATTGCAAGCGGTAGTTCTGAAATATATAAAAGTATTCTACATACTGAGGTAATGGACTAAAACTTGGACGTGAAACTAGACTAGAAGTTTGAGAAGTCTAAAAGGTTGGCTCGATCTCATATGGGTTCTTAGGGTATTCTGAAGGTTTTGATAATTGAATTTACCTCGCTCATGTCCATGTTGACGTCGTCGTAGTTAGTACCATCATCATCGCGACGTCGCGAGCCGCCGCCGACCGCGCCGTGGCCCATCTACAAAGTAATTCTATTTTCACGAAGAGAACACATGTTAATAACTGTTCCCAATAAACACTTCAATAATGTATCAAGAGATGTTAGAATAAGTAATTAGGGGGAATTGAAAGTAATTTTCAAGGATGAAGGAATGGCTTACCGATGCGTGGTGGTTTGTGAATCGCTCTGTCTCGTTATCATCGTCGCTTCCGTAGCCGACAAGAGAATCCATGCTTAGACGGATTAGCTTTAGATTGTATTAATGTTAATGTAATGGATTATGAAACGCTTTTTTCTCAAATTCTGTATATACTCCACCCGACAAATTTCTCCACCAAAACAAAATCGTACACCACCAATATGGCGTCTTTAATTGCCAATGAACGGAACGAATGAAAAAAAAATTGAATGAATGTTGATAAGTTTTTTTTTTTGTATTGCCAGACTATAGTATTTTTTCCCCACAATACTGCAAATGCTGAGATTGAAGGACTTACAGACTGTTTACAGTTGTGTTGTGTGGAAAGGACGTTTCGTATAAAAAGAACGATACCGAAAGCTCAGAACAATAGTTATTGTTGAGACCGGAAGTTTACAGAAACAAAGTTTTTTTTCTTTCATTCGTAATTCGTCTTTCGTCATTACTTCATTAGGGAATAAGATAGGATATTTCGTAATAATTTGCAAGCATTATAAAGGATCTAACTATCATAAACTTAGTTTTACTGCAATTCCCTAACATAAATCAATGGCATTGCGACTGCGCTTTGGAATCTTAAGATATCGATACTTTGTTAAAAGTTCTCTGAAGAATCTTATGAACTAATTTTCAACTAAATTAAACTGTAAAATTTACCTCTGATTAAAGTCTAAGTTACTGTTGGGAGCGTAACGAGACCAAGCGGCTACATAACAAGATGATTGATGATACAATGAGTGATTATGAAGAAAGTCCCTAAAAACAACAAATCAAGCAATTTCATTTGGTCGGCTTATACTTAGCGAAAAAAAGTTCCATTTCTTCAAGTTTGACAATCGATTTGAGCATGCGCAAACAAGAGTAGAACGGAACGTATTTTTTTAATATGGCGGAAGCATTGTCCGCTGTCGCGACGTCTGGTTTTGAAAAACGAAATTAGCAGTTCTTGCTAGTAATTTTGAAGATTTTCGTGTGAAATTGAAGTCAAACAACATTGTTTCAATCGTGAAATAGTAATAATCCCCACCAAGTCATTACACGGACCTATTCTGCTGGAAAAATGGTAATTGTAGTTTTTTGTTTTGATACTTTTTTACAAACTTCACTTTTGTCGAAAATGCATTTTTAGCTTTTTATACATATTTTTATATCAAATGCTGCTATGATATTAACACGAGGATATAGGGCGACATTTTTACGTGGAAAAAAACCTATTTTAGGTAGAATTTTTTCTTTGTTTTTAAGTTCCTAACCAAAAAAGTGCTAAGGAGTCAGCAGTAAACCCCACATGTGAGGGATGTTGAAGATGTTCAAAGTGTTTTAGCTGCAAACTTGGACTTCCTTTGTGCTTCTTGGGATGTTAATTATGCAGACTGGGCGTGGCTCTATTGATTTTCTTGGAAGGTTCCAGTTATTGAGCTAGATTAGCCCAGGCTGAGTGCATCTAATATACACATGTTAGGTGCTCTATAGCATAGCAGTGAATTTCATGCTGCTTAGGTAAATGCTTTATTTGTTTATGAGTTAGGGTAGTTTATTTGCTAATCTATTAGCTTATTAACTAATGTAGCTGATAAAAACTTGAATTTTAGACCACATTGTGAAGTCAATTTTGAACGAAAGCAACCTTTATCTGTACCTAATATTCTATAAACAATAAAAGGCAGATTGTGAAACCTGCCTGCGAATAGCCATTTGAATTTCTTCAATTCACCAACAATATTGCTCAACATGGCACGCATGCCAAAAAATATTATGTAAAAGTGACTAAGGAAAAAAATTATATGTGCTTGTTTTGCTTTACCACATTTTTTGCTTCATCACTGTTTATATCTTACTGTATGACTTATACCTTGCCTAAAAGCACCTTACATACTTATTTGATCATATTAGTACTTGGCTTCCCAATGTAGGTGAGAGGTCAATTTGGACACAATGAGTAATGAGTCGCCCATTAGCTCAGTTGGATAGAGCGCTGGCACGGATAGCCAGAGGTCGCGGGTTTGAATCCTGGCATGGGTGGAATTTTTAGCCTCTAAATAGGTTTTTTAAAATTGTCCTTGGCATGGGTTAGTGCATTAAAAATAAAAATAGTATAATCATGTGGGTACAGCGATATCATTCCTATGTAAAAACCTAACTGCAAAGTAGGTAGTCGGGGCTGTAAGTGATGCAATCGACTTCAGCCAGATGTCGCTGCCTGTACATAATACAGAGAATAGTGTAAAGAGGTTCGAAATTTCACTGATGCCGGTGAGTCTCCCATTAGCTCAGTTGGATAGAGCGCTGGCACGGATAGCCCGAGGAATCCCGGCATGGGTGGAATTTTTAGCCTCTAAATAGGTTTTTAAATTGTCCTTAGCACGGGTTAGTGCATTAAAAATAGTATAACAATGAGTAATCTTTGATTTTTATTGAATCAATGGCAGTAAATTTTTTGTAGTCATCCAGTGTGAACGGCGCATTTATTGTTCTGAAAAATAACACATGCATGCAAATTTTATATACTTATTAGATTTTAAATAGCAGTACTATGATGAGGTACTACGCTGGCTTCTCATCCATGAGGTCGAGGGTTCAAATCCTAGCATGTACCAATGACTTTGGTTTTTAAGTTATGACCAATAACTTCAACTTCCATGGTCTAGTAAATCGTAATATTTTTTTAATGAAGCGCTCGAGCCGTGCTTTGCATGGCACGTTTTGCCGTTGGTGCCAACTGTCATGTAATGGCAGTCGTTAAGCCATGTCACAGGCTTGATAACTTCTGACAGTAAGGCCCACCACTGTCTTACAATCCTCCACCAATCTGGACTTGGCCCCCATGGTGGAATATGGCCTAACCTTCCTGTGATGCACAGAGAGATCCGTGCCCCAGCAGTGGGGACATACAAGGGTTGATATAGAATATTGAAAAATTTTTTAGTAAACAAAAGTTTAGTGGCTGTTAACGACTTGTAAATTCCATTAAATAAAGTTTTATTTTCTGAGATGAGAAGCTTCATGACAATGATAGTTTTTTCTACTTGAAAATAAAAAAAAATGTAGTGTGACTGTAGTAAAAAAAGTATAATTATGTTTCACCTCCGCAGAACTGACATTTCAAATGTAACGTAAGGACAGAAGAGATGGAAAAGATAAAATACAATAGGCTTCTGTGTTCGCAATAATTTGCAATTCGTAATATTGAACAGGATATGTATAATATCCTGTCTGGTTCAGAGTTGCAGTAAAGCATTGTTTCCTTTCAGTCTAAACGCAACGCATTTGGAGATGACGAAGACAACCCACCAACGCCATCTGATGACTCGGACTTTGATGATGATGAAGATCCAGACAATTTGGAAGTGCCGGGTATGATACTGATCACCGTCTACATTTATTTTACTTTATTGTGGCAACAAACAGTCACTAATTACAGAAAATGTTTCTAAATACAATATTTTATACTTAACTAACAGACCTTATAGTGCCGAAATATGTTAATATGATAATTACAATTTTGAATTTGAGCTTATCGTTTCTAACAAACATTTTAATTCACAAATAAATCACAATTATTAATAAATGAATGGAAAATATTCCTGTACTTATTCTAATTTGTAACCATAGCTTTTTCTCTTAAAATTTTAGCCTTAAATACGTTTAAGGAGTCATGAAAACATTTGCTTCCTTCATATTTTTGAAACTTCGCACCCATAATAGCTACTTATGGAAATCAAAATATCAACATAGTTTAGAGCCAGCGCCTGAAAGAATGAAAAGAGCAACGACGCTTAGAAGGAAGCAAAGAGCAGTAATTGCTGCCCGATGAGATATTCAGTGATTCCACGAAAGTTTCGTGATATGGCTAGGTGACAGGTCATCCTGACGTCATCGGGATGTACGGTCACCCTTAAATGTTTCTTCTAAAATATGATGGAAGATAAGATTCTCTACTTAGAGGAAGCAAATAGAAGCAATATGACAGTAACTAATCATCACAATTTCCGATGATAATACGCGTAGTGACATCCTGACGGTGGCGAACAGGCCACTGACCCTATTATAGACTAGACGAGGTAGGATTTTGATCCTACAAGTGATTCAGGAATGTATGGTTATTTGTGCAAATTTAAAAATATGTTTACACTATTTTTATTTTTAATGCACTAACCCGTGCTAAGGAACAAATTTAAAAACCTATTTAGAGGCTAAAAATTTCACCCATGCCGGGATTCGAACCCGCAACCTCTGGCTATCCGTACCAGCGCTCTACCAATTGAGCCAATGGGCGACTCACGGCATCAGTGAAATTTCGAACCTCTTTACACTGATGTAATCTGATCTGATAATTTGTGATGTAATTTCACTGATCAGTGAAATTACATCACAAATTACATCAGTGTAAAGAGGTTCGAAATTTCACTGATGCCGTGAGTCGCCCATTGGCTCAATTGGTAGAGCTCTGGTACGGATAGCCAGAGGTTGCGGGTTCGAATCCCGGCATGGGTGAAATTTTTAGCCTCTATATAGGTTTTTAAATTAAAAATATGTGTGAGCGGCAGCGGAGGACGTTTTAAAAACTATGAATTTTAACGTTTATATAGTTATCAGATATTAATTACTACTAATTAAAATTAGGGGTTGTCCCTTCTGTTCGATGGTTGAATGAGAATAAGGCGACGACACTGGCTACGCTGTGGTTTTATGGAAACTGTAACACTGGTATTCACAATACCGCTGTGATTCACTTCACTGGGGGAAGCAGGGCTGCTTCATACGGGACTCATGTTGAAATTGAATGTAATTATTCTGCAGGTGGGGGCAAGACTCTCGCAGCGGCGGCTCGCTTACCCAAAGTCACAGGACCCTCTACAATGCCTACAGTCACAGTGAAATCTACCACAAATCCACTTGCCGGTAAGTTGTTGAACATTCCGAAATCTATTTCAACGTATAGAATTAATTTACATTCTATTTGTTAAATGTCAAGTTTCAATGTGAACTATCTTCAGGTCAATGCTGTAGTGGAGAAGAAGCTTGTAACGGTGCAAACCTCTTTACAACATTTTTTTTTTCTATCTATCATTTTCAAATATTTAAACTATGTCACATATTCTTCGATTTGTCTCATTTTTCATCACTACTACTTGATTTGACTATTTTACCTGCTTATCCGTTTTTATCTAGTTTTCTGTTTTATTGTTAATAATACTACTTAATCTACAAATAAAGCCACAATTAAAGTCGTTCCAGTTTCTTATTATTTGTAAAGGATATACAACATCACAAGCGTACTTTGAAACTCCACTCTGGATATTAAGTAATCTTAAGCTTAATATATTAGTTGGTCCCTAAGAAGTTGCCGTGAGTAACATAAACTATTTTAAATTGTAGTTAAAACAGCAATCAGCCGCCAGACATGCAAATAGCATTTAGGTCACAAATTAATGTCACATAGCGTTACATCGATGCGATGGACCGACCCAGTTAAGTCCACTGTGGGTTGGGCATCTGGATGAATGCACCAGAGCGACATCTAACTGAGATGAATGGGAAGACACCGTGAGGCATGCAACATCAGCCTACAATAAGGCCGCTTCATGAGAACCGAGCAACAACAGGCGCGGTCAGGTGCAGGATGGGTGAACGTCACGTGACTACCGCTAGTGGCATTTTTTCGAGCGCTTCCGCACTTTGCAAGGCACGTTAAGCCGTTGGTGCCGGCTGTCATGTAATGGCAGTCGTTAAGCCATGTCAGAGGTCTTATGCGCGGCTTGATAACTTCTCAGTAAGGCCCGCCACTGTCGTACTTGGCCCCCGTGGTGGAGTCCGTCGTAATCGTAAACTAACCTTCCTGCGATGCAGGAAAAGACCTTTGCTCACGCAGAGGGTTGATATCGACATTGAATTTCAATGATATCGATGAAAACCAATAGCGCACTGACCAAGAATAAGAAGCAGTATGTTGTTTAAGTTTAAAATAAGAACTTCATATCTATATTCTAGCTAATAAAATACCCACACAGTATCACAATAATACAATAAACACAATAAATAAAATACAACAACAGAAACTAGAAGAATTGACGCCTTGTACAATAAAAGAAATAAGTAAAATTATCGATGGCTTAGATGCAAACTGCAGTACTGGGATCGATGGAATTAGTACAAAATCAATCAAATGTATAAAAGGGCCTACAATAGAAAGTCTCACAAGCTGTATAAACAGATGTCTGGTCGAAGGCATTTTTCCTGATAGTCTTAAGATAGCTAAAGTAAACCCCATACACAAGTCAGGTCCAAAAAGTGACCCCTCAAACTATAGGCCAATTTCAGTACTTCCAGTGCTATCAAAAATTTTTGAAAAAGTTATTTACATTCGTCTTACTCGTTACTTAAATAGCATAAATTTCTTCTTTAATAAGCAATACGGCTTTCGCTCACAATCAAACACATTACCGGCAACTCTCGATTTAGTAACTGAAATAAAGAATAACATTGATGAAAAAAAAATTGCACTCGGTGTTTTCATTGATCTAAAAAAGGCTTTCGATACCGTCAGCCACTCCGTTCTATTACAGAAACTTGCTAGCACTGGAATTACTGGAACTGCCCTTAAAATGCTTGAATCCTACATGGAAAACAGACAACAAATAGTAAAAATAGGTCAATATAAAAGTAATCCTAAAACTGTAACGTACTGTATCCCACAAGCTCAGTTTTAGGACCATTGTTTTTTTTAGTTTACGTAAACAACATAAGTAATATCAATCTCCACGGGGACGTAACACTTTACGCTGATGATACATGCCTTTTTTACTTTGGGCGTTGCCTTTTAGACGTAACTGCCACTGCACAAGATGATCTTAATTTACTTAGTTCATGGTTCAAATATAACTTGTTAACTATAAACACACAAAAGACATCATACATGATATTTGCTGCAAAAAATAAAAAAACTGCCGGACTATCAACACCTTACGATAGACAACGATAGAATCCATAGATCCAAAGAAGAAAAATATTTAGGACTGATTCTTGATGATAAACTGACTTGGAAAGGTCATATACAACATGTCAAATCAAAAATAGTACCTTTAACAGGAGCCTTACACAAGATGGTTCGCTATGTTCCCTATACTCTACGCACTCTTATCTATAATGCATTAGTAAAATCACACCTTGAGTATCTTATAGAAGTCTGGGGCACAGCTAGTAAAACGCATTTAAAGGAATTGCAGAGGTCACAAAATAAAGTCATCAAAATCCTATTCAACTACAAATATGACACCCCAACAAAAACTTTATACGAAAAGACAAAACTACTTAATATCCGTCAACTATATCTATATAAAACATGCATACTTATAAAAAAAATACTCAAAAAAGACATACACACTAATATAGAAATAAGTCGAGTCAAATCACCGCAATATAGCTTAAGAAGCAAATGCAAAAATAAACTTAAACTAAGAACACCACGAACTGAATATGGTAAAAGAAATGTCATGTATGAAGGTGTCAAACTGTATAATAACTTGCCACCTGATGTAAAGGATACAGAAAATATGAATGCTTTTAAAAATAAACTAAAGCTACATGTCTTAAATTTATAATTAAGATTGATGCTACTTTAATGCATGCCGTATAATATAAGCTAATTTTAATTTTTTTTTTTTCTCATTAATTAAGTGAACTGTAAGTTCTTTATGAGAAATAAATGTCTTTGAACCTATACTAATACAGGAAAAATCTGGTAAAGATTGGCAGTAATGCAAGCCGGGGTACGAATCCACAGCTATAGGGGTCGTCTCCAAATTACTATTGAGGCGGAAAGGACTAAAAAAAGAACTGGAATCAGTTGATTTAATTTATTTTTCTACAAACCCAATTTTTTTTATGTAATACTAAAAAAATAGGCCCAATTGTCAATTTTTATGTAGTCTGTGATGATACAGACCTCCTTTCAGAGAAAGAATATGGGCCTAATTACTCACTGCGGATTGGCAATTGCGAGATTTCTGAACACATCAAACATTCAGGTTTCGTCACGAGGTTTTCCTTTCCTTCAATGTATGTCAACACTTCAGATACTAGGGTGTCCTCACAACGTTTCCCTTCACGTTTAGCGAGTGGAATTGCTACTATACTTCACACATGTATATAACCTAGATAACACAGTCGTTGGTACATGGCCGGGTTCAAATCCCGGCAAGCCTCAATAGGCTCTCGACGTGTTCTTGAGTGGAGACCGCGTCTCGGCAAACGTAGTGTGGGGCGCCCTCCAACCAGTTGGGATGACGAAAAATAGCAGGCACGTGCTGGATGCGGCAAGCTGAAGACAGGGCGCTGTGCCGCTCGTTAGGGGAGGGCTCTGTCCAGCAGTGGACTAATATAGCCTGAAGATGATGATGATAAGACTCTCGATTGAGAAGCCGGCGTTCTACAGAAATGAAATGAAAAGGTTTTATTCAAAGTAGCGCAGAAACTGCGGCTTAATGAAATTTACAATTCAAACTAGGTGTCCATATCAAAATCTAGATCATTTAGGAGAAAAAATGGACAAAAAACTCCAAAGTTAGTCTTTTTAAAGTCCTTAAAAACAGAACTCATGCATTGTACTGGCTTTAATTCCAGACATCGTCGTCAACTAAATAATCCTTTATGTTATAGTAGCCCTTTTGGCACAAAGTGTACTTAACATATTTTCACCGATAACATTGTTCTTCTACCACCGCTCTCGAGCGCCTTAACATAGGAATGTAGTCCGTAAGTCTTACGTGATAGTAATGTGAATGTTGTGTTTTTCAGTTATTAGATTCACACTGTGGCTTGATTTATTGTAAATTGTGTCTATAACATATTTTAAACTTTCGCGACTTGTACACATAGTTGGAATATTTATTTGTTAGACTCGAAACGTTGAGGTAAAATAGCAATAAATTACTACGCGATTAAGCCCCGAAAATATTCAAACTAATTGTGTCTATATTTGTAAAGTGTGCGCCTGTTGAAAAACCTAATTAATAAATGAATATTCTGATGAAAGTTACTGAATTACATTATATATGATGTTTTGTCACAGCACCGTCAGGCACCGCCTTCGGGCAGTCTACGAACGTGAAACCAATCAAGATATCGGCCAGCCAGCTGACCAAGCCCGGAGCCCTAGGGTTCGGCTTCGGGACCGGCAGTAAGTAAACTGATCTACCTACTATAGGATCTATAGTAGCAAGCATACTATAGCAAGCGTAGTAGCCTATTGTAGCGTAAACAGAAAAAAAATATTTAAATTTCCAGCAAAGCTGACACTTAAAAAATAACATAATTTATACGATGACAAATAGGTTTTTAAACTATACGATGACGATAAGAAACAGAAAGAAAAAAGGTGATATTTAGGAGCCATGGCCTAGACCTAAGGCTAAACACTCAGGACTGGCCAGGGTTAACGCCAATAATGGCCTAAATGCCCATAAATGCATATCATATCATGCTATCTAGTCCCATGTCAGTGACCTCAAATTCTGGTAGTGTGTCAGATATTTTTTGCAAAAATTATATGTAAGTATACGATAAAAATCACTATTAACATGCTGAAGGGAATAGTCAGACTTTCATTTGCAATATTTTATGTAACATACCTATATGCATTTATTATTAAAAAAAAAAACTCTTTTTCCCATTGGCAGCGCCAGTGAATCATGAAGTCCCTTAAAGACACTAAGGCTGACATTCAGAGACGAAAACTAAGCAAAGACTGGTCTTACAAATGTCCAAATCACGTACATTTTGACATTTCTGAGACCGGTCTTAGCTTCAGTTTTCGTCTCCGAATGTCAGCCTAAGACCTCCTAGCCCACCCATTCTCGCAGAGAGAAGGCCTGTGCCCAGCAGTGGGAATCATACAGGCTGCCCACGTTTAGTACGCCAACGCAGTCTGTACACTGACATGTCTGTAGCGTCGGCGGGCGCGGGCGCCTACCCCGGCGGCTCGCAGGCGGCTTACAGCGCGGCGTCGCTGCTCGCCCAGAGTAAGCCCCCTTGCCCTAGAGTCTAATCCTTACATAGTTCTTCAATAGAATGGTATAAGCACTACAATGGTTAGAATAGAATAGTTTTAGTAGTTTTTAATGATTCGCGATACTCATACGTAGTTGTATATTAAACGGGTCAAATAGTGACTACCCACAATAGTTGACTGTACTCGCCACTTAGTCTACCCGAGACCACGGCGACTGTAACGCTGCCGAAACGTCGGGGAATAAGGTAATTACGTTTTACCTAATAAATAATCGCGATTTGACCCGTTTAATATAATTATAATAAAAGGTTTTATTCACAGATTAATTTAACACAGTACAGTGGTACTTAAAGCCAAGAAAAAACGTGCGATCCAAAACTTTGCAATGTTTATAAAGGCAATTTAAAGCAATAACGAAACAAGTAGTATAAATACCGTGCCAATGTACTGCGTTTGTGAAAAGGACCCAGCTCAGCATGTGTTACAGAAAGACAACTTTCTGTACTACAGTATGGTTGCTATTTGCCCGCCGAATGTGACCAGGCCCTTGAGTCTAATAGTTACATAGTTTTTCAATACAACGATATAAGCACGGCAATGATTGTTGTTTGACTCAATTTGGTAGTCTACAAAGCAATAGCAGTACAATGTCATTCCGGGGGTGTAACCCGCGCAAATTAAATAGGCATCTCTTGCGAAGGCGATAGAATCGCGCGAGGCGCCGAGTTAAATAGCACGGGTTATATCATTGCATTACGATCGCTTACTAAACTACCGATAGTGTGAATGAAACGACCATTACCGGACTAATATGACGCTATTGAACAACCATGCATTTTAGAAACTCGCCTCCCTGGGCCTCGGTTCTGTAAGTGCATTTTAGTACCATAACAGATACATGTGACGGTCATGTGACGTGTTTTTTCACACCATTGGCACCTAAAAGGTTTTAGAAATACACACAGCGACGAAATTAAAATGGCTATGTTCATGCAATGGTCATTGTACTACAATGCATTAGCATAATCTTGGCCCATTTCTGCGCTCGGTAGAGTAGCCGTAGTAGGTAGGTAGAGTAGCGGTGCCTAAAGGTGTACGGGCATCTGATCGAGCCGAATGAACGAAACGAATCCAAATAAGCTTACATAAAAATAATTATAAAATAAAGTGTGCGTGTGACTATGATACAATTTCAGCGTTTGCTGTTTCTATTCGAAACAGCGCGGATTTTCAAATACGACCTTCAAAAATTAGAAACTTTTTAAATTCCCCGGATGCGGCGCCGGTTGGTGAGCGGGGTTTCATAGGATTTTATAAAAGTAGGTAATGCGTTTCGTTCGTGTTTGGCTCGGATAGTTGCGCCTTCACTTTCACCCAGCAAAAAGTTACTGCCAGTTAAAGTTTGAAATTAGAAGCCTGGAGTTCTAATTTAGAAATTTAACTCGATGTAACTTTATGCCACGTTTGTTTCCGAAATGGTAGAGGTTAACGCTTAGTTTTTAGAAGTACTAAAGTCGTGTTTATTTGAACATAGGCGTTGGCTATTCTAAAGCTGACAGAAGGGCGGTATATTATTATTCTAGATACATAGATAGAAAAACATTCTCTTACAATAAATAATAATAAATAAATATTCATGGACATATTACACAGATCTCGTTAGCCCTATACTAAGCACAACGAAATGACTTGTGTTACAGGTGCTAACTCGACGATAGATTTAATACAATAAATACATAGATAACATCCAAGACCCGAGACAAACTAGAAAAGTTCGTTTCATAGTTTGACCCGGCCGGGGATAGAACCCGAGACCTTCGGTTTTACAGTCAGCGTGCCATACCGCTGCGCCACCGAGGCCGTCGAAAACCAGAAAACAAGGAATTACAGTTATATTTTTCTCAGATGATAGTTTACAGATACATTTGATAGCGTTTCAAGGAGAACTATAATTATAAACATTTGGTACATAATCAAAAGCTAAGAAAGGTTTAGCGATATGATGTGGTATGTAGCGCTGTACTATAGCATACCGCTCGTCTGTGCCCCTTATGCCGGCGCCAGACAGAAGTTCAAACAAGTGATCACATAAGTGTGCACATGCGTGGCACGGACATTTTATGTGACAATAGTAACAGATGTCCGTACCGCACACATGTGCACACTTATGTGATCACTTGTTTGAATTTCTGTCTGGCGCCGGCTTTACATAATTATGGATATATCATGAACTGGCGGATTTATTTTTAAAATTAAAAACACGATTGTAGTGCTCTACTAAGGTGAGCCTGTGATGTGTTGTTAGTATTGTTGTAATTACACAATTTTTATTTTTAATGCACTAACCCGTGCTAAGGAACAAATTTAAAAAAGTATTGTTGTAGTTTAAGCTTTATAAAAAAGTGTTTGAGTGTGTTCTAGTAGTTTCTTTTTTGGCGATTTCTAAAATAACTTTATTTCGGCGCCTGTAGTCTTCTAAACGCATATTTGTTCCGTAAAGTGGTATTTGCACGGCGAGGTGTTATTTTGACACAGTTTTGTTTAAAATGGGCTATAGTTTCTAAATTGAGAATTTCACTAAGTAAATACTTAGTTAGCTATTATGCTGTCTCTTCGAATTCCTTAGAAAAGAGCGTGAAAGAACGTTACTTAACGTTTCGCTGTTTAATTCATTTACCGGTCCAATATCAATTAAACAGCGAAACGTGGACGAAGTTTTTGTAAATGAATTTTGATATTATAGTTTATGTTATTTTGAATGCATGCAATCTGTTAAATTAAATTTAGTACATACTAGAAAAAAATATGTAGATACTTGTTAAAATTAAACAGCTTTTGCCATGTTCCATTAACTTACTATGCATTCATGAGATACAATCGTCCTTTAGCGCTATGATGACAGAATTTTCGCTTAATCTAGCCTCACGGTTGGTCGTTTGGATAAAAATGTCTGATGTCTGAAATTGTATGGAATCAGGCGTTACTTTGCGGAAATCCATAAAAGCATTAAAAGGTGAAAATTACTTTGCTAAATTCCGCCAAAAATGCCACAAGCACCATGCGGTTAGTTTGTCTTGCTTCAGCTTGAAAAAGCACCATGCGGTTAGTTAATAGGTACACCTCCCTGCACTTAATACAGATAATATTGTAAAGAGGTTCGAAATTTCACCGAAATTTCACCGTAAGTCGCCCATTAGCTCAGTTGGAAAGAACGCTGGCACGGATAGCCAGAGGTCGCGTCTTCGAATCCCGGCATGGGTGGAATTTTTAGCACAGGTTAGTGCATTGAAAATAATATAAACACCTCCCGTATTAACTAACCGCATGGTGCTTGTGGGATTTTTGGCGGAATTTAGCAAAGTAATTTTCACATTTTAAAGCTGATGTCTGAAATGTCTGAATGGTAGCTTTGTGAAACATGTAGTTAGGAGCCCAAAGGTAAAGTTGTTTGTATTGATAATTAGAATAACAAAATCTTGCTTTCTGCTATTGGTTTTATTTCCTTTACTCGTACTGAAGTAGGTAGAAATTTTTCTTTGTATTTAGGAAACGCTCGTAGTTGTCTGTTTCTCTCTCTTATACTTTTCGTTGTAGTGTACGTATTTTTTGTACTGCCAGCGACACCGGAGAAGTTTTTCTTCTATATTCGCACTTATACACCTTATAAGTAATAGGGTTTGCTTTACAATACGCAATTCCTGAAACACGTTATTCTGATTTGGTCTTTTATAACTTACGACATTTGATTGTTTTGTTCTACTACATTTTCAATGTTGTGTTGTTGTAGTGGCGTTGTCTGATACGTAATGTTTAAAACCATCTTTTAATAGAAAACACATTCCTCGGTGTAGAAAAAAGTTTTACCAGAGACTGCGACATAGATAAAAGAAACATTTTACTTCTAAAGTCTCGGAAAAGTCATAGAATAATAATTTGTAAAATGCAAAGTATTGTAGATTTATTTCAGAAATTGCGCGTTTTAGATTCTGTATAAGAAGCACCGTGGTTTAACCCCCGACCGCTGCTGGTTGTACTCAAATACTATTGTTTTAAATATAGCTGCAAACTTATTAATGTTGCCAATCCGATCCTCACCAATTTGCGTGACTCGTCTTCACTCCAAAATCACTAGGTCGGTTAATTCAAAGAAAAATACAAAAAAAGCCTTAATTTACGGACGGTTTTGCCAGAAATACTACAGCAGGTCTTCACTAAGAGACTTTGTATCGATGGTACTCTGAGGGTGTTGAAAAAATTATAACTGTAATGTTTAACATTACAGTTATAATTTTTATAGTTTACGTTATAGTTTACTGCAGGCTAAAAAAATATTCTGCAACGAATTATTGGACAATTTAATAAATAAACAAAATAAAAAATAATAATGTTTACATACACTAACAAAAAGAACAAATTACTTAAAAACTAAACAAAACAATGTTCATACTATTTTTATTTTTAATGCACTAACCCGTGCTAAGGACAAATTCAAAAACCTATTTAGAGGCTAAAAATTTCACCCATGCCGGGATTCGAACCCGCAACCTCTGGCTATCCGTGCCAGAGGTTGCGGGTTCGAATCCCGGCATGGGTGAAATTTTTAGCCTCTAAATGGGTTTTTTAAAACAATGTTCATTTATAGTGGAAGAATACGTCAGAATATTGATTTAGACCGAAAACAGATATTATATTGTATATTTATTTCCTTTTGACAGTTACATATTTTTATTGATTATACAGAGTAATTTTACTCTTAATTTGAAGACGTCACGTGTAGAGTAAACGATAGTAAACCGACGCGAGGACTTAACCCCCAGATTGGTTGACGATCGGATCGCGCAAAAGCATACAAGTCTGCACTGGACCCCATTCTCCCAAACACTATAACTCCCTCGCTCTTTGCAGTGGAATTTGTGGCGGGCATGCCAGGAATCAACCCGTTCCTCATGCAGAACCTGAACCAGATCATGGCCTCGGGCATGGGCGGGCCTCTGGCGGGGATGCTGGGGCAGCTCGCGCAGCTGCCGACCTGGGCGCAGCCGCGCACCGCCATGTGGCAGCCGGACAAGGTAGGGCGGGGCCTTACTGGGGCGGCCGGCCGAGGTAGGACGCGGCTGCAATGGGGCGGCCGGCCTAAGAAGGACTTGGTATCGACCCTTGTTTGTCCCCACTGCTGGGGCACGGGTCGCTTCCTGCATCGCAGGAAGGTTAGGCCATACTCCACCACGGGTGCCAAGTCCCGGTGGAGGATGGTAAGACAGTGGCGGGTCTTACTGTCAGAAGTTATCAAGCCGCCCATAAGGCCTCTGACATGGCTTTACGACTGCCATTACATGACAACCGGCACCAACGGCTTAACGTGCCTTGCGAAGCACGGAAGCGCTCGGAAAAAATGCCACTAGCGGTAGTCGCGGAACGGTCACCCATTCTGCACCTGACCGCGCCTGTTGTTGCTTAACCAAGTGATTGATCCCAATCACTCGGTTCGACTAGGCCACGAGCGCTTCTCACAAAGGACTTGGAAGGCCGGAATAAGTAGGACTTGGACAGACGGACACGTAAGGGCGGGGCGGGACTGGTGCGGCCGGCCGTGATAGGACAATTTTGGGCCTCACTGTCAGAAGTTATCAAGCCATAAGGCCTATGAATTTACTTCAATTTACTTTTATTATAAGGTTATTTTTATGTGTAACTCATCCCGTTGTAACACCAAAAATTAAATTTAAAAAAAGTATTTGGTATGACCGATGCACTTTTGCTCAATATTACCTCTGCTTTGTAGTAATTTGCTGTGTCTTGACAACGGATGTTCTTAATTTTGTAATGGTTGCAGATGCCCGGGGACGAAGAAGAGGTGGACGACGAAGAGATGGGCGTGGCTGAGACCTACGCGGACTATATGCCCACTAAATGTAAGTGAAATACAGTAGACATTCGGATATCAACCCTTGTATGTCCCCACTGCTGTGGGGCACGGGTCTCTTCCACCGCAGGAAGGTTAGGCCATACTCCACCACCGGAGCCAAGTACGGGTTGGTGGAGGATTGTAAGACAGTGTCTGGTCCTATTGTCAGAAGTTTTCAGACCGCCCTATATAAGGCCTCTGACTTGGCTTAACGACTGCCATCTATCGACGGCAGCCGGCACCAACGGCTTATCCGTGCCTTGCTAAGCACGGAACCGCTCGAAAAAAGGTCTCTTCTAGACAACTTTTGGACAATATCGAATACAACTAGATATGATAACTGTATTCAATATTGTCCAAAAGTTGTCTGATTAGATATGATAACTTTATTTAATATTGTCCAAAAGTTGTCTAGAAGAGATCACCAAAAGTGAAGTAGACAACAGGCCGCCGTCTGTACTCTTAGGTTAAGATATATCTGTGTAAATGCTATTTTTTGTACAATAAAGTGTTCTCTGTCTATCTTTCTGTTTATATCAACCTAGTAGGCACCAGAACCGATTAAATAAAATTATCCACATTATGGCGCCTTCTTTGCGTTGCTATCAGCCATTTAATAAGCATTTGGTTTTATATTAATTTTGTTGTAAAATATTTGGTGTTGGGTACAAAGATTGAATTTTAAAATAAACTTTTCATTTTCGTTCGACAATCTCTGTGGCGCAGCGGTAGTGCATCTGCCTACCATGCAAGAGGTCCCGGGTTCGAGTCCCGGCTGGGGACAAAAAAAAAACCAGGTATGTATGTGCTTGTAGGTAAATGTTATAAATAACATAACATTTACATACAAGCACGTACATCGCTTCCGGCTCCTCACTAGGATACCCAGTGTCGTGGGAACCAGAAATAATGACATCACAAACACGTAAACATCCAAGGCCTAGGGGTTTTTTTTTTGTTCCCAGCCGGGTTTCGAACCCGGGACCTCTCGCACGGTAGGCAGATGCGCTACCGCTACGCCACAGAGGTCGTCCTGTTAAGGGCTGATTTTTCAATAACTTTTATCTGAGGAATAAAAATGGCGGTTTGACATAATTTTCATACGTAAGCTGTCAAACCGCCATTTTTATTCCTCAGATAAAAGTTATCTGACTGTTGAAAAATCAGCCCTAAATGTTATGTTTGTTGTCATCCGTCCGTGGCCCCGCAGTGAAAATCGGGCGCAAGCACCCGGACCCGGTGGTGGAGACGGCCTCGCTGTCGTCGGTGGAGCCGATCGACGTCACGTACCGGCTCAGCCTGCCCGACGAGACCATCCGCGGGGGGGCGCTCTCCGCGCTGCAGCTGGAGGCCGTCGTGTACACGGCGCAGGCGCACACGCACACGCTGCCCGGCGGCGCGAGAGCCGGCTTTCTGATTGGTGAGTTCACGCACACGCTGCCCGGCGGCGCGAGAGCCGGCTTTCTGATTGGTGAGTTCACGCACACGCTGCCCGGCGGCGCGAGAGCCGGCTTTCTGATTGGTGAGTTCACGCACACGCTGCCCGGCGGCGCGAGAGCCGGCTTTCTGATTGGTGAGTTCACGCACACGCTGCCCGGCGGCGCGAGAGCCGGCTTTCTGATTGGTGAGTTCACGCACACGCTGCCCGGCGGCGCGAGAGCCGGCTTTCTGATTGGTGAGTTCACGCACACGCTGCCCGGCGGCGCGAGAGCCGGCTTTCTGATTGGTGAGTTCACGCACACGCTGCCCGGCGGCGCGAGAGCCGGCTTTCTGATTGGTGAGTTCACGCACACGCTGCCCGGCGGCGCGAGAGCCGGCTTCCTCATTGGTGAGTTCACGCACACGCTGCCCGGCGGCGCGAGAGCCGGCTTCCTCATTGGTGAGTTCACGCACACGCTGCCCGGCGGCGCGAGAGCCGGCTTCCTCATTGGTGAGTTCACGCACACGCTGCCCGACGGCGCGAGAGCCGGCTTCCTCATTGGTGAGTTCACGCACACGCTGCCCGGCGGCGCAAGAGCGGGCTTCCTCATTGGTGAGTTGACGCATTCTAATAGAGATATCAGTGGTGATTGGTGCGTCGCGGCAGGCAGACGTGCACACACGCGCAGCTGGAGACATTATCGCCGCTGCTCCTTGAAGCAGTTGTCTTATCGCAGACACTGTCTGGCGGAAACAATGCCAACATGCACCAAGAAATCATACCAATATGCAGTTCGATGTCTGTCTTTATGATTTTATTGTTGTACCCAATTTGGATCATGTCCTGTTTCGGGCTGTTTGGCACATTTGAATTGCACATTTTGGCGCGTAATTTTGTCGGCACAATTAAAAGTCTATTTTGTCACTTAATTTTTTTTTTGATGCGCGCTCACATGCACCAAACAAGGCAGGGTCGCCATGTAGGGTGGAGCGTTCAGGGAGATGAATGACACGAGTAGAGCTCAATCAAAACTGACTATAATGTCAAAGGACTGATATTATAAGTAGCTTAAACTAGGTTACATGTCTTACACTACAATCTTTTTGTACTTACGATGGCAACCGAGAGAACGTTGTGGACTGAAAGAGGATGAAGTGACTAGAATTGAGAAAGGAATGTTGCGTTGGTTTGGACATGTGGAGAGATGAAGGAAGAACGATTGACGAAACAAATATATACTGCGAATGCGAGGGGAAGGGCTGGTAAGGGACGTCCCAGACGGACTTACATCGACCAAATAGGTGATGTATTAGCAAAGGGAAAGATAAAAAGTACCCGGAACCGGCGTGCATGCATGCAACGACTTATGAACGTTGATGAAGCGAAGGTGATCTGTCAGGATCGTGGCAAGTGGCAGTCCCTGGTCTCCGCCTACCCCTCTGGGATACAGGCGTGAGGTTTTGTATGTATGTATGATGGCAACCGTACTAGTTCTTTATTAGAACTGTATTACAGTCACCAAGTCACCAATCGGTAACAAGCATACACACTCGCAAACTTTCGTCTTTATTATATAAGTGTGATTGCTTTCTATCGCCAGAGATGTTATTAGTCATGTAAATGTTTTGTGTCGCAGGCGACGGCGCTGGCGTGGGCAAGGGCCGCACTATCGCGGGCGTCATCTTCGAGAACTACCTGAAGGGGCGCAAGCGCGCCATCTGGGTGTCCGTCTCCAACGACCTCAAGTACGACGCCGAGCGCGACCTGCGCGACATTGGGGCGGGGAAGATTGAAGTGCACCCCCTCAATAAGGTGAGATTGTAACAGTGCACATCTCTTTACACCATTATTTACCCCACCTCTTTAATTGAAGTGCACCCCCTCAATAAGGTGAGATTGTAACGGTGCACACCTCTTTACACCATTATTTACCCCACCTCTTTAATTGAAGTGCACCCCCTCAATAAGATGAGATTGTAACGGTGCACACCTCTTTACACCATTATTTACCCCACCTCTTTAATTGAAGTGCACCCCCTCAATAAGGTGAGATTGTAACGGTGCACACCTCTTTACACCATTATTTACCCCACCTCTTTAATTGAAGTGCACCCCCTCAATAAGGTGAGATTGTAGACACGGTGCACACCTCTTTACACCGTTATTAAAACTGTTTTTATACGGATTTCACTCGTTTATTATATTTTTACAATTTTCCGACGTTTCATCACTGTACCGTGGTCTCGGAGGACTGAGGTGACAGGCGTCTTTTTGAAGGCATTAACTGTTAGTTAACTACCCTCGGCAAAAATTACAAAAGTTAATTATGAAGTTACGTTCCAAAATAGGTAAATCAATTATTTTATATAAAGTCAACAATATTGATTATTAGTAATTGATTTCAATTACTAATATTCAATATTACACAGTTAATGCTTTCAAAAAGACGCGTGTCACCTCAGTCATCCGATACCATGGTACCTGTAAAAGTGCCGAAACGTCGGAAAATTGTAAAAATATAATAAACTAGTGAAATCCGTATAAAAACAGTTTTAAAATGTCTAGAACTCGTGTTAACCTTAGAAAATACTATACTCTTTACACCATTTGTTATATTTCTTTTTCTATTTATCATTTTTATGTCACACATTTCGAAATTTCCCCCATTTTTCTTCGTTACCATCTCAAACATTGACTAGATCTGACTATTTTACCTGCTTATCCGTTTTTATCCAGTATTCTGTTTTATTATAAAATAACAATATCAACAAATAAAGCAACAGTTAAAGTCGTTCCAGTTTTATTATTTACAAAGGTTATACAACACCACAAGCTCTCGGTTTCAGAAGGGGCGCCCGTGCGCCCTCTTTGCGAGAAGGAGCGCAAGCTACCTGTCTTTCTAATGCGTGCGGAGCCTACCAAAGTGCGGGATTCCTCACGATGTTTTCCTTCATAGTTAGCGCGGGGAATTTCTACTACAAATTTGCAAACATGTGTTGAAAATATACAAAGTCATAGGAACTCGCACTGGAAATGGGAATTGAAACTGGGTTCTACTCTCGCTTTCGAGTCTGTTGTTCTACCAATTGTGCTGCCACTGATCCTAACCCTAATCTTTAAATAATAATGGTCTGTGCTCTGGTATGTTTGGATTGTTACTGAGGAGATCTTGAGTGTTGTTAATGAGGGTCCACTATGAAGTTGGTAATTTAATGTGATAAAAGGGATACTATTATTTTTAATGCACTAACCCGTGCTAAGGACAATTTTACAAACCTATATATTTATTTAAATAGGTTTGTAAAAAGGGATACTATTTGTGTTAGAACATTTTATTTGAAGATAGTCTTCAAACAAAGGCAATGTAATAACACCTTGCATTCTCTCCCCAACAGTTCAAATACGCGAAGATCTCGTCAGCCATCAACGGCAACGTGAAGAAGGGCGTGATATTCTCGACGTACTCGGCGCTGATAGGGGAGACGCAGTCCACCACCACCAAGTACCGCACAAGGCTCAAACAGCTGCTGCAGTGGTGCGGGGAGGACTTCGACGGATGTGTATCCTTTTTAACACGGAACAGAAGGTGGAGGCTATCAGTTCGTTCAAGTGTATTTTGACAATCGATCAATCACTCAATCAATCAATCAGTCAGTCAGTCAGTCAGTCAGTCAGTCAGTCAGTCAGTCAGTCAGTCAGTCAGTCAGTCAGTCAGTCAGTCAGTCAGTCAATAAGCAAATCAGTCAGTCAGTCAGTCAAGAAATCATCAACAAACTGATTATCGTATCTCCCAAAGACATCACGCGAAACAGATGACTGTTCCTCCCAAATACACCCTAACTCACCTACCACACAACGTATAATTATTCCTCCCAACGAGTTTCTAATTGTTGCACCGCTCAGCAGATAATCGTACGTCACAAAGACACTAAAGCTTGCATCGCAGTACAGATACTTCTACCTCCCAAAGACACCTTACTCCCGCACCGCACATGTGTTGTGCGGTGCGGTGCTTTGGTTACCTCCCAAAGATAGTAACTGTTGCACCGCCCAACAGATAATCGTACGTTCAACAGACGCTAAATCTTGCACCGTACATAAGCTAATCGTATCTCATAAATTCATTCATTTATTCATTTATTTATTCAGGAACAATTGACATTGTATTTGAAATATAACTTATTATAAACTAATTAACTAAGACTATTATATTACAATATTTACATGAAAAATGCATACTATTAATTGATTTATTACAAAAATGTTAATGTGACAGTACACCCTTTAATGAGAAATACACCCGAACTCCCGCATCGCACATCACACCACCCTACCTCCCAAAGACACCCTAACTCCCGCACCCGCATAGCACATAACCCTACCTCCCAAAGACACTGACTGATACACCGCCCAGTAGATAATCGTACGTCCAATAGACACTAAATCTTGCACCGTACATCAGCTAATCGTACCTCCCAAATACACCCGAACTCCCGCATCCTCCGATACCTCCGAAAGACGCCCTAACTCGCGCGCAACAGATAATCTTCGACGAGTGCCACAAGGCGAAGAACCTGTGCCCCGTGGGGTCGGGCAAGGCCACGAAGACGGGCCTTACGGCGCTGGAGCTGCAGAGCCGGCTGCCGCGCGCGCGCGTGCTCTACGCCTCCGCCACCGGCGCCTCCGAGCCGCGCAACATGGCCTACATGGTGCGCCTCGGCATCTGGGGCGACGGCACGCCCTTCCCCACCTTCCTAGACTTCATCAACGCCGTGGAGAAGAGGTGAGCCTGCTCGTAGGGTGACGACGGGACGCCCCTCCCCACCTTCCTAGACTTCATCAATGCTGTAGAAAAGAGGTGAGGCTGCTCGTAGGGTGCTCGGCGTCTGGGGCGACGGGACGCCCTTCCCCACCTTCCTCGACTTCATCAATGCTGTAGATAAGAGGTGAGGCTGCTCGTAGGGTGCCTTCGGGGTGCAGCTAGGCGTCTGGGGCGGCGGGACGCCCTTCCCCACCTTCCTAGGCTTCATCAATGCCGTCGAGAAGAGGTGAGGCTGCTCGTAGGGTGCCTACAGGGTGGGGCTCGGCGTCTGGGGCGACGGGACGCCCTTACCCACTTTCCTGGATTTCATCAACGCCGTCGAGAAGAGGTAAGGCTGCTCGTAGGGTGCTCGGCGTCTGGGGCGACGGGACGCCCCTCCCCACCTTCCTCGACTCCATCAAAGCCGTGAAGGGTGATGCTACCGATACGGTACCGATAGCCCACGGGGTCGATGTACTGCTGGGGCACGGGTCTCTTCCTGCATCGCAGGAAGGTTAGGCTATACTCCACCACGGGGGCCGACTTCGGGTTGGTCGAATGAAGTTATCGAGCCGCCGGTAAGGCCTCTGACATGGCTTAACGACTGCTATTACATGACAGCCGGCACTAACGTCTTAACGTTCCTTGCGGAGCGGTAGTCAAGAGACTGTCACCTGACCGCGCCTGTTATTGCTTAACCCGAGTAAATGATTCCAATCCCACACACTAGTTCCACTAAGCCACGAACGCTTTTCTTCTCCTTTGGGTCATACCAAGGTATCAAACCTTCTTTATGTGCCGCCTTCTTTGGAGCTCCGAATCCGAACATCCGAGGTTTTGTTCGAATTGGAATAATTCTCTGCGGAGATTGGCAATCGGTTCTTTGCTGCTACTGCTCCTGCAAAGAACCGATTGCCGAACCGATTGATTGATAATGCTATCTTGCACTTCGAGGCTCGCAATAACAACAAGGCACTTGTACTCTATTCAGCATTCTCTTTACAGCGGGTATTTTTTTGTCCCGCAGAGGCGTCGGCGCCATGGAGATAGTGGCGATGGACATGAAACTGCGGGGCATGTACATTGCGCGGCAACTCTCCTTCCACGGCGTATCCTTCAAAATAGAAGAGGTGCCGCTCACAGAGGCCTTCCGAGACACTTACGACAAAAGCGTGGCGTTGGTAAGTGATACTGATACTTGGCGCTAGTGCGTAAGTGCTTACAAAAGCGTGGTGCTGATGCGCAAGTGCTTACGACAAAAGCATGGCGCTCGTACTTACGACTAAACCTTTATTTTCGTAAACTGCATAATTTAACGGTACATAGTATCTGGACCCAACTTTTGTAATGCCTGTACTATACTTGAGCCATTACAAAGGTGCGAACCGAGTCATAAAACGTTACGCCGTAGGAATGGAACAATGCCGCGCTACTCATTATCGATAAAGGGATGCCGCTGATAATAAATTTACATGAAGATGACAGTGTCTGCTCAGAAGATGACATAGACATAGATTTATATTCTAAGCTGATCAATAATTGATTAAAATTTGCGTATATTGTATGTTTTAAAAGCATGATTCATGATTAAAAATATTTTGCATCACTTCCTAAACCTTTCCCGCATTCATTGCCTACTATTGACTATCGACAAATTAATCCCTTTTTTGTATGTTACACACAACACTAGAATTGCGAGCGAGAGTTCCGATATGCCTATAAGTGTGAGAGAGAGATCTGATAAAAATAATTTATGACTCTGTTCGCAGGTTTGTAATGGCTCAAGTTATAGGTGGCACCCCACATCCATAGCTTAAGAAACACTTGGTCTAATTTAAAGTTGAAGAAGAAGTGTTTCTTAGCCTTAAAAGTTTCAAAGGCGGTTTTCCATGATTTAATATCTGATTGTGGTTGTGTAGTGGGTGGAAGCGATGCAGCGGTTTACGGAGGCGGCCGAGCTGATCGACGCCGAGAGCCGGATGAAGAAGACCATGTGGGGGCAGTTCTGGTCCGCGCACCAGCGGTTCTTCAAGTACCTCTGTATAGCGGCCAAGGTGAGACCACTAGTTAGTTAGACCTTCTTTTTCTCAGCGTGTCGATGGCAGGCCATCGTGGTGAAAGGGTTTGCCAATCAGCCTAACGAGTGTACCACACGAGTGGAAAATAACCATGTATATGGCACAGATTGGATTTACCCCCTGAACTGCTTGGATTTAGATCAGGATTGGATTAGTGCGTAAGCAATGTCCGAATTAGGTCCGAGATTTCTAGACCCGTATTTTCACGGATTCGGATCGGACGTAGTGGGCAACCGCTGTTATCGAGTAGTATAACTTCACAAATCTACGTAACTTAAAAACAAATTCATTAGTACATACCGGAATTCGAACCCACGACATTCCGATTGTGAGGTGATGTTCCATCGCTCCTTTGTTACCCGTAACCACAACGCGCTGATTAACCAAAAAATGTAAAGTTTGGTAGAGAACAATTAATTGTAAGAATACAATATTCTTAATTGTAGACCTGAGCACAAAAAAGTTATATTATACTTGGTCTAGAGACTTTAAAAAACTATGAGGCTGTGCGGAAATTTCATGTCAAACTAGAACTTGGGGGACAAATTTAAAATCTCCTGTCTAACTATAACTAGGCGGAATAAATCTAAAATCTCATGTCTAACTATAATTTGGGGGGACAAATCTAAAATCTCTTGTCTAACTATAACTAGGGGGACAAATCTCAAAACTCATACATGATCCTCAGACATGTCTGACTAGAACAAGGGGGAATGAGTCTAAAATCTCACGTCTAAGTAGAACTAGGGGGAATAAATGTAAGATGACTTGTGCAATTCATTCATCTATTAAAACTTTAAGGCTCTCACTAATAAACACCGTATAAGCTTGCTGTGTGGTGTCGGCCTAGAGAATAGCCCCAACCCAAATTCTTCCCGCGGGTGTCGTAAAAGGCGACTAAGGGACACAAACCGGGGGGTGGGCAGCGGCGCCCCCTGCAGTACAATTCCACCAAACTGCGATCCCCAACTCGCATGCCCAGCGTGGAGATTATGGGCATTACCCCCCAATGATGGCACAGCCTTGCGCTGTGGCGCTCATTAGGGGAGAGCTATGCCCAGCAGTGGACTAATATAGCCTGAAGAAGAAGCCTGCTATAGTTACACAGTGTTTTGTTCACGTCATTTGAATGTAACTTTCAGTTGGAAGAAAAGAGACAAAACACTGCATAGCTTTACAATACTTACACCAAGTTTATTAGTAAGGCTGTAATAATATAACACCGGCCGCCAGGTAAACCACGCGGTGGTGACGGCGCGCGAGGCGGTCAAGTGCGGCAAGTGCGTCGTCATCGGCCTGCAGAGCACCGGCGAGGCGCGCACGCTAGACCAACTCGAGAGAGACGACGGGGAGCTCAGCGACTTCGTCTCCACCGCCAAGTGAGTACTCGCAGAGCACCGGCGAGGCGTGACTACTTAGAGAGCACCGGCGAGGCGTGACTACTTACAGAGCACCGGCGAGGCGTGACTACTTACAGAGCACCGGCGAGGCGTGACTACTTAGAGAGCACCGGCGAGGCGTGACTACTTACAGAGCACCGGCGAGGCGTGACTACTTACAGAGCACCGGCGAGGCGTGACTACTTAGAGAGCACCGGCGAGGCGTGACTACTTACAGAGCACCGGCGAGGCGTGACTACTTACAGAGCACCGGCGAGGTGTGACTAGCGACTTCGTCTCCACCGCCAAGTGAGTACTCGCAGAGCACTGGCGAGGCGTGACTACTTTCAGAGCACCGGCGAGGCGTGACTACTTACAGAGCACCGGCGAGGCGTGACTACTTACAGAGCACCGGCGAGGTGTGACTAGCGACTTCGTCTCCACCGCCAAGTGAGTACTCGCAGAGCACTGGCGAGGCGTGACTACTTTCAGAGCACCGGCGAGGCGTGACTACTTACAGAGCACCGGCGAGGCGTGACTACTTACAGAGCACCGGCGAGGTGTGACTAGCGACTTCGTCTCCACCGCCAAGTGAGTACTCGCAGAGCACTGGCGAGGCGTGACTACTTTCAGAGCACCGGCGAGGCGTGACTACTTACAGAGCACCGGCGAGGCGTGACTACTTACAGAGCACCGGCGAGGTGTGACTAGCGACTTCGTCTCCACCGCCAAGTGAGTACTCGCAGAGCACTGGCGAGGCGTGACTAGCGACTTTGTCCCCACCGCCGAGTGAGTACTCACAGAGCACCGGCGAGGCGTGACTAGCGACTTCGTCTCCACCGCCAAGTGAGTACTCACAGAGCACCGGCGAGGCGTGACTACTTCCAGAGCACCGGCGAGGCGTGACTAGCGACTTCGTCTCCACTGCTAAGTGAGTACTCACAGAGCACCGGCGAGGCGTGACTACTTTCAGAGCACCGGCGAGGCGTGACTACTTACAGAGCACCGGCGAGGCGTGACTACTTACAGAGCATCGGCGAGGCGTGACTACTTAGACCACCGGCGAGGCGTGACTACTTACAGAGCACCGGCGAGGCGTGACTAGCGACTTCGTCTCCACCACTTAGTGAGTACTCACAGAGCACCGGCGAGGCGTGACTACTTTCAGAGCACCGGCGAGGCGTGACTACTTACAGAGCACCGGCGAGGCGTGACTAGTTACAGAGCACTGGCGAGGGGTGACTAGCGACTTCGTCCCCACCGCCGAGTGAGTACTCACAGAGCCACAGAACATAAAAAAAGAGTAGAAGTAGTGACATGACACATTAGTACGAAAACCAGTGTAACCAAACTGATACACATAAACCAAACGCATACTACGAATGCCAAGCTGCCATTGGTAAATAAAGTCAATGCCGAAAAGGTGTACATCATAAAAGTTTCGAGTAAAATATGCACCTTTTCAGAATGTTAACAGTGATCAAAGTCAAATTACAATGATGAAATAAGGGTTGGCAATTTGTAGTAACGCTACTCTACACTAGATGGAACTACCGCCGCGTCGGACCGAAAAGAACTTTTACCTAGTAAGACATAAAGATCAAAATTGAAAAACAAGTACATTCTCAGTTTGGGATGGGACAATGCGAGTTCTAGTTTGTCGATAGGGAGAACCTATCGACAAATTATACAAACAGTTTAACAAATTAACGGCTGAATACGAATACTGGTACTCAGAAGTATTTTTGGCTATTTCTTTTTTGCCTGCGGGTTGACTGGTAGAAAATGCAACTTTTTTACATTATCTTTTGTGCAATGAAGAATTAATACTAATAGGGTGGATACATATACAAATAAAACAATGTGGTAGATGTCATAATATTTTAAAATAATATCTCTTATTAAAACTAGCTTTAACCCACTGCTTCGCCGGCGTTAGAAATTATAATAAAAAAATACTTTGTCTATCTGTACGCCATGTTTCATACGTAATACTAATTGATGATTGTACTAATATATTTCATTTATACGCAGGAGTCTAACCTGGAAGTGAAGCACATTTTTTCTGGTATTGCTGCATCACATAAGTGCCACCTTCCGCCTTTTTTAGTTATTATGAAGTGTATGAAAATGCTCTGAATATATTGTGCTCCTCTTCGTTGGGAACCAATTTTGCCTTCTTATCGCTGCCATCCATTTTAATTTTGTATCCGGTTTCCTTAGGAAAACTTAACGAAAACTCACTTCCAAATTGTTTTGATTCCGAGATTGTTGTTTTATCATTGCCTCAGTTTGCTGTTGTCAAAGGGGTTGAAGTATTAAGGGTAAATAGCAGAATAATAAAAAACCATAAATCAAATAACATAACAAAAACCTGATGCTCGCCAAGAGAACAACCAATCGAACAGGTAAACAATATAATAAGTAATTTACTTAATGTTTTGAACTGAAGTAAAAAAAACCATATGAGTCGTTTTGGATAACCTCACTTTACATCTATCTCGGTTGGAATAATTAAAAATGTAAGATTAAAATTACTTTGATAGTTTTTAAATATTGCAGTCCCTGATAAACTGGTGAAGAAAAACTATCGCGATCTAGCTGTGCTCATTTCTTGTATGTGCTCATGTCATGTCTTGTATGAAAGTAATGTATGAGCTCCAATGACAGTTTTTACATGCACAACCACCAGCCGGCGAACGGAGCTCATACATTACTACTTTACCCGGCCCGGCGACCGGACGGCGACCGGGT
Source organism: Yponomeuta sedellus (assembly GCA_934045075.1). Classification (NCBI taxonomy): domain Eukaryota; kingdom Metazoa; phylum Arthropoda; class Insecta; order Lepidoptera; family Yponomeutidae; genus Yponomeuta; species Yponomeuta sedellus. The sequence continues at coordinate 1,560,811 of OW203742.1, read as the reverse complement.
GCATATGAAAAGGCACTTATGAAGTAGATATAAAATAAAAATAATTATTTTACCTACTTAGACGAATTGGAATTTACAATACCTAAGTACCGTTAAATATGTATGACAACTAAGTCATAGACAATTAATTATCGATAGATTTTTATCATGTGTGCCCCCATCCGTAATTGAGTAGAATTAAAATTTTGACAGAAATTTCTAGAGAATGTACACTTTCTTCGATGAAAATTTAACTTTAGTGACCAGTAAATAAAGGTGGTTTCACTTTCTCATTTTCGGATTGGTTTCCGTGTTCATGTCATTACAAATTTAATTAAAAATCCAATGAAATACGTCTTGCAGATGAAATGTTACGCCATGATAGGTATATTTTGGTGCCCAACTTTTATTTTTACTCTCTAACACAGCATAACAAGGCAGGTTAATAAAGTTTTCACCATTTTTTTTCTTTACTAGAAGCGCACGGCAACTGAAGTCAACAAAACTATCACCGACTACGCATAGGCAATACATTGCTAATGTGAGGCACGCGGGCACCGCCCACTTACGACTTCTACTCTTTTTTTATGTGCTGTGCACAGAGCACCGGCGAGGCGTGAATTGCGACTTCGTCTCCACCGCAAAGTGAATATAACTATGAAACCGCGGGCTCTTGTACACTAAATCAGTTACTCTGCTGTTCTGCTAAACGGCTGTCAATAGACGTGACGACAGTATCAAATAATTAAAGATTTAACGATATCAGGGGAAAGTACTTATTGAAAGTATTTAAAACACTGATTTAGTCAAATATTTTCAATATTTTCAATGAAATAAAAATTGTTATACTGCTTACCGTTAAGCCAAGTCAGAGGCCTTACGGCGGCTTGATAACTTCTGACAGTAAGACCAGCCACTAGTCTTGCAAGCCTCCACCAATCCGGACTTGGACCCGTGGTGTATGGCCTATACCTTCCTTAGAGAAGAGACCCGTGCCCCTTGCTGGGGACATAATGGATTATGATGATGATGAATACTGCTTTCAGTCATTTTGTCTAAAACACCAATCACACTGCGTGACGTCACGCTAAGGTTAACATTAGTTAACTTCACCCGTGCTTTGTTGTCACTACTAGTGATTACGATGTTTGTTTACCTGGGCGTGACGTTAGATTCGACGCCATGACACTGCGACCTGGTTTCCCTGACTTAAAATAATTTTAGAAAAAGGGCTTTAATCTTCGTTTTTTATTTATTGCCGAAATATAGTTTTTTTTAAAATAATTAATATGTCGCCATGCCTATTATAAAAATCTCTCATGCCTCTTGGCAAAATCAGAAAAAGAGAGATATACTTGGCTCTGTAAGCTGAAATTAATAAAAAGTGAACTGTTTTATTTCGCCCTATGTGTCCTTTGGGCTGCGAAGTTGCGTTTGGAGGTAAGTCAGTTTTTTTTTCTTTCTCTGCGAATGACTTTTTTCAGGAACCTTTCATACCTCAACAAACCTTAATCATAATACCGGTTTCCCTTACTCTAATTATATGTTTAAATAACCACCGACAAATAGTCTGTTAACAGATAGTTGACGAAGGCGAAACTGAATAGTCGAGTATGGAAAATAAAATGCTACCATTATAAAAAAATAATAGCTTGTTTTATTCATTATATCTTCATAGGTATGTCCTTTTAGGTTTTAGGAAAGTTAAATTATTATTCTACACACATTACTTCATTTTCTTTTCAGGGGGACCCTGCTCCGCGTTCAACTCCACAAATAGATTCTTTAAATTCACCCTCTCTATGGGCCTTATCTTCGCCAGTTCCGTGGTCAATTTCTTCATAGTGGCCATGTTGCCGAGGTTCGCATTTTCTTTGAACAACTTGCTTAAACGCCTAAATTCGCTGTTCAACTCTTTGAGGGCTTTCTCGTAGGTCGGTTTGAATTCCTCTGCTGGTAACTCTGGCCCAATAGGTTCTCTCTCTCCGATAGGCTTTGATTGACTCGTTATTTCTCCATTGCAATCGCCATCGTTCATTAGGAATTCCTCCAAGGGATCGACACGTTCGTACTTTTCAGGTTTGACGTCGAGGACATAGTAATCGTTGGAATCGTCATCTTCTTCGAGTTTCGGTGATGAGTGAGTTTTATTGTCATCGTCAGGTTGGTAGTCCGGGTCTACATCATCGTCGTCAGCAGAGAAATCCCTTTCGAATTCCTTGTCATCGTCGTTAGCTACCTCACCGTTGGTGTTAGATACTTCGGTTTTGATGTTTTTCAACTCTTCCGGTTCAACACCGGAGAGTTTTGTAAAGAACACGCGCTCTTGGTCGTCCAGCCGAGGCAGTCTATTAAATTCAGTGTCCACAACATTTATTATACCGCATAAATGTTCACAAAGATAACCTTTCGTTCCAATGCTGCAGTTGCAGCAAAGTGTGTCTGTTCTGAACGCAAAATGTTTTTTTGTTTTGAGTTTCGACACTCTTCTGTACTCGTTGGAGCTGACTTTTTCTGTGTCCGAACCCAAACCGACGATGTCCTGTTCTCTCTCAAGGAACTTCGTCAGGAACGTCAAGTTTTCCTCGCCCTTTGCGAAAATTTGCAGGACACGACAGAAGTGACTATCAATAACGTTGATCAAAACGTCAACCATCGTGTGAACGTTGAAATATTTACATCTCTGAATCAGCAGTTCTTTGACGAAGATTAGGGACGATTCCACAACGTGCCTCTCACAGAATTCGTTCATTTCGTTTTGGCTCCACTCCTCTCGTCGGTTCCAAACGTCTTCTACGTATTCTTTTAATTCAAGGTATTCACTGACCATTAGCTCTTTGTATCTTTGCTCACTGACTTCGAAGCTTTCTGCGTATATCATCTGCCTAAAAAGTATCATCAGTGGGTGGCGTTTCTTCTTATGGCAGTTGTTCTCGTTGTCACACAACCAGGCCCAGAAATTGCGGCAAATGTCAATGGGAATCGACACTCTTTTGGTTTGAGGAAATATAGTTGCCGCAGCATTGTTAAGCTCCCTTAGATCGTTTGACATGATGATTTTCGGCTCGAGATGTCTTCCGAAGTGAATGTTTTCAATTGTGATTTTAACAGTTAAAAATGTTTGACTGAAGTTGTCTTCGTCTTGAGACGTATGTAGCGCGCAAGCTATAGGCAGCACCCCTACTTTGCTCGGCACGTAAAAATAAGTCAAGACAAACTTGTTTATCCGCGTACTTTCGACTATGACCACATCGGATGACAACTCTGTAAACACGCGTTTCATAAAAGGCGTTATCACCAAGACAATTTCTGCGTTGTCTGTGTATATCAATGTGCCGCCAGCGTTTTCCAAGTTAGTTTTTTTCTCCGCCATAAGATAGTTCACGCTGCGTATTTCCTTTTCTCTCTCCTTCCTGTATCTGGTATATAAGTACGTGATGTGGTTTACGCTAGGGTTTATGTTTGAGTTCGACAGACGCCCCGCATCGTTTCCATGTTGCTCTATGATCAACATTTCGTGGTAATACTTTGCCGAGGCTGCGGTGAAACCTTTGTCAAAATATTCGTAGATTTTGTCGTCCGATTCCTTGCTGCCTCGAAGGAGGTTGATGTGTTCCCGATCGTGCACCGAATGACTGTGTTCAAATTGAATTAGTATATTCAAATTTAAGTTCTCTCGTAGGTACTTATCATTTTTACACGCGCCTCGAGACCATTTCTTTACCTTGAAGTCTATTTTAGCCTGGCAATGTTTGTTTCTTTCTTTACATTGTTTTTGGAGGACCTTTTTCTTGTTAAAACTCCACAGATGGCACGCGTACACTTTGCGGTACACGAAACGTACCACTTTGGGGTGAGAAGTTCTTACTATCCATGTTGTCGAAGTGAATTTGCCGAACTTTCTGATAAAATCCGCAAAGTATTCTTGGTAATGGGTGATGCCGGCCTCCGGGTCCACTTTACATTTCATAGCGACGGTAAAGTTCTCAGCAGAAACGAAATTGCACTTTACGAAACGCGCGTCCAGACATATCGACTGCAGAAAAAGTTTTAGCTCACGTTTCGTGTACATATTGATCGTTTATAGCAAAAGAAAAGTGGAATTAAAGTAAAGTTTCTCACAAATATTTTTGACACCATAACCTCACTTTTCACACGGAATGACAGCACGTTCGCTTCTGTCAGCGGTCAACATAAAACTGTCAATGTTATTAAATCTGACATATGCAAATGGCGGCGTAAAAGAACCACGTTCAAAAATTTACTTCGTCGTCTCGCATTACAAAACATACACGTTTTGTACTCTTGTGCCAGTGACGCGTTATCGATTGCTCTGTATCGCAGACGAGTTTTCTGCGCATGTTCTGAATCAAGTACTGTTTATAAATAGGATCGTCTCGGCGGGCGGGGTGAACGACCCTAGTGGCGCGTGGGGACCGCGCGGCCGTCTAACTCGTACAGGTGTATATTTCTTGCGCGCTAAGCCAGTGTAGGTTTTGAAACTATGTTTCTGTTTTCAGAATGGGTATGTTTATAACGCAGCCTTTACAGGGTTTTGAACAACATTGAAATTTTTACTTGCAAACATAATTGGGTAAAGACCCTAATTTCCTCATTTCCTTTTTTTAATTTTTCAATTGCTTTTTAATATTTAAATAAAAATATATATTTTTATGGTTTAAATATTAATACCGCTTAGTTACGGCGCTGTTTAAAAAATAAATCTTAAAACCATGTGTGTTACGTGGGATGGAAAAGGGGCCTACCGGAGGCTCGACTTCCCTGTCCGAGAGTCGTATATGACTCAAAGGAGTGCATTGGAATGGAAGTCCATGAGTCATATCTGACTCATTTTTAGTACATCTTCGGACATAATGGAATTGGAAAATGCAACTCATTGGACAGACATTGGCAAAGCTGCATTACATTTTAGATAACTTCTAACTGTGGCGTCATACAAGGCTCTAATTACATCATTTTATTTTTTTATTTCATTCAAGACACAGTCATACAGAAAAAATATATAAGCAGGAGTATACAAAATTCCTGCGGGGCAGGAAGAGACCCGTGCCCCAGCAGTGGGGACATACAAGGGTTGATAACGATACAAAATTAGACCTGGAGGTCCTTTGAGTAAACAAACTATTAATAAGAAGAGCGAGATGGCACGCTAAGCAGTTAACAAAAAAGTTTTGATTTAACAAAAAAAGAATTTGCACTTACATTCATATTTGTTAACTCCCTTGGTTGATGCAAAATAAACCCAATGTTACGGAAAGATAAGAATATTCTTTATTGTATTGTACGCTCTCGACACGGATAGGTAGATAGATAGGTAGAGAACACTTTATCTTCTATAATATAAAAATGAATCCCCGAATGTGTTGGTAAGCGCAAATCTCGAGAACGGCTGAACCGATTTCGCTGATTCTTTTTTTAGAATATTCCTTGAATTAATATAAAAATTATTCGCTGAATGTGTTGGTAAGCGTAAATCTCGAGAGCAGCTGAACCGATATCGCTAATTCTTTTTTTTAAATATTCCTTGAAGTACGAAGATGGTTCTTACGGAGGGAAAAATAAAAAAAATTAAAGAATCGACTGTTAGGCGGTGCGAAGTTCGCTGGGTCAGCTAGTTGTACATAAAAAAGGAAATTACACAGATATTTCTTAACCTAGGAACACAGACGGCGGCCTTATAACTAAAAGTGATCTCTTCCGGACAACCTTTGAATGGAATGGAGCAATAATAGCACGGTCTTTTTATTCGTCATTCAAAAAAGTGTCAAAATCTTAGGCATTGCTTGAATCGTCCGTAACAGAGAGTTAGACCTGAGATAGCCTCATAGTTGGGCTATTGTACGTAGCAAGCGCTTGAGGTGTGTTAATACTTCAGACACTAGGGTTTCGTTACGATGTTTTAGTTCACAGTTAGCGCGTGGTATTGGTACTATCTATAACTTCACAAATAGAAGTTACAATACGTTAAAATACAAGCCGGTGTAGAACGCCGGCTTCTCAATCGGGAGGTCGTGGGTTCGAACTCCGGCATGTACCAATGACTTAGTTTTCTAAGTTATGTACATTTGTGAAATTATAGTAGCAATAGTACTCGCTGACGGTGAAGGAAAGCATCGTGGGGAAGCCTTGGTGTCTGAGGTGTTAGCGTACCTCAGCGCTTGCTACGTACAATGGTCCAACTATGAGGCTAAGTGCGGAAATCTCAGGTCTAACTAACTTCACAAATGTATAGTCCGTTAGCTTTTAGAATATACCTCGGCTACTATCGGATAATTAAATAACAAGAAACAGTACACAATAATAATTATATTTTTATATTCAATTCAATGTACTCCAAAATAATTATTATGAATTATAGTAAATAGATATATTTTAATGACTATAATTCATTATTAATTATTTAAGATGTTCAATGAGCTTTAAGATTACTTAATTTTTCTTTTATTAGATATTTTAAAGTTCTTTTGTATTTCAATTGATTATAAGAAACACATTTTAATGTATGTTTGAACTGTCACATTATAGTAGAATAAACGCTTTTTTATTTTATTTTATACTATCGGATAGAATCGAACATATTCGTGTAATAGAAATAACGGAACTAATTTGACACCTAATTTTGATTACACTATTTTGCCTGTACGTAATACAGAGAATATTGTAAAGAGGTTCGAAATTTCACTGATGCCGTGAGTCGCCCATTGGCTCAATTGGTAGAGCGCTGGTACGGATAGCCAGAGGTTGCGGGTTCGAATCCCGGCATGGGTGAAATTTTTAGCCTCTAAATAGGTTTTTAAATTTGTTCCTTAGCACGGGTTAGTGCATTAAAAATAAAAATAGTGTAATCATGTGGGTACAGTGATATCGTTCCGATGTTAAACCTAACTGCAAAGTAGGTAGTCGGGGCTATAAGTAATGCAATTTGCTTAAGTCAGATGTCGCTGCCTGTACGTAATACAGAGAATATTGTAAAGAGGTTCGAAATTTCACTGATGCCGGTGAGTCGCCCATTGGCTCAATTGGTAGAGCGCTGGTACGGATAGCCAGAGGTTGCGGGTTCGAATCCCGGCATGGGTGAAATTTTTAGCCTCTAAATAGGTTTTTAAACCTAATTTTGAAATCAGAACTCGATCATCAGTAAGAAAACCGGCGAAAATTGGTGAAAATCGAAGCCTAATCTAGAGCCCGAGATATATTCTAAAAGCTAACAGACTGTACATAACTTAGGAAACAAAGACATTGGTACATGCCGGCATTCGAACCCACGACCACCCGATTGAGAAGCCGGCATTCTTCCGCTTCGCCATAACCGCTCTAGCCTATAATGATGATGGCTGATGAAAAAATTGTAAAGGTACATAGTACGATTGGCAGCCTTATTGCTTACCTACTCTATAAAGTAGAGCTTTATAAAAAAACTAGCTGACCCAGCAAACTTCTCACCGCCTAACAGTCGATTCTTTATTTTTTTTTATTTTTCCCTCCGTAAGAACCATCCTCGTACTTCAAGGAATATTCTAAAAAAAGAATTAGCCTTATCGGCTCAGCTGGTCTCGAGATTTGCGCTTACCAACACATTCAGCGATTCATTTTTATATTATAGACTAGCTGACCCAGCAAACTTCGTACCGCCTAACAGTCGATTCTTTATTTTTTTTTATTTGTCTCCGTAAGAACCATCCTCGTGCATCAAGGAATATTGTAAAAAAAGAATTATCAAAATCGGTTCAGCTGATCTCGAGATTTGCGCTTACCAACACATTCGGGGATTCATTTTTATGATTCATTTTTATATTACTAGCTGACCCAGCGAACTTCGTACCGCCTAGCAGTCTATTCTTTAAGTTTTTTTTTATTTTGCCGTAAGAACCATCCTCGTACTTCAAGGAATATTCTAAAAAAAGAATCAGCGAAATCGGTTAAGCTGTTCCCGAGATTTGCGCTTACCAACACATTCGTTGACCCAGCGAACTTCGTACCGCCTAATAGTCGATTCTTTATTTTTTTTTATTTTTCTATCCGTAAGAACCACCCTCGTACTTCAAGGAATACTCTAAAAAAGAATTAGTGAAATCGGTTCAGCTGCTCTCGAGCTTTGCGCTTACCAACACATTCAGCGATTCATTTTTATATTATAGAAGAAGATAGAATAAGGCTTCCAATATTTATTATTCACTAGCCCCATTGTTGCACTGATCGTTGCCCGGCTCTATAGTCCGCTTGCCTGGGGTTCGACTTAAAATACGACATTTCAAGGTTAAATGAGACTTTAGGGTGTGGCACACACTTGTGGTTGAGTGGACAGTATTTGGAAGGCTGGTGATTAATGAAATCCGAGATTTACTATTTTTAAGACTATATTATAAAATCAAATAAACCGCGTGCGGGAGAGGCAAAGCACGAACTCAATGTACAATAGTGACAGCATAACAATGTAACTTAATGTTGCCACAATAAAAACTAATCTATGTCGCGAACATAGGGAGTACTGAGTTACTGCTTGGTTTCTGAAGGTAACCTTTCGTCTCTTTAGATTTGCCAACAAAAGCGAGTCGGATAGAATAGAGTATTCTTTTTTGTATACCAGTAAAATATTACAATAAGATGCGAGAATATTTATTCTTTATTGTGCATCAGAAAATAATAAATTTAAAGAATAATCGAGAACTTTTTCCTCTGTGGTCATTACTTAGATTGAATTGGCATTGCATTTATGCCATACAAGATAGAGAAGGACCCAATATATATTTTTTAAATATAACATTAAAAATATTTTTTTCTATTATAAATAAAATTATTTTTTCGGGCTTTTCGGGGTCCCAAAAACTGGGAAAGATCAAAATACTTGAATAATAAAAAATATATCGGATTTCGTTTCATTCTTTTAATGCTATAAACGTTTTATAAAATAGGTTAAAAATATAAAAACATATCTCGAATATTGATTTACGCTCCATATTTTTCAAACATCACAGGTTGAGTCCGATTTGTATTGGTTAATCTGTGAGGTGAGTTACTCTTTTCTTGAAATTAACTTAGGTGCTGTTTCAGCGCATTTCGGCACTTATTTGGTTCACACAAGATTTTTTTCGACAAATTCTGTAGGGAGATCGTCTAAAATCATCGGAAGAATACATATACTCGTACCGCTGTACGAGTCACATAACAGTTGTAATGCCGTAAAAATGCGGGATATATCGTGACCGCGACCAATCTAATGTAATCAGCCAGTAATCAGAGCCCACTGTTGGGCATAGGCCTCATCTCTTTCACGCCAACCCATCCGGTCTTTTGCTAGTCTCGTCCAATTTTTCCCAGCCGCTTTCACTATATCGGCCCGACGGGCTGGCGGTCTATCCACCGACCATTGACACCCCCTCAGTGGCTACCTTAGTCTACCTGCCGTCATCTCGCCTAACCAAATGCCCCGCCCATTTCCATTTTATGTTTATGACACGTGTGCCTATATCTTCGACTTCCGCGACCTGAATAAATTATTTTATTTTTCTCTACCCAGGGGCGTATTCCAGTCGCTGGTGGAGAAGCACTTCCCGGCGCCGGACCGGGACCGCATCAGCCGGCTGCTGGGCCTCGAGGCCGCCGCGAAGGCGCCGGCCAAGGCCAACGGCCGCGCCACCGCCGCTGCCGCCGCCACCAACGAGGCCAACAGCTCCAAGAGGAAGTGTGAGTCTTTCACTGCTTTCTGCTTGGGATAAAACGTGTTGTCGAGGCGGCAACGCTGACCGCGTAATCTGTGGCAGATGACACAAGGACAATTTTTAAAACCTATTCAGAGGCTAAAAAATCCACCCATACCGGGATTCGAACCCGCGACCTCTGGCTATCCGTGCCAGCGCTCTTTCCAACTGAGCTAATGGGCGACTCACCGGCATCAGTGAAATTTCGAACCTCTTTACAATATTCTCTGTATTACGTACAGGCAGCGACATCTGGCTGAAGTAATTTGCATCACTTGCAGCCCAGAGTACCTACTTTGCACCTAATTGCAAAGCATCGGAATGATATCGCTGTAACCACATGATTCACGTCTAACGCAGTTGGTTGTGATAATATCAGCCGTAACATGTTGATACCGATTCTGGACTTAATTGCGCCGATAATAACCAAAATCCTAAATAAATCAATCTCCTCTGGGATATTTCCGAAAACGTGGAAGGAAGCCCAAATCACCCCACTACCTAAAAACTCCAACCCTTCTTCCTTTTCCGAGTATCGGCCTATATCCATCCTGCCATTCCTGTCCAAAGTCCTTGAACGTCTTGTCCATTCCCAGTTAAGTTATTTCCTTACAAAAAACAATCTCCTCAATCCTCTCCAATCAGGTTTCCGTCCCGCACATAGCACTGTTACGGCGCTTATTAAAATAACGGACGACATGCGTTTGGGGATGGAGGAAGGGCAGTTGACAGTTCTGTCGCTGCTCGACTTCAGCAACGCTTTCAATGCCGTCGATTTCGACATTTTGTTGGCGTTGCTTTGTTCTCTTAACATATCTCCAACGGTAATTGACTGGTTTCGTAGTTATCTACACGGACGCCGGCAACGTATTCGTATTGATGATTCTTTCTCCGAATGGTGCGGAAAATCTGCCGGTGTCCCGCAAGGTGGCGTGTTGTCTCCACTTCTCTTTGCAATTTTCATTAACAGTATCTCCCACAAGTTATCTTCTTCCTACCACCTTTATGCAGACGATCTTCAAATATATACACAAGCTCCACTGAACCAACTTCATTCAGCAATAAATGCAACAAATAGTGACCTTGCGCATATTCTGGATTGGAGTGTGGCACATGGAATGAATGTAAATCCAAAAAAACCCAAGTTATAATTATTGGTAGTCCCCGATTTATCTCCAGAGTTGATGTGAGTTCCTTAACACCTATCCTGTTTGATGGTATACCCATACCGTTCAGTTCAGTGGTAAAAAATCTGGGGATCTTGTTCGACACTACCTTATCATGGGTTCCTCAGTTGGAAATGGTAAGTCGGAAGATGTTTGCATCCGCAGGTTCACTTCGGCGTCTCAGCAATTTCCTTCCTACGGCTACCAAAGTTGTGTTGGCTCAGTCTCTCCTTTTACCGATTCTCGACTACGCTGACATCTGCTATCTAGACCTCACAGAGGAGCAACTAAATAAGCTTGAGCGTCTCCAAAACTTTTGTATCCGGTTCATATTTGGTTTACGCAAATATGACCATATTTCTGAATATCGAACTAAGCTCAAGTGGCTCCCCATTCGTCTCCGCCGGAATGCTCACATTCTTTCTCTCCTCTATTGCACTCTGTTCAACCCAGCTACCCCATCCTACCTCAAAGAGCGTTTCGAGTTTCTCCATTCTTCCCATAGCCTGACTCTTCGCTCATCCCAAAACCTTCTCCTCAAAACTCCCATCCACAGAACAAAATTTTATGGGTCCTCTTTCACGGTTCAGGCAGTCCATTTATGGAATGATATGCCCGTGGAAGTGAGAAAAGCAAAGTCCTTGGCTTGTTTTAAGGCGCTGGTGAAATCCCACTATCCCACTATCACTGGATAAACTGGAAAACTGTTGCTTATTAAATATGTATTAATTGTATAAGTATTTATTTTTAGGTATTTATGTATATTATTGTTTAAGTATATGTTGCTTACCTATATGTATTTAATTGGATATGTATTTATTTTTTAGGTGTCTATGTATATTATTATTTAAACATATGTACATTATATCGTAGGTAATTATAAGTAATTATATTCTCGCACTCTCTTGCTGTTTGTTATCAATATATTTTCGATTTAATTATTTATGTACATGCACCACGTACCGACTATATTCTCGCACGGCGTCGCCCAGGAATATAGTGACGTCACTGTTCAGTACGCAAATAAACGTCAAGTCAACTCTCGGGTATATTTACTGAGCTGTGTTGACTTTGTAGATTCGACGAAACCTGGAATTTCTCAATAAAATTTCTACAGATACAAAATTATCAAGTTTTATCCTTTTTTAGGGTTCCGTACCTCAAAAGGAAAAAACGGAACCCTTATAGGATCACTTTGTTGTCCGTCTGTCCGTCCGTCCGTCTGTCAAGACCCTTTTTCTCAGGAACGCGTGGAGGTATGAAGCTGAAATTTATATCAATTACTCAGGTCTACTGTCCCTTGAAGCTGTGAAAAAATCAAACTTCTAAGCCAACGCAATCAAAAGATACAGCCGTTTATGCCGCAAATTTTCGACACTTGCACGGGAATCAAAACCTACAGGGTGCTTCCCGTGAACTCAGAATCTTGAAATTTGGTACGAAGCAACGTCTTATAGCATAGATAAAGGAAAAATTACGAAAACCGTAAATTTTTAGTTACATCACATAATATATTTTTTTTAATAATTTTAAACTTACTACCCATTTCCTCATAAACGCGTAGAGGTATTAAATTGAAATTCATACCAAATACTCAGGTCTATAATACAGGTTTGTACGGAACCCTCGGTGCGCGAGTCTGACTCTCACTTGGCCGGTTTTTTTCCAGAAAATATCCATTTTTTTTTTTAGTTAAAATGCCTTAAGTCTTTGTATATAATTAATACTTTTTTCTCACGCTGTCAAATAGCCTATCGATTGATTGGATTGCCCACACATGATGGTTCTCGGACATGCTTAAATTCGAACACCAGATCTACAAAAAAATTACATACTCTGCTCTCCCCAGTGACATCTCGGCAGCAGGCCAATGCGGCGGCGAAGCGCGCCCGCGGCGGTTCCTCGTCCGACGAGTACTTCCGAGGCTCTTCGGACGAGCTGGAGGCCGAGGAGGAGGAGGTGCGGCGAGGGTCCGACTCCGACCTCAGCGACTTCAACCCGTTCCGGGCTGGCAGTGACAGCGATGACGGTAAGGACTTCAACGGAAAGAAGAACCAGAACGTTGTGGACCTCTGTGGCGTAGCGGTAGAGCGTCTGCCTACCGTGCAAGAGGTCCCGGATTCAAATCCCGGCTGGGAACAAAAAAAACCTAGGTCTTGGATGTTTACATGTTTGTGATGTCGCTGTTTCTGGTTCTCACGACACAGGGTATCCTAGTGTGGGGCCAGTAGCAATGTGCTTATATGTAAATGTTATGTTATGAAAGAGGATGTAGTGACTAGAATTGAGAATGAAATGTTGCGTTGGTTTGTGCATGCGGCGAGGATGAAGGAAGAAAGATTGGCGAAACAAATATATACTGCGAATGTGAGTGGAAGGGCTGCTAAGGGTCGTCCCGGGCAGACATACATCGGCCAAATAGGGGATGTATTAGCAAAGGGGAAGATAAAAAGTAGCTAGTGTTCAAGTAAGTTTAGAGAGGTTTGCCTCCACAAAGATATAAAAGTAAAAACATTTATTTTCAGTTAAAAGTGTAGTACAGCTGTGAATAGGAAGCATGCGTAAGATGATAGACCCGACCGATTTCTGTCACGGCGACTACTTCAACTCCCATTTTGGTGGCGTTGGTGCGCTCGCATATGACTCGCACAATCTACCTTTTTGTAAGGCCACATTTAGGTAAAGGTTCTGCCACATTTCAGACATGCGAGCACTCCGTCAATGTAAGTGTATTTGATCGCAGCAAGTGGACGGGCTTTTATGTCGTCTTTCTTTGCGTCCAGCTTGGTACATAAATCGGCGATTGATATTGGCTATGTACAATCTCACCACGACCTGATTAGACCAGGCATTTTAAAAAGGTACAATGCTCTGTTGCGTGATGTTCTTGGTGAAGATAATTTGATAAAAACGCTTTCAAACAATCTCAGATTAGCTTAGTTCAGTTCATTTCTTCGGTTTCTTTGTAGCCCATTACTTAGCACGCCTATTAGGGATCTTACGTGTATGCCGCGTTAACCACGTCTAATGTCAAATACGCCTCAGTTACGTACAGTCTGTTAGCTTTTAGAATATACCTCGGCTACTATCGGATAGAATTGGATATTCGTATAATAGAAAAATCGGAACTAATGACACTTAACTTTACATAACTTATACTTAAAAACCTATTTAGAGGCTAAAAATTTCACCCATGCCGGGATTCGAACCCGCGACCTCTGGCTATCCGTGCCAGCGGTCTATCTAACTGAGCTAATAGGCGACTCACCGGCATCAGTGAAATTTCGAACCTCTTTCTCTCTAAATAGGTTTTTAAAATTGTCCTTAGCATGGGTTAGTGGTTTAAAAATAAAAATAGTATAAATTATTATACTATTTTTATTTTTAATGCACTAACCCGTGCTAAGGACATATTTAAAAACCTATTTAGAGGCTAAAAATTTCACCCATGCCGGGATTCGAACCCGCAACCTCTGGCTATCCGTGGCAGCGCTCTTCCAATTGAGCCAATGGGCGACTCACCGGCATCAGTGAAATTTCGAATAATACAGAGAATAGTGTAAAGAGGTTCGAAATTTCACTGATGCCGGTGAGTCACCCATTGGCTCAATTGGAAGAGCGCTGCCACGGATAGCCAGAGGTTGCGGGTTCGAATCCCGGCATGGGTGGAATTTTTAGCCTCTAAATAGGTTTTTAAATATGTCCTTAGCACGGGTTAGTGCATTAAAAATAAAATAGTATAATAATTTATACTATTTATATTTTTAAAGCACTAACCCATGCTAAGGACAATTTAAAAAATCAATTTAGAGAGAAAGAGGTTCGAAATTTCACTGATGCCGGTGAGTCGCCTATTAGCTCAGTCAGATAGAGCGCTGGCACGGATAGCCAGAGGTCGTGGGTTCGAATCCCGGCATGGGTGGAATTTTTAGCCTCTAAATAGGTTTTTACATAACTTATCAAAACAGTGAAGAAAAGTTTTACACAGAGCAGGAAGTAGTATCACACTCGTGTGCTTTCGGCGAAAACCGAAGCCTACTCTAGAGCTCGAGGTATATTCTAAAAGCTAAAAGACTGTAGGACAAGTGTGCACATCGACCTTCCTAGGCCGAAACGCCTCCGTACCATTTGCAGGATCAGCGTGGTTCTCTTTTACCCCAAAGCTAATGGGTCAATATGTATCAGGAGCAATGTATCCAGGAAACCTAAACCTTTCTTTCTTTTCCATAAGATGCTACTCCTTCTATTTCTATCTATCCCTTATATAACTCGAGATCGCTTCATTATATTGTATTACTATGCTGTATTGAGCTGCTGTCTAGTATTATATTGTATTGTATCTTACGTCGTGGGTCTCGGTGCGACTTTCCGTGAGTCACTGTCACCAGGCCCTTGCTGAAAATCAGTGCTGTGGGCAATAAACCTGCAGCAAGTACTGAGCCTGAGGCCGTTTTACCGCCGCATGGCCATGTCCCGTGTCCACTTACTGTGTTCTGTCGTATTTGTTTGTAATTATTACTTTTTTATATTTAGTCTCTTTTTTTTTCGATTTGTATTATGTCTGTGTGGCGATAAATACATGTCGCTCATTTAGCAGAATAATGACGCAAATGTACTTTTTTGCCAATTTGAGTTAAGTATGCCAAAACACCCGAAATAACTGTTTTACACTTGGGGAAAAAATGACAGTAATGTAGTTTTGTTTTTTATCGCGTGACAGCGCCACTGTAGTTGTGGCATTTTGACAAAGTTCTAACACTTCTGAATGAAACAACGGTCTCTCCTGTAAAATTGGAAAAAGGACATTTGCGTCAATATTCTGCCAAATGAGCGATGTATTTCTTCTTCTAATATTTAAGAACCCTGGATCGGCCGCAAGAAGAAGCCCCTCAAGAAGAAGAAAACGGCCGCGTCGCAGAAAAAGAAGCCATCCACCACTCAGGACAAGATCGAGAATATGTTCGAGCGCAAGAGCGGCGCCGCCCCCCCCGCCACCGTCACCGTCACCACCGGCGCGGGCCGCAGCCTGACGGGCACGCCCGTCGGCACCAACGGGCTGTACCTGGGTGAGTGGGTGCAGCTATTCTTTAGCCCTATAAAAGGCACGTTATCATCGGTATCAACCCTTGCATGTCCTCACTGCTGGGGCACGGGTCTCTTCCTGCATCGGGAGGTTATTTTATTTATTTTATTTTATTAAGGACATCAACAGCGAAAACAAATTATTTGATTACAATAATAAAAATACAGTTCACAGGGCCAATAACAGATATCCACAGTTAGGCCATACTCCACCACGGGGGCCGAGTCCGAGTTGGTTGAGGATTGTAGGACAGTGGCGGGCCTTACTGTCAGAAGTTGTCAAGCCGCCGCATAAGGCCTCTGACATGGCTTAACGACTGCCATTATATGACAGCCGGCACCAACGGCTTAAAGTGCCTTGCAAAGCACGGAAGCGCTCGGAAAAATGCCACTAGCGGTAGTAACGGGACGCTCACCCATCCCGTACCACCGCGCCTGTTGTTGCCTAACCAAGTGATTGATTCCAATCACTCGGTTTGCGTAGGCCACGAGCGCTTCAAAATATAGGCTATGAAAGGCACCCTCGGTTGAATAAGGTTGAAGTGGAGCTGGGCAGGGCATATGCAGCAGAATGCACCCGGATAGGTGGGCGAGACTTGCCACCGAGCGGGTGCCACAAGGCGGTCGTCGCAGGAGAGGTAGGGCAAGAAAACGTTGGCGAGACGATCTCGACCGACACATGCCGGGTGGTCTGAGGTGGCGCAAGATAGAAACATCTGGTCTGAGTTGGGGGAGGCCTTTGCCCAGCAGTGGGACACAAACGAGGCTACGTAAAAAAAGGCACCCTCCGGAGGACACGGGGGAGGAGGTAGTGAACGCTCATGCGTAACAGCACGTACCCGGCCGTGCTGCCAATGTGGGACTCACAAGAAGTGCGCCTGCTCACTTAACACCACCTTGGGACTGGTTTTGGTCCAAAGGACCCCTAAACCCACATTGGGAGCGACCCCCTCGAGGCCGAGGAGGGCAGAGAGGGTGCAGCCGCTACTGGAAGTTGTGACCAGGGTTTGCCACTTCATCAATATTCATTTAGAATTAGTTAACTAATTCTAAATGAATATTAAAGTTGCTGTGAAAAGAATATTTAAATGAGTGTTACGCTCTTAAATTTATGGGCATCGTAAATAACATAAATAAAATAATTACCGTTGCTCACAATAAATTCAATTCAATTTCAATTCTAATTGCTTTTAGCAATAAGGCCGCCAATTGTACTTTGTATCTTTACATGTTTTATAATATGTGCTCTGGTGTACAATAAAGAATATTCTTATCTTATCTTCAGTGTACATACACACACGTCATTCAATTCAGTGTACATACACACACGACATATAGTTTCAATCTGTGATAATAAGGTTTGATATTTCTTGAATAAATGAGATGAATGACATATTACTAGCAAACAACCAACTGACGACATAAGAAACACAGAAACACTAGACGTAATGCTTCTTGTATTTGAAACCCATCTCTATATTTGCTTACATGTAAGATAACATAATTATAAGATACGTGGCGGAGTATGGCCTAACCTTTTTGCGATGCAATAAGAGAT
The DNA here is from genome assembly GCA_934045075.1 of Yponomeuta sedellus. Classification (NCBI taxonomy): domain Eukaryota; kingdom Metazoa; phylum Arthropoda; class Insecta; order Lepidoptera; family Yponomeutidae; genus Yponomeuta; species Yponomeuta sedellus. Next base: position 1,543,307 of record OW203742.1, on the reverse strand, counting down.
CCGTGCCCACCAGTGGGGACATAGAAGGGTTTATATCGAAGATAACATAACATGAGATATTATTTATTGTGTACTGGAAAAATTATTACAGTAACAGCAGTTACAAAAAATAAGAGACATTTGGCGGCCTTATTGCTAATAGCAATGTAGAATGAAGCTCTTTTTCTTTGTCTTTGCCACATCCTATTATCTGGGGTTGGTTTTCTCTTTGGTAGAACAAAGCTGGATGAAATAAAAATATAAATTAACGCCTTTCACTCGGAGGTGAATGCAGAGACCAGGGAGCCAATGCTCGCCAATGCGAATTGAAAGAGTAGACGCAAAATATTCGAAGTCTTAGACATTTGCCGCATAAAAATTATATAAGATAACTCGAGTCATTAAAATTTATATTGTTACGGGCTAGGGTTCTGGATTTGGATGTAAAACACCAATGACAGCTTTTTAGGATTTATTCACGCAGGGTCTGGTCTGCAGGTCTTCACGACACGAAGTCCACACGTAGATTCCAATCGCAGGTCCAATCGAAGTCCAATAGTATAGCTGAGGTCGTAGGTTATCGCTCGTATCGCAGGTATGTTCGCTCGAAGTTCTCTCTTCGCTCTTCCAAACGGAACTGACAGCGCGCCGCGGCGGCCGCTATTTATATCCGCCGGCCAGGGTTCTAGAACATTCCCGTAACTATGTACCTACACTCGGTACACGCGGCAAGGTCGCTCGAACAGTTACTCATTTAAAGAGTTTTGAACCTTACTCTAGTGGACATACGAGTCATTATTGCTTGCAGCGTTTTATTGTTTACTAAAACGCAGCATGCGGCGACTATTCGATAGGCTTCCAGAAGGCTCTATTCTAGATGGTTCGGGATAGGACCGCGACAATATTCTCATTCGAATTCAGAATACAGATTTTGGCTGTCGTTCAACTTTTTTATGTAGAATTCAAGTCATAAGAATTAATAAGAGTCGTATACGAATTATTTCTTAATGAAGATAAGATTAGAATATTCTTTATTGTACACCAGAGCACATTATTATAAAACATGTAAAGATACAAAATATAATTGGCGGCCTTCTTCTTCTTCAGGGCATATTATGTAGTCCACTGCTGGACATAGCCCTACCCTAATGAGCAACACAGGGCCTTATTTGTAAAAGTAATTAATTGTGCACAATTCAATTAATTATTAAATATTAATTACAATTATTAAATACAATTCCACCAAACTGCGATCGCCAACCCGCATGCCTAGCGTGGGGATTATGGGCGTTACCCCCTATGATAGCACAACCTTGCGCTCATTAGGGGAGGGCTACGTCCAGCAGTGGACTAATATAGCCTGAAGAAGAAAAGAATAGGCTCCGTGGACTTGCCTGGGTGTAGAGCCAACGCTAACGTGTTGTGTTGTGGCAGGGCCGGCGCGCAACCAGCCGCCGCCACGCTCGGCCATCGAGCGCGCGTGCAGCATGAAGGAGGAGCTGCTGGCCGCCATCGAGCGGCTCGGCCGCCGGCTGCCGCCCAACACGCTGGACCAGCTCGTGGACGAGCTCGGCGGGACAGACAACGTCGCAGAGGTGGGGCGCGACACCTCGCCCCCACAGGGGGGATGACAAACAAAAATGTTTATTGAGCAAAATTTATTTATTTAATAATAACTTATTATTACAGGATTAGCACCTAATGCAACAAGTTAGTTAAAAACATTTTTAACGGCATCCTGCGGCTGTTAAATGATAGGGCGGATAGCCCGTTTTTGAAGCACCACTCCAAGGTGCTTTTAAATTAATTTATCATAAAAAAGCGTTATCTAATTGTATCTTACTAACATAGACTAAGCTCGTACTAACAACTCTATGGATTTGTTTATCCGAAATAAACGTATAATAATAATTATAAAATCTTCACAAACAATAATTAACAATCCAGACATACAATCGGTATCTATTTACCTACGAGTACTATTAAACTATTTTTTACTTCTTAAATACTATACACATTAATTATAACACATAATATTCAATGCCGTTCAGTGAATTCACCCTGAGTATATCCAAAAATATATTTTTTTCCGAGATGGTATTTAGAGTGCGGAGTGCGCACGTAGCCGTCCGACACACATACAAAGTAGTGTGTGATACTGTTGCATAATAAAAGTTCTTATAACACGAGTGTTAAGCCGAGCCGTAGGCGTTTTTTTATAGTATCACATGAATTATAAGACCCAAGTTTGTACAGTGTCATACACTTACTTTATCTACTCTCATAGCTAAAGTAGTGTATGACACACAATAGGTACATAAAATATAAGTCCACTACTCTGTGGTATCCATAGCTTGACCGAATTAAGTAGATTCTAGTCAATACGCCGGTCGTACACAATTAAATTATAGCGTTTGTGGTGTAGGGATGAAATGTTTATCCCGGATTCCTCGTCGAGGTGATTCATCTTAGGTGTCACTGACCTCAATTATTATTGGTAACTAGCTGACTCAGCGAACTTCGTACCGCCTAACAGTCGATTCTTGATTTTTTTTTTATTTTTCTCTCCGTAAGAACCATCCTTGTACTTCCAGGAATATTCTAAAAAAAGAATTAGGGATGCAAAGTTTTTTTATGATAGGATTTTATTTTATATTCTGATAGTGACGTAATTTTAAGAAACTAATTTCATTTTTTTCGTGAATAATCGAGTTTCATTGTTATTTAATTAAAATGAATATTATTCGGCGTGACGTCATATGTTACATACTCTGTGTGTAGGTAGAGCTCGCGATTGGATTTGTCTGTGGTTTAGTGTGACATGTGAATGAGATCGATGTGTTTGACAGATGAAGTTGACAGGCCATTGGTAGTTTTTCCACAGAATAACTGCTACCACAGACGATTTAACATGTGACGTCATCATAGAGGTCCTCAGAAGTCATATGAAGGGCATTTAAATATTATTTTTTACTCAAAATAAGGCTCATCTTTTATGATAAAAATCTCTTACATTAAAAATACTGTATTTTGGATGCTAAGCTCGAAATGGTTTTCGATTCAGCCAGTTCACTTTTTTTTTGCATCCCGAATTAGTGAACTCGGTTCAGCTGCGCTCGAGATTTGCGCTTACCAACATTCAGCTATTCATTTTTATATTATAGATAAGTTAATTGCAATCCGACCCATCAGACCAAATTATTCTACTGCTAGACACAGGCCTCCCCAAAGGCACGAGACACCATACACTGACGCGGAAAATTCACGGCGAATCCGCAATGCAGATGATGACCTGCACTCATGTGCACTTGGCCGGTTTATTTCCGTAGAGGCGCTCCGTTTTGACGCTCCGCGTTCCGGCAGATGACGGGGCGCAAGGGCCGCGTGGTGCAGACGGAGGACGGGCAGATCCTCTACGAGAGCCGCTCGGAGGCCGACGTGCCGCTCGAGACGCTCAACCTCACGGAGAAGCAGCGCTTCATGGACGGCGAGAAGGACGTCGCCATCATCAGCGAGGCCGCCTCCAGCGGCATCTCGCTGCAGAGCGACCGCAGGTGGGTCTGGCTGCAGGCGGACTGAGTGGCTACTTGCAGAGTCTAGGGTGGAAGGACGTCGCCATCATCAGTGAAGCTGCCTTTAGCGGCATCTAGCTGCAGAGCGACCGCAGGTGGGTCTGGCTGCAGGCGGAGTGAGAGGCTACTTGCAGAGTGTAGACCACAAGAGCGTCGCCATCATCAGCGAGGCCGCCTTTAGCGGCACCTAGCTGCAGGGCGACCTAGTTAGGTGTCGTAACTTCTGGCGCAGGGACCGTTGCAGAGTTAGTAACGTGAGTTAGTAGCAGAGAGTGACTGCTTGCAAGAGGTGTGGCTCCATAAGGAGTGAGGAACCACTTGCATGGGGAGTGGCTAAGCGTGGTGGGAGTACCTTTGCAGAGTGAGTGGCTAAGTATGGGAGTGCTTCTTGCAGAGTAAGTGCATAAGAAGATAAAACCTTTATTATAGACACAGTACATACGCCACAATAACAAAACAAACTTACCATACATTACTACATAACATTTAAAAATAATGAAAAAAACACGAAAATTCACGGCGTGTCACTGCTGCTATAAACGGCAACTGACTCAGCATTATGCTGATGGGCAAGCCTTCAGCGCTGAAGTGGCTAAGTATAGATTGATTGCCTCTTGCAGAGTAAGTGGCTACGTTTTAAGGGAGTGCCTCTTGCAGAGAGAGTGCCTCTTGCATAGTGAGTGACACTTGCAGAGTAGTCTGAGAATGGTGGTTCTGGTCATTACATCCTAGTTTATGTCCAAAACATTTCCTAATCACACTTGCATATCCTGTCGCGGAAGCCAGTTAAAAATGTTGGTGTTTGTTTCAGAGCGCGAAATCAAAGGAGAAGAGTACACATAACGTTAGAGTTACCGTGGTCTGCGGATAGGGCAATACAGCAATTTGGTGAGTCTACATTCCTGTTTGTCGTTTAAATATCGCACTAGTTAAGTGTAACTTACATATTAGATAAACTCACGCCGGTACCACGGAGCGGTAGGCGGAGACATGTCATTGCCACTTTCCACTGTAACTTTGTAACTTATTTGTGGGGAAAACTGTAAAACGATTACAAAGTCTGTTATTTAATTCGAAAAAAAAAACAAGCAGAGTTACACTATAAAATAAATCGTTATATGTGGTTGATAGTTTTACTGTAAAAAAGTAGACTCGTCTGTTCGCGACATAGATTAGTTTTTAATGTGGCAACATTGAGTTGCATTGTTATTTTGTCACTATTGTACATTGAGTTCGTGCTTTGCCGCTCCCGCACGCGGTTTATTTGATTTTATAATTTAGTCAACGACAGAACGCTTGCCGAACAGTAACTTTTGGCCTAAGTCGGTCACAGAGTCATGATGAGGTTTCGTAAACCATCGATAAACAAACTAACAACGGGATGGATTGAAGATATTACTAAAGACGTCAGAAACCCGTGGATCAAGAAGGTTAGCGTGAATGGATAAGGGGCTTATGACCAGGAGTGAGCTCTATTCATGGGCTGGACAGATCTAAAGAAGTAATGCAATATAGGTCATTTAAACGAATTTTTGAATAAGGTACAATGGGGCTGACATGTCCTCGTAAGGTACAAAAGCGCCTAATCAAATAAAGAATAAAAAAACGACTTTTTAAAATAAATGATAAAACAAGGGCTAGTTTGGGACCAGAGGCTTACTTATTATATACTCCTGTGAAGCTTGTTGGAATTCTGACAGGGGATTGGAATCGCTAAGTATTTGTTTTGCTTGTTAACACTCCAAAACTTTGGGTTGGCTGGAAGAAGTTTCTGTTGCAATAAGTTTGCCCTTGCACATGATTTTTATCACATGGTATTATATTTAAGTTTTTTTGTGCAATAAACTCCAAAAAATGTAGAAATTAAAGAGATAAGATAAGAATATTCTTTATTGTACACTGGAAATACAACAAATACAAAACAATTGCAAATATACATAGTACAATTGGTATGTTATGTAAACATCCAAGACCTGGACTTTTTTTTTTGTTCCCAACCGGGATTCGAACCCGGGACCTCTTGCATGGCAGGCAGACGCGCTACCGCTATGCCACAGAGGTCGTCAATGTTTGTGATGTCGTTGTTTCTGGTCCCCACGACACAGGAGATCCAAGTGCGGGGCCAGAAACAGTGTATGTGCTTGAATGTAAGGGCGAGATAAATAGTCGTTGCTTAGCCCAAGTCCGTACTCAAGCTTCCCTAAGCATTACTTCAGGCTAACTTAGCTAAGTGCGAGATAAATAGTCGCTTCTAAGAACGAGTCTTAGCGAAAGCACTTGCTTAAGAATTGATTTGTCTAATCATAGACAGTACTTTGGCACTCTCTAAGGAAACCCGGACTAATTCTTAGCATTGGCCTAAGAACATGCTTAGCTAAGCAAACGTCTACTTTGATACTTAGCTAAGTTAGCCTGAAGTAATGCTTAGGGAAGCTAGAGTACGGACTTGGGCTAAGCAACGACTATTTATCTCGCCCTGAGTATCAAAGTAGACGTTTGCTTAGCTAAGCATGTTATTAGGCCAATGCTAAGAATTAGTCCGGGGTTCGCGACTTAGAGAGTGCCAAAGTACTGTCTATGATAGACAAATCGATTCTTAAGCGAGTGCTTTCGCTAAGACTCGTTCTTAGAAGCGACTATTTATCTCGCCCTAAATGTTACGCTACGTTGACCCGCAGTTTGTGCGCTACCTTGAATGAAACCTTTCGATTGGTGGGTGCAGGGCGCACGCACCGGTCCAACCAGGTGAACGCGCCGGAGTACATCTTCCTGATCTCCGACCTGGCGGGCGAGCGCCGCTTCGCGTCCACGGTGGCCAAGCGGCTCGAGTCGCTGGGCGCGCTCACGCACGGCGACCGCCGCGCCACCGACACCCGCGACCTCAGCCAGTTCAACATCGACAACAAATACGGTCAGTGCAAGCGCCTCACGCTCTCGCATATATTCAACATCGACAACAAATACGGTCAGTGCAAGCGCCTCACGCTCTCGCATATATTCAACATCGACAACAAATACGGTCAGTGCAAGCGCCTCACGCTCTCACACATATAAACGCGGTCAGTGCGCACTCCTCACGCTCTCACATAATATATATTCAACATCGACAACAAATACGGTCAGTGCAAGCGCCTCACGCTCTCACACATATAAACGCGGTCAGTGCGCACTCCTCACGCTCTCACATAATATATATTCAACATCGACAACAAATACGGTCAGTGCAAGCGCCTCACGCTCTCACATATATTCAACATCGACAACAAATACGGTCAGTGCAAGAGCCTCACGCTCTCACACATATAAACGCGGTCAGTGCGCGCTCCTCACGCTCTCACATAATATATATTCAACATCGACAACAAATACGGTCAGTGCAAGCGCCTCACGCTCTCACATATATTCAACATCGACAACAAATACGGTCAGTGCAAGAGCCTCACGCTCTCACACATATAAACGCGGTCAGTGCGCGCTCCTCACGCTCTCACATAATATATATTCAACATCGACAACAAATACGGTCAGTGCAAGCGCCTCACGCTCTCACACATATAAACGCGGTCAGGGCGCACTCCTCACGCTCTCACATAATATATATTCAACATCGACAACAAATACGGTCAGTGCAAGCGCCTCACGCTCTCACACATATAAACGCGGTCAGTGCGCACTCCTCACGCTCTCACATAATATATATTCAACATCGACAACAAATACGGTCAGTGCAAGCGCCTCACGCTCTCACACATATAAACGCGGTCAGTGCGCACTCCTCACGCTCTCACATAATATATATTCAACATCGACAACAAATACGGTCAGTGCAAGCGCCTCACGCTCTCACACATATAAACGCGGTCAGTGCGCACTCCTCACGCTCTCACATAATATATATTCAACATCGACAACAAATACGGTCAGTGCAAGCGCCTCACGCTCTCACACATATAAACGCGGTCAGTGCGCACTCCTCACGCTCTCACATAATATATATTCAACATCGACAACAAATACGGTCAGTGCAAGCGCCTCACGCTCTCACACATATAAACGCGGTCAGTGCGCGCTCCTCACGCTCTCACATATATTCAACATCGACAACAAATACGGTCAGTGCAAGCGCCTCACGCTCTCACATATATTCAACATCGACAACAAATACGGTCAGTGCAAGCGCCTCACGCTCTCACATAGCCTCTAAATAGGTTTTTAAATTTGTTCCTTAGCACGGGTTAGTGCATTAAAAATAAAAATAGTGTAATCATGTGGGTACAGTGATATCGTTCCGATGTTAAACCTAACTGCAAAGTAGGTAGTCGGGGCTGTAAGTAATGCAATTTGCTTAAGTCAGATGTCGCTGCCTGTACGTAATACAGAGAATATTGTAAAGAGGTTCGAAATTTCACTGATGCCGTGAGTCGCCCATTGGCTCAATTGGTAGAGCGCTGGTACGGATAGCCAGAGGTTGCGGGTTCGAATCCCGGCATGGGTGAAATTTTTAGCCTCTAAATAGGTTTTTAAATTTGTTCCTTAGCACGGGTTAGTGCATTAAAAATAAAAATAGTGTAATCATGTGGGTACAGTGATATCGTTCCGATGTTAAACCTAACTGCAAAGTAGGTAGTCGGGGCTGTAAGTAATGCAATTTGCTTAAGTCAGATGTCGCTGCCTGTACGTAATACAGAGAATATTGTAAAGAGGTTCGAAATTTCACTGATGCCGTGAGTCGCCCATTGGCTCAATTGGTAGAGCGCTGGTACGGATAGCCAGAGGTTGCGGGTTCGAATCCCGGCATGGGTGAAATTTTTAGCCTCTAAATAGGTTTTTAAATTTGTTCCTTAGCACGGGTTAGTGCATTAAAAATAAAAATAGTGCTCTCACATATATTCAACATCGACAACAAATACGGTCAGTGCAAGCGCCTCACGCTCTCACATATATTCAACATCGACAACAAGTACGGTCAGTGCAAGCGCCTCACGCTCTCACATATATAAACACGGTCAGTGGGCGCTCCTCACGCTCTCACATAATATAATATATTCAACTTCGACAATAAACACGGTCAGTGCGCGCTTCCTTGTCTCCCTATACTGAGCTTTTCCAACTGTCACATATATTACTTCACACACACACACAGCCACACCCTCACAGGCATACAAATACACACTGTCTAAGTGGATACACGGACCAACTGTATTTAATCAGTACAATACGCACGCATACATTATATTAATTCACATTATAAATTACACTTTAAATAAATTCTAAATACTTGTTATACATAGTCTAGCAGGCATTGACCGGCCGGCCCATAGAGTCGTTAGTTACTCGCCATGCTTAAGTTTTCCATATAATTTTAACACTTATCCTAACATCGCTCGAGTCGATTATTATAATAATTTTAATAAAGTAAGTTTCAATGAAGTATTTGGATTTTGAGCAACGTGAACGTGAATCGTCTATAAGTAAGAGTTAATCTTTAAATCAAACTGCGCAATGTATTACGCGACATAGGTGCCATCAAGCGGCACAAGTTCTGACGCACAAGCTCTGAAAAAGGTTCTGAGTAATGGCTACTTTGCTCTACTCAGCTGGCTTCATCTATGTATCGCGCCAGACTGCTCGGCACTAGAGTCTGTTAAAGTCGTAGTGTAGTACATAATTCGCTGACAAACACTGCTCCTTGAATAAATACTGTTCCTTTAAACCACCCCCGCTCATCGTCAGGGCGCTCGGAGTTATGTAAGGCAATAGATAAAATATTATTATTATTAAAAATTCTATATGGAAAAAAAATGCACATAGGCGAGCTTAATGCTACTTAGCATTATTTACCAGCTAACCTACTTAGTGGAGACAAGATTTGCAGGTAGTGCAATTTACAATCTATATAAATTTAATTCAAAGTCTTAACTGATTGACTCACTCATCAACGCCCAGCCTAAGCTGTCGGACCTTAGAAGCTGAAATTATGCACAGAGGGTCTATATATAATGTATCTATATATAAATAGAGGGTCTATGTATAAATAAGACAGGATTTTTTTGAAATTCAACCCCTAAGGGGGCGAAAAGTTTTGCCAATGAGAGGTGTAAAGAATGTCTAATTTTCTTTAAATTTAATTAAAAGAAATTTAAAATAAATACTCTTCAAAACACCTGATTAAACACGTGTTTCGCCGTTTTTTTAAATTAAACTCTTAAGGGAGTTAACGGGGTTGCAAAAACTAAAGTCCACGCGGACGGAGTCGCGGGCATAAGCTAGTATTAAATAAATGGCCCAACTATGAGGCTGACAGCGAAACTCTTAGCTGTAACTAGAGCATGTCTGTTCGCAGGGCGCTCGGCGCTGGAGTCGGTGATGAAGGCCATAATGAAGTACGAGCCGCCGCTGGTGCCGCCGCCGCGCGACTACGCCGGCGACTTCCTGCAGGACGCCGCCTCCGCGCTCGTGGGCGTCGGGCTCATCGTCAACAGCGAGGCCCAGCCCGGGCACCTCAGCCTCGACAAGGTTGGCTTTTAGTTCTTCTTCAGGCTATATTAGTCCACTGCTGGACATAGCCCTCCCCTAATGAGCGCCGCAGCGCAACGTTGTGCCATCATTGGGGGGTATTGCCCATAATCCCCACGGGTTGGGATCGCAGTTTGGTGGAATTGTACTGCAGGGGGCGCCGCTGCCCACCCCCCGGTTTGTGTCCCTCAGTCGCCTTTTACGACACCCGCGGGAAGAATTTGGGTTGGTGCTATTCTCTAGGCCGACACCACAAGGCGATAGCTTCTGGTTAGTCACGACTGTTTCCTACTGCTTCCTTTTAGATTTCCATTCTTCCTTCGATAACAACCCTTGTATGTCCCCACTTATGTGGGGCACGGGTCTCTTCCTGGATCGCAGGAAGGTTAGGCCACCACGGGTGCCAAGTCCAGGTTGGTGGAGGATTGTAAGACAGTGATGGGCCTTATTGCAGAAGTTATCAAGCCGCCCATAAGGGCTGACATGGCTTAACGACAGCCATTACATGACAGCCGGCACCAACGGCTTAATGCGCCTTAGGAAGCACGGAAGCACTCAGAAAAAGCCACTAGCGGTAGGAATAAAACCAAAAACCAAGTAGAAAAAAAAACCAAAAGGCTAGGGTCGTACCATAGACAACATAGACTTATCGCGTAGGCGCGTTAACAAATGGTAACCAGGCAAGAAAGACACAAACATGGAAGTTCACTCAGACTTTATGAAACGCAGCCCAGCTCGGCTTCGTTTGTGCCCGTGTTGTCAGGGTCCTATGTCCACCAATAACATAACATTTACATACAGCCACATACATTGCTCCTGGCCCCACACTAGGATACCCTGTGTCGTGGGAACCAGAAACAACGACATCACAAACATGTAAACATCCAAGACCTGGGTTTTTTTTTGTTTCCAGCCGGGATTCGAACCCGGGACCTCTTGCATGGTAGGCAGACGCGCTACCGTTACGCCACAGAGGTCGTCAATGAGCGAACATTATCTGATGAACCTGACGTTTTCTTTTACCTTATGTTTTACACCAGACTCAACAAGCGTATTTGGTTTTTGCAGGACTACAACAATATGTCGAAGTTCCTGAACAGGATACTGGGTATGCCGGTGGAGTTGCAGAACAGACTCTTCAAGTACTTCACCGATACGCTCAACGCGGTCATGGAGCAAGGTAACTTCTGTTAAATTTTTGTTTGTAAAAGTGGTAATTGTGAACGTTTTACCATCGTAGGCATACAAGTATTTCAAGACAAACCGCCGTAATATTATTTAAGTTTATTAAACATAGAATGAGTAAATACATCTGGAATAGGTACGACTTTAAACATACATCTTGTGCTCATTTTATGCTCGGGCCTAGCAATTATAAATGGGAGAAATAGGTATAGACCAGGGTGTGAATAGCATTAGCATTTAACTTAAAAGGTTTAAAAATTGTAAATGCAGTTTCTAATTGCTCCTTAGATATATTCCCGGTAACTACAAAGCTTCAGGTAGCTTCCCTCGCTCGCCTACACATAATAGGCGATACATAAAACAACACCACAAGCATCGACATTTAAACCAAACTTCTGTATCACAAAAAAAAATATTTTGTCTCAATAATTGATACACGTTTTTGGTTCATCACGTGTGCATATTCGTAACCCGTCTTAAAAACTCTCCTCGCAGCGAAACGCAGCGGCCGCTTCGACCTGGGCATCCTAGATTTGGGCAGCGCGGGCGAGTGCGTGCGGCGCGTGCGCAGCGTGCGCTTCCTGCGCCGCCACGCCACCGGCCAGGCGCCCGTCGAGCTGCACACCTTCCACGCTGAGGTTACACGCTCTACACACTGCTACTCTTCCTCAGGCTATATTATGTAGTCCACTGCTGGACATAGCCCTCCCCTAATCAGCGCCGTAGCGCCCTGTCTTCGGCTTGCCGCATCCAGCGTCTGCCGGCAGTTTTTCGCAGATCGTCATCCCACCTGCCCTCCTATTACGTAGCACTCCACTCTATCGAGTGAAGCATTTAGACGACTCCTAAGTGTTAAAAAATGTATGCTTTTGACAGCCGGAGTAGCTTAACACTGTGGACACTTACGTAATAAGGCCCCTGGTCGGAGGGCGTCCCACACTACGTTTGCCGAGTCGCGGTCTCCGCTCAGGAACACGTAGTGGTACTCGCTCAATAGTATTTATTCGAACCGAGGGATTTAGAACCGATCACTTGAGTTAAACAACAACAGGCGCGGTCGGGTGCAGGATGGGTGATTACCGCTACCGCATTTTTCCGAGCACTTCTTTACTTAGCCAGGCACGTTAAGCCGTCGGTGTCAGCTGTCATGTAATGACAGTCGTAAGGCAATGTCAGAGGCCTTATGGGCGGCTCGATAACTTCTGACAGTAAGGCCCGTCACCGTCTTACAGTCCTCCACCGACCCGGACTTGGCCCCCGTGGTGGAGTATGGCCTATAACCTTCGCCAAGGAAGAGACCTGTGCCCCAGCAGTGGGGACATACTAGGGTTGATATCGAGTGCGTGCCTCCCCGAACGACGTACGTCTGGCGCACGTTGAGTAACAATCAGAGCGACCCCTCTTGCTGATTGGCAAATCCTTTCACCACGATGTCTTGCCATCGACACGCTAAGAAAGCAGTGCGTACGTAGCAAAGCTTCGTTCCATTCATGATAAATTAATGCAAATGCGAGCTTTCATTTAGCAAGCGCTTTATTTCTGCTTTTACTTGTTATTCGGTTGCTTGTGATTGAAATGACACGTCATATGCAATCGTGACTGAACCGTAGACCCTGGACTTAGGCAGTGGGTGCATAAAGTGCGCAGCTTCTTATGTCAACTCCACCAAGAATAGGTTTGTCGTTTTATACCCAAGACAAACTAAAACTTTCGTAAGCCCTACATTACTTTTCAGTGTATCCATAATAACATATAAACTACTTTATCATCATCAGATGTGCTTTGCAGATACGTTGTCAGGTCTCTAAGTAGTTTTTCTTCGCGTCTCTGTCGATCTATATGAATGCATCTGTAAATTAAACTTCTTGCGAATATATAAATAAAAAACAGAGTGTTCAAGCTTACGCTTTTTCCCTCAGCGTGGCATGGACTGGACCGAGGCCCTAGAGAAGTGGTCGTCACTCGAAGGCGCCAAGGAAGGGTTCTACCTGTCCGTTCAGCCCCGAAATAACAAGTACACGGCCGTCCTATGCGTGGCCGTGGCGCCCCCTCCTGGCAAGAAAGATAAACTCAGCAAGAAGGAAACCATGTTCCAGTTGTACAGGTCAGTTGGACACATGTTGTTTTACAGATAAATTGGACATGAAAAGATTGTACAGTCTGACCATGGATTGGACTAATGTTTTGTCTGTGCTGGTGATTTGGACAATGTAGTCGAATTGTACACTTGTTCTGTTTTTACAGGTTCGTTGGATATCAAAACGCCAAGGTTTATTGGTTGGTTACCAAAGTCTAGTGAACTGGACGCCATGATTTGATGATGTGTCTTTTTGTTACGAAGATCAAGTACACTTTATTATTATCAAATAAAATGCAATATACATAACCGTGTGAAAAGAAATTGTTAACAAAATTTTACTTTATGCATTCATTTCATTCGTGAGGAAACCTGAATGTCTGAGGTTGCCAATTCGCTTGAAATTGCCAATTCGCGCCATCCATACTCTCTCTCGGAGAGAAGGCTGTGGAATTTATACCACCTGCGTCCGCCATGTCCTAACATATTTTAAAATATAATAGAATAGTAATAATAGAATAGTGTAAAGAGGTTCGAAATTTCACTGATGCCGGTGAGTCGCCCATTTGCTCAATTGGAAGAGCGCTGGCACGGATAGCCAGAGGTTGCGGGTTCGAATCCCGGCATGGGTGAAATTTTTAGCCTCTAAATAGGTTTTTTTAATATTTTAAAATATGTTATTGGTAGCAAGATAGAAAATGTAAAAACCGACTGTCCCCTTTCCCAGACCGAACACAGGCCTCCAGCTCAAGATGGAGTCGCTGGCCGAGATAGAGAAAAAATACAAGAAATGCAGCAGCGACGAGGCGGAGACTGCTTGGCGGGCGCAGTACGCCGCCGCCATCCGGGTTTGCAGCCACGCCTACTGGCGCGGCGCCTGCCGCAGCGCCGCCGACTGCGAGGTCAGTACTGCTGGCCGCGGCACACGGCGTGACTCGACTACACTTCCCGGTTTCTAGCGAGGTCTGATGGGACCCCTCGGATTATGAAGTGTGAGGGACCTTTCGTCAAATATAAAGAAAGGTTTTATATCAAATAATTAGAAATGAAGATGGCGGGATGACCTCGACAATCATCTACGAGATTGGTCACAGGTGGCGCTGGAGAGAACGGAATGGAGGAAAAGGGGGGGGGGGGGCTTTGCGCAGCAGTGGGACACAAAACAGGCTAACTAAAAAAAAATTAGAAAAAGAGAGTTGGGATTTTTTTGTACTTCTATTTGTTTTTATAGGACCGTGGACGAAACTTAAGACGTGTGCTCGATTGTCAATGAAAGGATGCTGGCAACTTTTTTCTGCACTACGGAAAAAAACTAGCGTGGCAATTTGTTTATAGTCTGGCAAAAAAGTCTAGAAATTTAAAAACAAAACTTTGTATTATTATTATTCATTTATTTGCCTTTTAGTAGGTACATACAGGGTTAGAAATTAAGCCTAAAAAAACTGGAAATACAAAAAGGAGATTCCTTGATTTAGTGGCCTACTAAGTTCAACCCAACCCAACAAAGTATGGAGAAAAGTCACTTTTTGCGACTTTAGTATGGATAATGTTGCCATAATTAATATCTAGACTTTTTTGCCAAGCTGTAGTTATGTTAAGGTGCAGTATAAACCACTATGTATCACACACGGGAGAAAATTCTATTTCTGTTCTGGAGCTTCATTTAAGCCCTTTGCTACGCGTCGATCCGGATCTGGTCCAGGTTTGTTTAAACAAACTATCCAAAATTATCTAGCTTTTGAAATTGACATCTAGTTGACTTGTAACATTCATCAAGCGGCAGTTTCTGTGCTACTTTAAAAAAAACCTTTTTTAATTGTCTATCGAACAGAAAGAGATCGTGTTCTCCCATCTTACGGTCTTATTTTTTCCGAGTTTTTCTTAGGCATATACCTAGCAGTTTATCTACGTCCTCTCTGGTATAAAACATTACCCGTTTTGAGTGTCAGTTGTGTGGTTAGTGAAGTGTCTCTGGCCGCTGCACTTACGTTTTCGCTACTTTTGTAAGACATTTACCTAATGCTTTGGCATTACAAAACATAATTGTATTATTTAATATTGTATTTATAAAACATTACCCGTTTTGAGTGTCAGTTGTGTGGTTAGTGAAGTGACTCTGGCCGCTGCACTTACGTTTTCCCTACTTTTGTAAGACATTTACCTAATGCTTTGGCATTTAATTTTTTTGATGGCAATCATTAAATATCATTAGATCATCTCATTAAATCTCATACGTATAGTTGGCAACTGCTGTACTTTGTTTAAGATGACTTGAGAAAAGATGGTCAGAGTGGAGTTTTTTTCCCGCTGCCTTTTTCTCCACTACAATACGGCCCGAAGGCAGCGGCTTACATTTTACATTCTATACAGTAACATTCAGCAAACAGGATGTTAATTCTTTACGTTGAAATACAAAAAACTTTATTTTCATAAGTGTACAAAAGTAGTGCCTAGCCAATTCCCGCTTCATTAGCAAATAATTCGTCTAAAAGTCGAGCGTCCGCCAAAATTTGTATTCTGAACGCCATGCTACATTGAATTAATAGGAGAAAATAAATGTCTAATGACTCTATCGAGTTATCTTATGTTATTTTTATGCGACAAATGTCTAATTTTTCGAATATTTTGCGTCTACAGTCTATTTATTCTTACTTGTCCAATTTAGTAAACAAGATTCTACCCTTAAACTGTGACTTTTTAGTCCAAAACTGCCATATTTCCACAAATGAAGTAACCTGGAACACTCTTTAAGATAACACGCTGCCAATTTTATAAACATTGTTCATGATAGTTCATGAATTTGCGAGAAAATGTCTAGTTTAGGCATCTAAACTCAATTTTAAGGTTAGAATGTTGTTTACTAAATTGTCCAAGTAAGAATAAATAGACTGTACGCTTTCAATTCGCATGGGCGAGAAACGGCTCCCCGGTCCCCAAACTAGAATACTCTGTATTGTGGGTAACTAGACTTCCGCCAGAAATAAGTTGATTTGGTTTGCGTTGTCGCGCGCAGGTGGGTCTGCGGCGGCGCACGTGGCACGTGCTGGCGGGCTCGGTGCTGGCAGTGTGGGCGCGCGTCGAGCACGTGCTGGCCGCGCGCTCGCAGCTCAACAAGATGCAGGTCGTGCGCATCAAGACCACCGCCGGACTCAAGATCGTCGGTCAGTGCCGCCGCCCGCTCACTGCCAGACAGACAGACAGCCAGGCGAGGCGGACAGACAGACAGACAGACAGACAGACAGACAGACAGACAGACAGACAGACAGACAGACAGACAGACAGACAGACAGACAGACAGACAGACAGACAGACAGACAGACAGACAGACAGACAGACAGACAGACAGACAGACAGACAGACAGACAGACAGACAGACAGACAGACAGACAGACAGACAGACAGACAGACAGACAGACAGACAGACAGACAGACAGACAGACAGACAGACAGACAGACAGACAGACAGGCGAGGCGGACTCCGGCGCATAAGTCCAAAGCACTAACGGTCCCGCGATCCATGGATGCACTCGATAAATGCCGGTTTAAATAGTCTGTGGTGGAGATATTGCAGTGGAGAGTTGTAACCACAGATTCAATAAATCGACTCTGAGGAGTGCTTTAGAGGAGTCGCTTTCACTACCTTTCATTTACGTAACGTTATGTACTTGACAGAAAACAGTTTAGAAACACTAAAGAAACTGCTGTTTCAATGACTTATGCGCTGGTGTCCGCCAACCCTACATATTAGCAAAATAAATTGAAGATAATGCTTGAGCAAATTTGTACATCCATCTTATGCTTCAGATTTATAAATAATAATAATAATAATATTGGCCTTTTTGCATCTACTTAATGAAATGATTTATACAGCGTCCAGTAGTATCTTCACTCACACTAGATGGGTGAAGGGACCACTCCGACGCTGTAGTGCCTGGGACATGGTTTTATAGATGGTGTAGGCTTGCCCAGCACCTATACCATCCTGACAGCTTAGTCGGCCTAGCCCACAGGAAAGACTAGTCAATACGTGCGAAGCCAACCAAGCCGCGGGTTTCCTCACGATGTTTTCCTTCACCGTTAGCGTGTGGTGTTGCGACTACAAATTCGCAAATGTCCGTAACTTTGAAATTAAACAAAGTCATTGGTACATGCCCGCACTCGGGATCGAACCTGGGGCTCTCGCTTGCCAGTCTATGGTTCTACCCACTGAGCTACCACCGCTTCTTTATAATTTTCAGATTTATAAATCACATATATTTATGCATGAACTATGTATGAAGAATTGTTACTTCAAGTTTACCATTAAACTTCTTGTGTGTAATAGTTTTGAAGTTCTCTTATAAATGAATAAGAAATTATGACACATTTAGGCCCCATGTAACATCGTTCGAAGAAACCCTCCATTGTCCATTAGAAAATAGTAGTAGGCTTGCACTTGTTACCTTTTCTTTAATGGATAACTGTATGGGAACAGTACTATAGTAGCAATCAGTAAAAGAATTCTGCCTCCTGTGGTTAACTGTTCCGTCCGCCGCATTGTATAATTTGATTTTAAAAAATTAAGTGCAATAAAGATATCAATAAATAAATAATTGGTTTGGTGATCATAGAATCAATCGTTTGTAATCTAACACTGTTACACTATTTTTATTTTTAATGCACTAACCTGTGCTAAGGAACAAATTTAAAAACCTATTTAGAGGCTAAAAATTTCACCCATGCCGGGATTCGAACCCGCAACCTCTGGCTATCCGTGCCAGCGCTCTACCAATTGAGCTCAAAAGAGCGCTGGCACGGATAGCCAGAGGTTGCGGGTTCGAATCCCGGCATGGGTGAAATTTTTAGCCTCTAAATAGGTTTTTAAATCTAACACTGTCTTCACTTCTTGAAGTGCACTAGTATTAGGTACAACCTTTGTAAAATACTAAGTCTGATTCTGAGAGTGAGTTTGAAAACGTTAGTTATTTTTAAACGATAGTGTATCCTAATGCGGATCATCTAGAAATTAGGATACAGACGCTTTAGCTTAATAAGCTAATCAATATCTTATTCGAACATAATAATGGACTAATTGAAACCTTTCCCTCGCAGGTACTGTGATCCCAAAGAACTGCGTAGACCCTCTCAAGGAGGCTTTGTCCTCGGACGCCGTGAGCGTCAGCGAGCAAACCTTCGACGAGACTGATGAGCCGAAGTGAACCCTGGACCCAGGTGGCAAAGCCTAGATTAGCGCGGCCACCATTCCCACTCACGATGGTGGCCGTGTGTGATGGTAAATATTATGGGCAGACTGCTACCAGACTGGACAGATTTTGCTAAGTGGTCAATTCACCCAAGTGTGTTTAGAGGTGGCATAGACTTTTTATGAAAAATATTGAAGTATGTTGTTGGTTTTTCACTGAGAAGTGTTGATTTACAACTATACGACATTAATGTTGACTTTGTATAATCTTTGTCTAGTAAAGAAAGGCATTAGCGATATTGCCGCTGAGCAAGAGGCGAAAATGGCCGCCAAGTTAAATGTTTTTCTGTAATTTACTGTGTGATAATAAAATCTAGTTTTCGCCAGTATAATCAAGTTCATGCTGGTTGTAGTGCTACAGGTAGCATGAACTCGAAAAGCAATATGCTGAATGGTGCGAGTCATATTGAAATATCACCCTATGTATCTTAGGAAGATTGAGGGAAAGCGGGTTGAGTGCGTACTAGACTGAACCTCCTGACTTGGCAGCATAGACTTGGCTTATGTCTTCTTATTACTCCTTTGCAGTGCAAATTTCTTTATCACTTAGCTCTCTTTTTGAACCGTGAACGAAACTGGACCGATACGCTTCTATCGGTGATACTGAATCGGGTATACTCGGCACTAGTCGGGCGGTGACGCTGAATCGGGTATACTTGGCTCCAATCGGATGGTGACGCGGATTAACAGAAAAGCATGTACGTTTTCATTTTTATCCTGTGTAAAACACACTCTTATTACATGTCAAGTGCCAGTGTAGACAAGGCTTACTCTACGGCTGCCATGTTAACGCCTAATGGGCACAATTTCATAGAACTGCAAGTCATGGTTCATCAATTCGATGTGCTTTGCGTATCCGATTACCTCACAGATTAACAAGTAGGACGACATTCTGGTATAGCCTCAGATGAGCTGGTGGGCTTTTTGTTGGACTGTATCTAACCTCTTGGTTGCGGGCACAGACACGTGAACCTGAGCTGCTATGATAAGGGGGGTGTGAAGCTGCTCAGGAGTGTGGAGTGGAAAGGGATAGCACGTACCTGGTGAAGCTCCTGGACAGCGTGAGCTGGGGAGTACTCCAAGATGGCGATGGTAGGTAGTCACGTAGAAGTCAACGCTGCAAGGGCGGCGGCGACCGGCGATAGTTCACGACGGTGGTTCAAACACTCCACAATAGTTTGTCTTTGATTCACAATGATTTTAAGAACACAAAAACAAGGGGACCACTTAGATTTCAGATGTGATAATTTTCGTGCGGTGCGGGCGCGGCGAAAACAAAGCAACTGCCCGGCTTTCAGTCAGTGCTGCCAACTGTCCGAATTGTTCAGCTCTTCTGTAATTGGTACGTGCAGGATAAGGAGGGGATGGGGAAGGATCACGTGACTGTGCTTGCTAGTTGGCGCAACCACATTCAAATATAAATACAGACATGGTTTTTGCCGAACTTAATAACAGCTAGTTGGCAGATGATTTTGGTTTTACTATTTATATTATTCTTAAATATTATGTACTCGTACAGATACTAATATGCGAAACTCCCTACTAACCGGCTGCCAAATTTAATTCGAATTGTGATATTCATGTGTCATTCATTAATTATGTTATTATGACACTTCCAATAATAAATAAATCTATCTTATTATAAACTCTGAAGTGCAGTTTCATGAAATGCGGCCCTTCTAGGGGAGCACAAGGTCAAGATAAAAGTATTATATCACTATCGGGTAGCGGCATCTCGCTTTACGCGGTGAAATAAAGCAAGATGGCGCTAGTCAATAATGAGATAAAGCTCTTATCATTACGTTGAGCTGTAGGGGACAAAAGCATCTGATGTATAGAAAGGCCCTTTGGGCCAAATTGTAGTCAATTAAAGACGCGGTGCGTTGATAACTGAGTGATGTATACCTCGCGGACATTCTGTGACAGTTTGACGATTCGATTTCGAGAAATTCTTTGTATTGAGTTAGAATGTTAAACATTAGGTTTAGTTACGTTGCTGGTATATAGAATGATTTTGCCTTCTTTCCTCGAATTTGGCAATGTTTGGAACTGATATTGTTTTTTATTTATAGATTGGAAGTGTGGTTATATTCTTATCTCTGATCGTCCAATTAATAATAAAAAAATAACATTTAATTATTCGCGGGTTACTGTGTAACGGCGGCGTTTTGTGGAGTGCACAATTTGACTTTAGTAATTACGTTCAGACAGTGTTTTACGCTACATTCATTCCCGTGTGACATGCCTGAACGTAGAGGCGGTATCTAACCAATTTATTAGCATAAATATTCACTCGAGTGATCGTATTTTTTTCAAAATGTTTTGGAGTTTTTCACAAATTTTTTAATCGACATTAGAAATAAAGAAAAACTATCCATCCTCACCTAAATAATAAATCATCGTAATGTGGTCAACGATGCTTAATCCATTCTAGAGAAAATTTGTGCATTTCTACCATGTCTCGTCGCTGTTTCAATAATTAGTTCTTGTGCGTATCCAGTGCTCGACGCCATTTTTGTTTTATGGGTTACATGGTCGGCCATGTGCAAGTTTTACTTTTGAGAAAATATGAAAAAGAGTTTTAATGGAAGTTACTTTCTTGCCTTGTTTGCGGGATATGTGGTGTAGTTTTGCATGATCTGTGTTCTATTTGTTAGTTTACCATTAACTGTGCACTAGAATGTGCTGTAGCGTAGTCAAATTATGATACTTGTACTGTATGAGACTCTAGACACCGTGCAAACATACTTTAATAAGTTTATTGAATCCGGTCATGCCTTCTATTGTAAGGTCGCTTCTATGCACTACTGCGAAACCGTTTGAAGTTAATTGACCTACCGAATTATTATAAATAATTATTATAAAGAATAGATTGAATAGACGGATGAATGTGTCAAACATTTCAAAACAAGTCAAAAGTTAAATGCATTTCGGCTGGACTGATGTGACTCTTTAAGGTATAGCATATTTTTATTATTATACTTCTTCGCACGTTGTTCAGAGGTCTTGACGGCATTGAGATATGGAGTCAGACGATACCAAAGCCAGAGTATTCTAGTGATGCAGTGCTGTGATAAAGCTTCCGCATACCCCTCGGCCGGTTTGGCCGCTTGATAGCTTCGTAATGACAAATGTTGTTGTTCACTATACTCTGATTTTTGTAACGTGTTCCATGTTTGTGGTGGGCTAAAGCAGTGACTTCTGCGCCTATTAGCAAAAACACAGAATATTCGAGAAAACAATAAAGAAAGCAAGAATATTTTGTCCTATAAAGAATATTCGAGAAAGCAAGAATATTCTATAAGTACTATAAACAATATTCGGAAAAAATAAAGAAAGCAAGAATATTTTATCCTATAAACAATATTCGAGAAAACAATAAAAGAAGCAAGAATATTCTATCTTATAAACAATATTCGAGAAAACAATAAAAGAAGCAAGAATATTGTATCTATCTCAATTAATCAAACTGGCGTGGTACCACATGGTATTGACATAAAGCACCACGCAGTAGGTATTAGGGCAGTATAATTTGCTCCTTGAAAATTAATTAAAACGGACGTAAACGCTGTGCTGTACTGTTTTGTACGTCGATGGGTCGCAGAAGTCACGGCTTGACAATATCGTGCTGGTGATATTATTGCTGAATATAGTGAGAGAAAGATTTAGTTGTCAACTAAGTTGGCTGTAATGTATGATTTAGGCTTAAGTAGTAGAAAAAATACTTGAAAACTGTGAGACGAAAGTCTCCAATAAAAAAATATTAGATAGATGTTCCAGAATGTTCGTAAGGATTTTCTAAAATAATCAATTCGGCGTTTGGACTGACGTGACGTTTGTAATTTCTTAAAAATAACATATTTATTATTATTGTTTATAATTTTTATCGTAACTTTACGGCAAAAGTGATATTTTACTTCGTGCGTGATTTCTGCTGGACTACTATTTGGAAATGCTGAATGTAAAGAAAAATTCTAGTTATGCTTTAGTAGATTAGTCTACCAGTGATACAAAACCTTTACTAATTGAGGGCCGATCTGAATTTCTGACCATACATTGGTAATTTTTTCTAAATGGTAGCCCATCTGAAGCCGCGCCGTATCTTAGGCCGATTAACCAAATATAAAGTATCTAATGACGTTAAATTTGACACCACGAAGAATATACCCGCGTGTAAATTATCCAAGTGTATTTTATAAAGATCATGTCAACAATAAATGTTAGCTTTAATATGTAGTTTCGAAAGTTGACTTCATATTAAAATAACGCACTCAAAATTATGCTCAAAAGTTTTCTTGATAACCCAAAATATTTGAAGACTTTATTTTAATTACATATATTTTCAAATTGTTTCTATGTAAAATGTTTCTTTGATATCTGTGATGAGACAAAGATTCGAGATATCACATGTACCATAAATCAATTCAGGGTTGTTCCCCGGAGAGGTAGTTCACTCTAAACTTGCTATAGTCCATTCCAGTTCAGAACAGGATTACTCCACAGAGGGGTCAATTATAATAAATCTGTCCGTAAACAACCCAACTCCGTATGAAATCAATGCCGTTACACCTCAGAAAAAACTGTTGGCATACTATTTCATACAAAGCTAGTCCGCTTACTGATAGGTTTGTCTTTGGTTTTATTTCATCCTATGCTGAGACATTCGGCCATCGGGTGAGGATAGGAATAAACAATTTGTATCAGCGGCAGATTATTTATATTCCTAACTTGAATGCACTATAGCTAAGAACTTTTTAGACGAGTTCTAGACAAATATCGAACGTGAGTTAGAATAATTTAAATATTTGTATACAAAAACAATTTGTACCTTTCACTATTTAATTTAATAATATGTATAATTTGTTTGTGTTAAACACTTCGTTAAGTGATTGCTTATAGAGTAAATGTTGATTTTTATTTTTAAGTATCGGTATTTTTATATTGAACTGCTTTACCGGAATACTTTTATGTTACTGGTGTAACCTAGCCTCAATTTTAACTTGATTTATCCATGTGAAGTTTATTTTAAATTAGTTTATTCAAATAGCTGTAAATGAATTATTATTTTATTGCCTATCCACGCGATGTTTGATGATAGTCTTAATTAGATCGTAGAAGTTCTCACGGACTTACCAGTACTATTTTAAATAGACACTCTGTAACTTAAATGTTAAAGCGAATAACACATTTTCGACTGATGGATGATACAGGAACGAAAAATAGTTTGTTTCGAACTGTACTTAGTTTACTTCTTCTCATTTCTCAATGCTGTTTACTGTATAAAGATGAAATAAATAAATGTATATACTTACTATGCAAACAATAAATTTTATTTCTATAAATATGTATACCTACGCCGAGTTATTCAAATGACAGAGCTCTAAAATAAAAAAAGTCCCCATGAGATAGCCGCTCTAATTTAGTGCGATATAGGTAACCTCTGACTTCTGGCACGGTTAGCCAGAGGTCGCGGGTTTGAGTCCCGGGTGGAATTTTTATGGATGGCATGGGTGGAATTTTTAGCCTCTAAATAGGTTTTTTTTTACTGTCCTTAGTACGGGTTAATGCAATAAAAAGAATATAATCATAGGTAACGAAATTGCTACTCATCTCAGCGAATAGTCTCTGCAGATCTCAGATCAATAAAACCAAGTGCACATGAAGTACGTACCAAAGAGTATATAAACCGTAGAGGGAGTACATCTACGATATAAACACTACATTTTAGTACGTACTACAGGCTCTACACATCTATGGGTCACCCAAACCCCAAAACCTTGTCGCCATAAACACAGAGAATATTAATCAATCCGTAGATAGAGTTCCCTCTACGAATCAATCACTACCATAA
Source organism: Yponomeuta sedellus (assembly GCA_934045075.1). NCBI lineage: Eukaryota > Metazoa > Arthropoda > Insecta > Lepidoptera > Yponomeutidae > Yponomeuta > Yponomeuta sedellus. The sequence goes on along the minus strand of OW203742.1, from coordinate 1,518,885 downwards.
ATATAGTTGTCGCAAAGATTCGTCGAAAACAACAAAAAAATAAAAAGTTTTCCCGCGCTGTTATGATGCTAGATGCAGTCGCCAAATGTCGCCATCTAAAACGCCTTTAAGTCGCTGAAGTTTCCCGATTCGCCTGATTTTTTAGCCATGTTGGCCAAAGTTGCCTTATTAAAATAAAACAATCGCAGGCAAAACGCATCTGTTTTCTAAAAATGTTTTTAATCCAAAAAATGTGTGAATACCTTTATAAATACAAGTATATCGCCACTTTTAATATTCATCAAACTCTCACTCGTTACGACATAATTATGTTCGATTTGTTCGGGAACTATATTTTGTGTCATCAAAGTTTATATTTGTCATCAACTTGTATCATCTAATTAAATAGATCTATCGCCTCGAAATATTTTCATTCTCAGAAAAATAAAAAGTCGCCAGGTACCTACAAATTACCAAATTAATGTCAATATGTACGTAGAAAAAGAGATGGATTATCTATATAATCGTAGTTATCCATTGAATAAAAAATTTGTTCTCAAAATAATAGGTTTATTCCAAAAATAGCAGATCCGTACTCAAAATAATAGATCTGTCATCAAATAAATCAATTATCGTCCGCAGATTAAGATTTGTTTTTCTGTCATCAGTACAATAATTAAAAATTATTTTGGTCAATTTTCCAAATAATACTAACCTTTGCCAATTTAATACTTCAGTTCATTAATTTTATGAAAAAAAAAGTTCAAAGGGGCGGAGCCAAATTGGCGCGCTATGAAAATTGACAATTTAGTTGATTGTAATAACAATAATAATAATTATTGTGATTTTGTGGTTCATTTATTATTCTAATACATTCATACTACTTACTTATATCTAAATAATAATTCAAAATTTATAAATATTTATAGGGTGTAAATAAAACTGCCGCAGATGTAGATGTACACAACAATACAAACAACAATAGGTACAACCAGTACCTATACAAGTACCTAATGTAAGATAGTAGATAAATTCATAGGTACAAAAACATTCTTTTAGTGGATCTTTATGATTTTTGCTAAGTTACATAATTATTTCATTTTGTTAATGACCGTTTTTCCTTAATTTGATTATACAGTTATCAGGACAAACCTATTAAAATAAGTACAAACCTATTTATTTGATGCTTGATAATATATCCCGATGATTAAATGTGATTTATTATGAAATTGTTTTTATATTGTTTGGCGACTACACTTTGATGACAGATCTATTATTTTGCGGACAAACCTTATTATTTAAAACATTCAAAACTAAATAAATTGATGATAGCTTAATTCATACCCGATTTGTTCTGATCTCCAAGTAGCTCAGAGCCCGAAAAAAAAATTGAGATGGCCCGATTAGTGACTGGGTAGCAGATAGCCATTTGTGGACATACAGGTACATTGAAGAATATGTGATTTATCTGCAAACGTAGATTGCAGATAAATCACATATTCTTCACTTATTATCAGAAGAATATGTGATTTATCACAATATTCTTCACTTATTTACACAGAAACTTGGGACATCAGAACAAATCGAACAGTTTTTTCTCTGTTTGTTTTCTATCTGCAAATAGATGTAAATCTGAGTAAATCACCTCACCTGGCAATACTGCAGCCAGTAGTGTTTCGTTCCTATAGCAGAAGAAGATTCAAGAAACAGAGGCTACAAATTACAAAATCGCGTTCCTACTTTCAATAACCAATGGAGTTACCATAGATGTGAACCAAACGCAGTTTTCACGTCTCGTCGTTCTGTGTTCTTCCGATCGAACTGTCATCCAGCTGTCATTTTAATCTGTGCTTCTAATTTTAGTTTCATTTAGTGACTGGAAAAACTGAACATTATAGTGAAGTGATACGGAAGTGATAAGTGCTCTTATCTGAAAACTAATACTATAAAAAACTAATACAATACTCAAGGCTCAAAAGGACACGGATCCAGGGCCGTAAAACCCTTTATTAAAAAAAAAAAAATAGTTTCATTTTTGCGGGTGGTGAAAATGTCATTCCCGTGTACATTTCCATATTTCCTGTAATATTTCATCGCTCGGCGCGCTTCTGAGCCCGCGACCATGTCAGATAAGGACGCGGATGGAGTGGAGGATCTCGAAGACACGGTTAGTGGGTCCATTCATTGATACCTATCTGGATCAGCTCAAAAGTAGGTCATCACACCGATTCCCTTTGCCCTTTTAGGAAGTACTTACATTTTATAAAAGCTTTACAGCGCTCTAGAATCGCAATATATGTAACGACGAAGTGGTGCATTGCTACAGGTCTCACATTGATATTCTTTCCTAATGGTAATATTTTTTGCCACTATGTGTAGTGTATCTGTGTGTAAAGTGATCTTTAACATAATAGGGTAGGTACCTACTTAGAATCTTAAGTATTTACTTAGTGAATTTCTCAATTCAGAAACTGGCCCAATGTCTATGTGAATGTCTAAGTAAGTAGTTCTGCTGATGGGGATATTATCATCTGTCTGCGGCCTTTTTTGCTGGGTCTTTCAACTGGGTCCCGAGAGGTATGAGTAAAAAAAAATCTATTATAAAATTTCACAATATATAAAAGGGTAGGTAAAAACCTGTAAAAGACTAGACTAAAACCAAGAAAAATGTGTGAGTATTAGAAACAATTAAGTGGTACCTAATTAGTATTTTAGTTGAAACCGTGACTTCATTATGTTTAGGATACTTTTAAAATAGATAGATAGAGAACAAGAAAATATCTTATTCAAGTTATCTATGTGACAAAAAAATTATCCAAATCTGTATGGTTGTTTCTGTATGATTGAGCAAACATGTTAACTGTAGTACGGTCTCTTCGAATTTCCGAGAAGAGAGTGTGACAGAATGTTACTTACTTTTTTACTTAGTTACCATATGCGGAAACTTATTTTTAGCTTATAGTTAAACTAAGAACTGTTCATTTCTATGTAAGCTGCGAGTTTCCCAAAAAGAAATAAATTTAATAATAAAGTATTGAAATTCTCAATTCAGAAACTGCCCTATATCCTCATATTATAACCTCCTCGTGGCCTCGTATCCTCACTGTGGCACAGAGATTGCTGATGGCAGATAAAAAGAAATGAACAAAAAAAAATATCCTCCTCGGTCCTGACTTCCAACAATGGTTTTCTATGGTTATTTTTAAGGCCAGGACTGGAAGGCTAGGTTAAGCTTGCCCTTCACATGCATCACAGGGCACCTTTTCACTCAGTATTTCATAAATTTAATTTCAGTTAATAATCAGTATTTTTAAGTTCATGTAAAGTAATTAGTTTATAAATTTAATTTTAACTTCAATTACTAATAATCAATATTGTTGACTTTATATAAAAAATAATTGGTTTGCCTATTTTGGAACGTAACTTCATAATTAACTTTTGTAATTTTTGCCGAGGGTAGTAAACTAACCGTTAATGCTTTCTAAAAGACACCTGTCACCACAGTCATTCGGGACCACGGCTCCTGAAAAGTGCCGAAACGTTGGAAAATTGTAAAAAATGTAATCAACGAGCTGTAGCGTTGTATTTTCGCTACATTGGCTTTAAGCCAGTTTTTGGATTCTTTATATTTACACAATACATTTGTTTACCTGTTTTGACAGGTAGTAGTACTTTTCTTAGGGTTACCCTATCGAACCTTATTTTGAGTAGGTTCTGTGGAGGAACATAGATTATTTAATCTCTGTTTTAAAACGGAAGTTCGTGTAGTGATGTGTTTTGTTCTTTTTGGATCGTGAATAGGCCCTTTTTAAAAAAAACATTATCCAACGACATTTTGACGTTCGTTGAAGTCTTCATACGAGACACCACAATGGAACACAGTGGTTGATCTCGAGATAGACGGCGTAAGCCGTTCCTATTTTTGTGATCGGCGTATCTAGCGACCGATCACCATATTATTCTTCTTCCCGGTGAGTGGATTTACTCGATTCCATCATTATTTTTGGGTTTTGTGTCGAATATAGAATATTGACGTTGGCGTGCCTTTGCAGGTTTTCGGGCTTTTTCCTCCATGTCCCCGGAAATATAGACGGGACATGTCTTGATCTTTTTCTATAGTAAGTATTTCAAGGATTCGCTAGGAAATAAAAGCGATTTTCGATCGAATTACATCATATGTTTACGTAGTAACCTAAAAGTGCACATTTTCTCTTACAGAATTTTATCTAAACTATTAACGACAATGGAGTATCGTCGTTATATTTAACCTAAAGAAACTCGGTGAGTGTTCTTGATTTTTCTTTAATTGCGTTAGGGCATTTTTCGTCTCGTACCAAATAAATTCATTCGAATTCCTTTGCTAGAAGTGCCATGATGTTAATCGTAGATTTGTTTTCTTTTTCAGACTTCCTAGTCGGGTTTTTTTTTTTATTATTATTATTATTATTATTATAAATAAATATTCTGCCATTCGAAATTTCCTAATTACTACATAATGCTTCGGGATTGAGCCGGAGAGTGGTGAGGACTGCGGTAGGAGTGGGTCGTTGTCCGATTTTTCGACGACGAAACGCAACCGTTTTTTCTGGAACGAAAACAGGTCCTCGAAACGGTCCTCGTTCGCAACTGGTTTCATTGTATGCGAACGAGCAAGGCGCAGAGGACGGTCAAACGAGTGCGAACGAGACGAAATCACGAAACATCGGAAAAAAATAGTTGTTTTACACGATATTCGACTGTATACTCATAGGCATAAAGATTACTTTATTGTATCACAGACCAAAACGAACGGAACGAGCAAGGAGCCGACGACGACGTCGCAATGATCCCATTACGTTTTAGGCTCTATTAATATAGCACTAAAGGACATATCCGCGTGAAACAATCTAAGGACTGGTCTCGCGACGAACAAACGCTGGCACTGCTTTAGAGTCGCTGGCACTGCTTTAGAATGAAACGTAAAACGGTCCTATCGTCGCGGAACACAAAACGGTCTTATAAAACGGTTCGTCTTTGCAACGATCACGCCTAGACTGCGGGTTCCTGAGTACCCAGAGTTGGACGTCCGCAGGTTCCATCCAGATGTTTTATATATTACCTATGTTATCCGGTATGTTTCCTTTTAATTTTCTGCGGAGAGAAGCATTCCCAGAGGCGATGCCCTCTATACTTTAAATAACTTGAAAGCGATAATCCAAGTAGTTTCGGTACAAATTTAAAATAAGTAGTTTTGGCTAAATTTAACTTTATTAGAACTTCCTTGGGGTTTCAGATAATTCTCCAAGTTATTGTGTTGTTTATCATAAATTTTCACTAGGATCTAACAGCTAGTGGTTAAGTTTCCACATTGACTGACTTCCTCGCTACTTGACTTTCTGAGGGGTGGAGCGACTTGACTACTGACCTGGTGATACCTACAGCCACTTAACCTGCTAAGTTATAAATTTTAAACCTCCATGGCAAGCGGCCTTAAGCCATATGTAAGATCTTGCAATATATAGATATTTAAACATTAAACTAGTTTCTTTGATCTCCTTCAGCAGACTCAATTCATGCCCGCCTTGAGATTAAAACCCAAGCGCTTTACCTACTACTATCCACGGTATCTTCTTTTAGTGCTGGCCTGGCGCCCGAGTTCTAATTTGTTTATTTTTTTCTCAGCCTATCTTCTAATTGTTTTATAGTAGAGGGGTTAAATTAATAAGCTGTTTCTCTTATATTTCTATTTATTTGCATTTCATTTGGTCAGTGCTAAACATTCCTCTAAAAGTGGGTTCTTATTGAACATCAAGAAGAGCCTCGCCTTAATTGAAAGTTCAATCTGAACTCAACCAAATTAAACGTAACTTAAAATATTGCCTAACCTAACCAACTAAATTTCTTTATAAAATATTATAAAATACATAGATAACAAAATTTTTTTCTTATTTTTTTTAAAAAATTATTACAGAGCATAAATCCGTATAAAAACAGTTTTAATTGTCTACTGCTTGGGTTAACCTTAGAAAATACTATACCTTTTCACTCACTGAAACTTCCAGGTAAAGCGAACAGACGCCCAACTGGATCTCATGTCCTGGAAGATGGACAATGTGGAGCAGCAGTTGACGGCGCAGCCGCTAGATGGTGCTGACGCGTGTGTCATGAGTCTCATGAAGTCTGTTGCAGAGGTGATACCTATGTTCTTTATGCTTGTAACACACCCAACTGGTAAAGCTGCATTAGCTGCAAATAGTGCTGTGCAGCCCTTCTGCAGACATTGTTCTAATAAGGCACTATACAGCTCTTGTGCAGCTGTTGTGCTAAAATGGGTCTACAGAGAGCTAGTGGATCTATAAAAGCTACTAAAGTTCCAAAGGGCTTGAGGGTTTCTGTTATTAATATACAATATGTTATATATTTCAATAAAGCAAAACCGAAAAATGATTTCTTCAGTATCAGCACTTCCAATAAGAAAAAAATATATGACTACTGTTTTAATTTCATAATAAATTACAACTTTAACCTAGATTTGATGAAAAAAATTAAAGTGCACAATTTCAAACTTGTCCGTATCGGAGGTGTTTTTTTTTTTTTTCTTCAACAAACTTAACTATCATTACAGGGAATCCCTAATTCAATAGTTAAGATAACAACAAAGAACAAAACAATACAAGTAGCAGCATACAATTACAAACTATATAGGTACTATAAATATTTTATTATACACATTGAAGAAATGTTTTGCCAGTTTAGTATTATTTCAACAATTTTTGTGTAAATAATAACAACATTGAAACAGTTATTTCAGGCAACTAGGGCCATACAATAAATACCTTAACCTTTGGTGTAGCAGTACCAGGCTGATTACCATGCCAGAGGCTTTGGGTTTGATTTGCACTGGAGGCCCGTGTATGAATGACCTCAGTCTGGTTGTATTTCCGGTTTTGTAATTTTCTTGGTTGCCATAGCACAGGGTATCCTAGTTTGGGACCAGGACTAGTGATTAGGTTGTGTGGTAGTTAAAGCTTAAAGCTCAGTTTAGTTTGAAAAATGCCCTATTAAAATTTTAGTAGCTTTATAGACCCATTGGTTCTATAAAGCACCCCATTGTTACATTAACACTTCACCAGGCAATGTACTATACAGGACCACATTAAATTGAACCCTTTCAACTTGAAATAAAGTCCAAAACCAATAAAAAATTCATACTACCCACGCCTGGTTAAGGGTTAACACTATTTACCTATTATACCATGAGCTAAATAGTGCGCTAAACAGCTAACTCTTCAAGCCTCTATTTTGCGCTAATGACCAGTGACATCACACTGATAGGACTCCAGTTGAGTCACTAGGTGCAATGAATATTAGTGCTAAAACAATATTTCATGATTACATAAAAGATAAGATGTGGTTAAACAGTCAGAACTATGTTCTTTTCAAGTTCCATGAACCAAGATGACTAAGATGGCTAATTATGGAATTGTTACATGGACTTGCGAACAAACAAGGCAAAGTGATAGATTTGACATAGATATTTATGTTCTTCCTTGTAAATATTTTATTGATTCACGTTTAGAGGCAATACAGAAATTTATTTATTGTATATATTTAATTAATCACATCCAAACACACAAATTTTAATTATCAGTCAAAGGAGATATCTTTCTATTTAAAACCTTATCAGTCTTGTTTCTAAGAACATGACACTCCTCAGAGTCTGTTTAAATATACATACAGATAATTTAAACTACCTCTGAGGAGTGTTTAAAAAATCGGTTTTCTTACGAATAAGACCGTGTATGTTTAAATCCTTATGTATGAATTGAACTGACTTTAAGAAAAATTTAAAAAGTATTTATATTTATTTTTCAGCTCGGTTCGTTATAGGGTACTAACAGGTCAGACATGTTAGACTAACAATATCATGTTGCTTGTAGCTTGCGTCTTTACTATTACAAAAACTAAAACCCTCAAAAGAAACTAGACCTTATAGAGCAAACACTGGTAATGGCACAGGCTACGAATATCATGCTTATTGTACTGTAGACGGCTTAAATGTGGTACCAATTCTAAGCCAACTGAATAAACCCCTGCAAAAAGGGTCCAACATGTTTGTTAAGCTTTTACTAATGTCTAGGGCTTTTTGTAGAGTTGCCATAACAGCTGTTACCTTAGAGGTGGAACTAAAGATGGACCGTTATTATTCTTTCAGCTTGAGAGTATTACAACTGTCAAATTCACATATGTATGGATTTGACAGAACCTTGAATTGATTTGAATCTGGATTAAGTTACTTGATTTTATGTCGGGAGAGTCTGACCAGGTAGTGGTTACGAACGTTTTATTTAAAAAAAAAGATCCGTGAACATTTTTCTGCATCATAAATGATAAAAAGGAAAATGTTGTCCATCTTTAGTTCAACGTTTGTGGCCTAAAACATTCTGCTTCTTCATTAAAACCATCTCTGACACTAGAGAAGGCTTCATACAAAACTCCACTTTAAATCTGGAAAGTCATGTTTGAAAATATCTCCATCCATCGTTGTATTAATGTGTGGCAACTCCTACTTATGGTATTTTGAGCATGAAAATGGGCACTCACTGAAACGATATTTTCATAATAGTTACCGTATTATCTTCAGTGAATCCTGGTATTGGAGTTTCTTTAAAACACTCCAAACACGCTTAACAAATGAAGATTGTGGAGACTTTACTTGGCCAAGAGGTAATCACAGATTAAATAAAAAGCATCTGGAGTGTTGAGTGGAAACGTTTTTATAAATTGATTGATTTAATGCTATTAGTATAACAATATAATGTAAAGATAAGTCACATTGGTTACTACCATCATTGAGAAGTATATATATATATACTCCATAGTTCTGCTATGAACCTGTTTTTCCGCCACAGAGCGCCCATGTTGAGTGATTGCCCAATTTTTTGCTCTGCCTAAAATTTATCTACGTGAACGCGATCCTGCTGTTCAGTACATAAGTCTTCTAATTCCAACTAGTGCAAATAAATCTTTATGGCGGATCAGAGAAGCTCGTCACGTAACTCTTGGCTTAAGTTTTTAGTATTTGCTATTCCGTTACACCCTTTATCGCAGTTACGTGTATTTATCGTTATTTTGAGAAAACTGTTATTCGCAGATTCCAGGACAAAATGTTTGATTCCTGGAAATGGTACCAGACGCAAAATTCTGGGACTTTTCCTAGCCTAACATCTGCTTACCAGCACCTACCATCATTCGTTTCTTTCATGGCGTAGTTCTGGGACACTCGACTTAAGCCTGTTCTCAGTAAATTTTTGACGAAGTTGTATAGACACACTGACCGGATCGGGACCGGTGTGAAATAAAAAGTAACGATCTTATTTACAAAAACACGATTCCACTAAAACAAACGCAGAGGCGTTTTATTTAATCGGTGACTACGTCTTTTCCTTGCAACCACCAGACACTTTAATGAGCCTTTTTGGAGTATTTTAAGGAACTGTTTATACAAATAAGACCGCTATATTATACCAGCTCTCTGAACAGACAAGTCCGAAGTACGGTGTACGCAACGGGTACAAGCGTGCAACTTCTCATTATTGATTTGTAACCGGATACTCAACCGGACCCTAACTAACCTAACTAGACTTTTTATCGGAAGAGTCCGACCAGGGAGCCATTTCTCACTTCATTAGCAAATAATTCGTATACGACTCTTGAGGCTTATGACTTGAATTCTACATAAAAAGTCGAGTGACAGCCAAAATCTGTATTCTAAATGCCATGAAACATTGAATTGTAATGACTCTGTTGAGCTATCTTATTTTATGCGACAAATGTCTAATCCTTCGAATATTTTGCGGCTATGCTTTCAATTCACATGGGCGAGAATCGGCTCCCAGGATTCACTCTGATTCGGAAAGCTTAATGGGTCAGATATACAAAAAAATCGTACAGCGCTCTACGCGTCCAATAATAATAACGCATTTAGAGCATTGTAGCGGCTCCCTTCTTTCTGCAACGCTTCGGTAACGTTTGTGGAGGCTCGCACTGACGCGTTTAATACAATACTACGCAAAAACGGTCTCCTTCCTGCAGCTAGTACGGAGCAGCAGCAACAGTCTTTGGAAGACAAATGGGTATGGTCCGTACATGAATCTTTTTGTCAATATAATTAAATCGAAGCTGATTTTTTTTTATTGATAAAATGGCTGAGATCTCTGTTTGTTTAAGTTTATGTTAATTGAATAATAATTATTTTTTATTGGATTGATTGAAGACGTATATTCAAACAAAAAATACAGAAGTTTCTGTTAAACTATATAACAGTTAGTTGGCAGAAGCTCTTGGTTTTACAAATTAACATTTTCTTATATTGTATAGCATCAGGCGTTACTTTGCGGAAATCCATAATAGCATTAAAAAGTTAAAATTACTTTGCTGAATTCCGCCAAAAATCCCACAAGCACCATGCGGCTAGCTAATGCACCGCCCTCCCTCCCGCGATGCAGGCTCACTTGCATTTGGGAGCCTGAGGATGCCTCGTGTTAGAGGCGAAACGCGTCGCGTGTTTTCTCACACAAGTATTGGTGTTGGTGGTGGTGTGTTCGTGTCTTGCTTCTGCTTGAAAAAGTGGGAGGGAGGGCGGTGCATTAGCTAGCCGCATGGTGCTTGTGGGATTTTTGGCGGAATTCAGCAAAGTAATTTTAACTTTTTAATGCTATTTTCTTATATGCTAGGTACATATAAATACTAAAAAAGATATTTGAAGACTCCCTGCACACTACCCTCTTGTCCGCCCTAGCCTAAGGCTTGGGTTCGGTCAGTCAGTCAGTGTTCGGACATTGCAACGAACAAGAGGTCAGTGTGCTGGGCACAATCAAAACTAGCCAACAACCTACATACGCTATGGTTTAAACCAAATTATTTTACAAAGTGGATCTTTGTTGAAGTTAAAATAAATAAATTAATCACGGCGAGTAGAGACGACAAAAGTCTAGTAAGGATCCGGTTATAAACCAACACTGTAGTGCGTGTTGTTAGTGCAACTTCTCGACCGCCGAAAAGCTTTCCTCCGATCCGCGACAAAACCCCGGCGGCCACCGCTTGCAGGTGCGGCAGGATTACCAGCAGTTGCGGCAGGAGCTGGTGGAGGTGCAGGCGCTGCAGCGGGAGCTGTCCGGCCGGCTGCGCACGCAGCTGCGGCTCGTGCACGGCAAGTTCGCGCGCCTGCGCCAGCGCCTCTCGCAGGTAAGCCCCGCCGGTCGGCTTTGACGATGGCGGGTCGCATCGCTCGGGTCTGGGGCACACAATTGGGACGGGGCGCCCTAACCGCCTTAATTTAAATTTTAATAGCCGCGTTTTACCTGAAATAAAAAGCATATTAAAATACTTACCTTATTCAAAGCTTACACTTCATTTCTGCCTGGTGCATTTCGAGAGCCAATGAAGCAACATGGCAGCCACAAAACATGGCGCCACTACCTGGTGACGCCACCGGAAGTAGCACAGGTATCGGGAGATGGGGTAAAAAGTACGTCAATTGGTACAAAACTACGGGAAATAGAGCTGCCGCTCTCAATAATTAAGCTTCGAATAGGGCACAGTACTTTTAATAATAAACTAAGGAAGGAAACGATTTTTCAAGATTTTGTTTCGATCTGATGCTAGATCCGATCACGTTAGTTATATTGAGGGGTTTAGTGGCTATAAAACTTCAGTGGCACCGTAAAATCTCTGCAATAAAGGTCTAATTCAAGGCCGTAAAGTTCAATTTACGATGTCATTTTATTGCCCAAAGGATCACACTTTACAGAGACTACAGCCTTATTTTCTCCAGTCTTTTCAATCCGACGTTCCGGTTCTATACTGAGCCGTTAAAATACGGCTTAAAAATACGGGAATTAATTAAATATTTGGTAGATTGTGCCTACATCAACTATTGTTGCTTCACTATAAATACTAAAAACTTGTGTACTTACATTAGTATAAGACTACTAACAACTTTATATGAACTATTAATTGGAAATAAATAAATTGGATAAGTAAAAAAGAAATTTAATCGGGCAACAATTGTTTTGGTCAGCAGAATGAATAAACGAGCAGCGACTCGTGGCCAGCAAAAAAAAAATGTTTTTACTGTATTTTTTGGTCTGGTTTGGTCAGCAAATAAACAATCTGCAAAATTATAATATAACTGATAATAGAATAAGGAAGCAAGTATTTATATGGCCTTTTAGTGCCATTCCTTTCTCTCTAAACATGATATCATTAAAAAAGTACACAAAAGTGACTTACTTACCATTTGCTTACGAAAATTTATTTTTTAAAAACTCTTCGTAAAACGTAACTCAAGATTTCTGAGTGCTTAGTGCGAGTTTGACAGATCCAATCGAATAACTTTACTACCGCGTTAATCGAGCATTGAGTAGTGAGTATGAGTAAGTTAACCGTTCGAACTGGCAAAACGCTGTCACAGTACAACTCGCACTCGCGTTTATTCGTGTTTTGGCTGGTAAACGTGTTCACTTCTCAACGTAAACCATTACAACTCGCACTCAGCAATTTTAATTTCCATACTTGTCGCTAGGTGTCGCTTCCTTGATGCCATAGAAATATGAGTTTACGTTAACGCGATGGAGTAGTTAAAAAACTCGCACTAAGCACTCTGACCAACGAATTTGTAATTCCGATCAATTTGGATTTCTTATTGATTAGAGTTGCTGTCCAAGTATTTTAGTTGATCATCAAATTTTGTATAAGACTTTATATTCTGTGTAATTTTATTTTATATGCACAATGTGGTGTTCCCTATCTATGTATATTTTACATTGTAAATGTTTGATTATAATTAAATACGCCAAACATACGAAGGTAGGTCGCCAGGAATGTTTATTAATTAATTAATTCATTTATTTATTTACAAACAAAACCCATAGCATTAGTTAATAAATATTCACTTGTTCCAAAACATACCGCATCTGTCACTCATGTTTATTCATTTTTACAGAAGAGAAAACGCTCTTGTTTCAGGTCACGCCGCGCTGAGTGGCGCTGGATGCAGCGCGCCAGTCCCTCGTCTAACCTGTCCCGTCTTACCGGCTCACCAGTCCCCCGACTAACAGTCCCTAGACTAATCAGTCCTGGCCTTTGCGTAACTATTCTAGAGATTAAATTGCGTTCAGTTTTAGACCAAAAAAAGGTTGCGCATCTGCTCCACGTTCGCGTGAAAACTAGAGTCCGCGTAATCATATTGAGCTACATATGAGCTGTTTAAGTTTCTAAACGCGAATCTACACTCTCTTTAAGAGAGTGGAAGACTGGAGTTTAATAGTGATGTGACGAATGCCAGCAAAAACGTAGACTCGATATTATTTTGTGAGAGTTGAAATAACTACCTCAATTTTTATGACGACCTTTATGTAAAATTATCTACTTACTAAACCCGTTCCTATTGCTTAAAACTTATAGTTCAACCTCAAGGCACGGTCGTATAAATAACTTGGTCCTTCGAGCAGGATCCTAGCTTTGTTAGTCCTTTATTTTGGGACCAGTATGAATTCTTTTAGTTTTTTTAAACCGTATTCGTCTTACATTGTCTTTTCTTGTTCAACCTTAAAATAATGTTAAATAAATGTATATTACAACGCACTCTAGGACCTAACAAAACGACACTTTGTGCCAAATGACATAGATTAAATTTAAGTAGTAAAAATACACTTAAATTACCTAGTTAAAGTTAAAAGCGAAAAAGCAATAAAAGATCCACTGTCCAAAAATTATCACGTTACTTAAATAATAATACTCCAGTTAATGATGTAATGTAATACTAGATGTAATTTAGTATGTACCAGTACCTATCCACTGATGATCTCAGACGCGGTTACGCACAGAAAGTTTTTTCGCATTCTGTATTATGAACTCCAAAATCTATAACGTCCCACATCTTGGATGTTTACATGTTTGTGATGTGGTTGTGTCCCACGACACAGGGTATCCCAGTGTGGGGCCAGCAATATATGTGCCTGTATTGAAACTGGCGACATCCTAGCAACAACTGACAAGAGTAGACTGCCAAGTATCAGAAACCGTATTTACGGTAAACTTGTTTGTAAACACGATGATGAAACTCTTAAACTGTTTAGCAACTAATGCTTACGCGGCTTTGCCTTGAGCAAAACAAAACTTAATAAAGTGGTTCTGTACCCCAAACTAAATTAAATTGTGTGTTGGGGCACAGTGATCCGTTCAGGGTGAACTTACAAGAAACGATACTCGTTCCAATAAATATTAATGCATCTTACAAAATGCGAAAGCTTACTGTGTGTCTATTCTTGTAAAGAGCGAAGGGAGGGATTCGAATATTTCCAAATACTAAGTAAATTAGTTAGTGAATTTTGTAGCAACACGGTTGGTGTGGCCATACCTAGTCTGAACCTAGCGTAATCATGTTTTATACATAGCTGTGTTAGAGTTGATGTTTGTTTTAATAGGTAATGCTTTTAATTTTGTCGGAAACCCGTTTTATTTATTTAAAGTGCTAATATCGACTGTAAATATACAGGATCTTTTGCTCAAGCATCGATTAATAAAAAAGTTAGTCATATTTTGAAAAAATATCGTTAATGATTTTATTGCACTTAGGGCTGATTTTTCAATAGCCAGATAACTTTTATCTGAGGAATAAAATGGCGGTTTGACAGCTTATGTATGAAAATTATGTCAAACCGCCATTTTTATTCCTCAGATAAAAGTTATCTGACTATTGAAAAATCAGCCCTTAAATAAGTATACTATGGCGCTGATTAGGGGAGGGCTATGTCCAGCAGTGGACTACATAATATAGCCTGAACAAGAAGAAAAAGAAATAAGTGTACAATACGGCGGCCTTAAGCATTTTCTACCAGTCAACCGCAGGAGGTAGAAGAACATTTGGTAGGCGTGCAAAGAAAAAAAAAAGGAACAGGGATAAAGTAGAAATACAAATATGGTTGCCGTGCCTAATTGGCTGTATGTGACAGTCGGTATTAGTTATGTTAAAATGTTAAAAATGATGTTATTTGGTGCTAACAGTTTGGTTCTCGGATGTTAGACTTTTGTTTTCATTGTTAGTCGTGATGTTATGTAGTGTAGTGAGTGCTTTTGTAATAATACCTAGCCTAGACCAGACGTTATGGCTAGAATTAGAACTAAAAAAGTGACCACAATAAAATTATCGAGTCGGATGTTTTAACTCTGACTATGAAAACTATTAACTTCGCAAATGTTTAATAAATTAAACATTTGCTAATGCATGTGTGGCCTTCTGTCACAACACTGCACGTCAAGATGCATCCACACCGCAGCTACTTTTTGCAAAGTGCGTGTGTTGTTTTGACAAGTGTCAGAAGTTCACTCGAGTCTTGGTCAAACTAAAAAGATAGTCAATTTGGAAAATATGAATAAATTGTAACTTGAATCGAATTTAACTAATAGATTTTATAGATGTTGTTTGAAATTGTGGAAGCATGGATTCGTACTTTGACGTAGATTATGGGCCAGTTTCTGAATTGAGAATTTTGCTAAGTAAATAGTTAACCCTAGTGCTGAGTCTTCTAATTTCTCAGAAAAGAGCTTGAAAGAACGTTATTTAAGTATTTACTTAGTAAAATTGTCAATTCAGAAATCGGCCCTATGAATACACATCTTAGTTTTTTTTTTAATGCAGTTTCTCAATCGGTTTGTGACTAAACCTCTTAGTCTCCATTTGTGAGATGAATTTTGAGTAAGCACTGAACCATTATTGTGGCTTATGTGAGCAAATATTTATGTATTCTAGTTACGTTATTAGTTTCAGTGTATTTTTCGTTAGTTTAGTCGTGGTACTTCAATGGTTGCATTTATTAGAAGCTTTAATTCTTTATTTCCATTTATAGTCAATAATTTATTTTTAGTAATTGAGCAAAATTTTATGTCTAGTACATATCATGCTAGTTTAAACAAAATATTTTGCATGCACTTAGTTAGAAAAATAAGGGAAATACATGTCTGAAACTATGTCTAAGAATTTAGATCGAAATTTTAGTATACCTGATTTTGCATAGATTGATCATCCCTAGGGTCAGCTGTTGATATTAGTGTCCCAGATTAGAACTTTGATCTTAAAATACTTAATAAAAAATAAAATATTCTATAACCGATAAGGAAATATTTCTAATACACCATCTAAAATTTAAAGGTTGTCTGGAAGTAATCGCTAAGAGCGATAAACTTTCATTTGTGTTTACCTTGACATTTAAAAATTCAGCACATTTTTTGGTATTATGAATGTCACGATACTAGGCACTTAAAACTAAGCACAAATTTTGATTAGTTGTATATTTGAACTACTATTAAAAAAAAAATACTATCAACCTCCACATTGTATTCTACAGCTATATAATTTGTTACAACTCATGAAAGATGTTATAATCTGTACTATTTGTCCATGTATTTATAAATCTTGTGAGTGTCGTATTTCTTACATATGAAATATTTCAATATACCTACGATTGTTAGAATATTTAGAAGCAATAAATTACTACGCGATTAAGCCCCAAAATATTCTAACAATGTTACCTATACGATTGTACAAGGATATGCGTTATGGACCTTACGGTCTTATTTTTATTCTGTCGAAGAATTTAGTGCGGAAATCACATTTGTAACATGTGTAACTATGAAAACGCTGAAAACACTTTGTGTTACAGTACGGTTATTGAAAAACTCTGATGTCCAAACTCGACAATATGCACACTAAAATATTCCTATCTAATGTATGAAATAAATGTATATTGCAATTTGGATACTTCAATTGAAAATTTTGTCTATTTCTATGATTACATTGTCTGGATTCTCGAATTGAAAGTTTATAATAATTACTAAAGGAAGGCCAATGAGACGAGATAAAGAATGTAAACAAAGTTTCAGGGGTTCAAAACATTTTTATTTGAATAAATTATAGTTATACAAATTTCGGATTCCCTATTCTAATCGCTGTCTTCTGTATTTGTCAAACATGATCTACCGGAAGAGTCCTAGGCTGTCTAGAGGCGCCAGGCTGTGATTCCATAATTAAAACCAACAACTAATTACAATAACAGCAAAAATCAACAAGAAAACTAACAGTAACGGATTAATAAACACAATAAACTTAGTAAATACGGAAACGAAAAAATACGTATCACTTCGAACGCAATCTAAACAGGAATGAACTATATATAGTTCACAAAATGGCGGATGACACCAAATGTTGACAACTGCCGTACTGAAAGTTTTCCTGTACCACGAAATACGCAACGACAGCTGTCGTCGATCAAATGACGCCATTACCGCATACTTGTGACAAGGACAGAGATATTAATCGCTCACTATCGCTATGTAACTCAGTAACGGTCCGTTTATTTACATTCTTTATCTCGTCTTATTTAGGTATAATTGTGTAAAGATCTTGTCTTTATTATCACATTGAATTTGTAATAATTTTGTATTTGTTTAAACGGTCGTATTCGAATAAAACCTATATTTTACGAAATACATGTTTTAATCAAAGAAAACTTAACAATATCATGAATTGGTTCACGGATTAAGTAAAAGAGTATTTTTTCGTATATTCCTTTAATGTTTTGTACTTAAAACGCAATTTATAAACAAATCTGGAATGTAAGACGGATAATACTCGATGTTAAAATTAGTTATGCATTATTTTAGTACTGTATTCGTTAACAAGATGGGTGCTTGATATTTGTCTGTGAATATCTTTCTATCATGCAAACTTATAAATCTTAAGTTAAACTTATAAATAATACTTGCTTTATTGCAACATTTTACAAATAATATGTATCACAGATTAGGCGAAAAATGAGCACACAACTTATCTACAAAATGCGTCAGATTTTCGAAATCTTAAAAAGAACAAAGAAAATGGCACCCTGTTTTAAAAACCAAAATCAGACTTGAATAATAATAAAAATCATAGATTATATCTGAAAATGTTAATAAATTAATGTAGTTAATTAAATTTTATATTAATAAATTTAAAGCACTTATTCTAGTTAATCTACGGTATAAAATATCGTTTGGAAAATACTTTTGAGATAGATAGGTTGGTATACAATTACAATAATGAATATGGCACTGTCATAACTTCAAGAATGGTAATTTTAAAATAACTTATTTTAGTATTTCCATCACTACGAAAAAAATTAATATTGTTTTATCATCTAGAACCAGCGTAGACACTGACATCGAATTTGACACCCAAACTTTAAGGGGCCATAAATTTAAACCATGATTTATGAATGATATAAAAATTTCCAAAATGCGCAAATGTTCCCCATACCCAAGCAGTATGAAATAAAAACCGGTCAAGTGCCTGTCGGGCCTCGCGCGGTGTAGGGTCCCGTAGAACGAGGGTTTTTACATACTTTACAGTAAGTTCATTAAAGTGTTTATAGTATTTTTCTATGTAGCCTAAACGTCCCACTGCAGGGCACCTGTGCCTTTCTCTCAGAGAGAGAGAGAATATGAGCTTAATTACCATGCCTGCCCACCGCGGAATGGCTATTTGAAGCGCAAAAAGTAATTTTCAATGTAGTTTGTAGGAAATTTTCCCACTGATTTGCTGGCGCGGATTAATCGCATATTTATGCAGAATTTCACCATTTTAGCTGTTGGCGTTGTGTTAATCCGCGGACCGACGGACATTGCAAAACTTTAAGGGTTGTGGACTACGAAACTCTAAAAAACTTATTCGATTGTCTTAGGTCAGCGCCGCGCGCCGGCCAATAAATTATTTTAGCACAGGATTACGCATATGCAAACTTTTTCAACGTTAACATACTCCCTAATTCGATGTGAGATTCAAAGATTACAACTTAACATTGGACATAATGGCATAATAGACATGAAAATTTATATTTCATTATTACATATGTCATGATAAAAGAAGCATTCTCCTCACAAAACCGTAACTACTCGTAAAAACCGTGCAATCTAACAATGGTATAAAAGTATAACATTAAAGGCATTGTAACATACGTGTAAAAAATTACGTAGTGTTTAAAAAACCCACGCACTACCCAGTCTTTACGAATTACTAAATATTGAATAAAAACACGAGATTCGATTTTCAGTAAATATACATTAATTAAGCCAGATCATTTGTTACCAATCTGTCTGCAATTTTTTTTAAACGGAGGGAATGTTAACTGGAGTGTAAAACGTTTCTCTATTGTCTTAACAAAAGCGACGTTCTAATGATCAATACCTACGACTTTCTTTACTACGGGGACAATATCGAGACTGCGAAAATTTATCAGCTACGTCGAAATGTATTGGCATTTTAACCGTTGCAACGTTAGTCCCTTTGTAAGTTTTTCGTTTTTGTAAATAGGATAGAGGGAAGAGAAAATAGTCAAGGCCTAAGTGCCTTTTCACATGCGTCCGGCCGCCGTCCGGTCGCCGGGCCGGGTAAAGAAGCAATAATGCATAAGCTCCGCCCGCCGGCCGACCGGTCGTTGTGCATGTGAAATCTGTCATTGGATCTCATACATGACTGCTTTACCCGGCCCAGCGCCCGGACGGAGGCCGGGTGTATGTCAAAAGGCGCTAATAAACTCACTGTTGGGGTCTTGCATCGAACTTTTTAGTCATTCAAAAAAGTCTCAACTCTTAAGCACTGCTTAAATAATCCGTAACGGACGCAAACGCCTATGATGATGGGCGATCCTAATAAAATTTACTGCTTGCAACAACAATCATATAAAGAAACTGAGTCAAATCAATTGACAAGCTATACGCAGTCTTCTACTAAAGGCACGTCGCTAAACACTTTAAAATTAAACTAATTGTAACCGATTTCGCTATTACCAAAAGTCTATCAAATAGCTTCTTAACTAACAGCAGCAACGACAATTTTAGGAGGTGAAATAGACTATACTTTGTTCTCATAGTTTACATAGTTCATTTCACCTTCAAGAATTTTCAGTTAATAATCGTCAGTTTGTATTGGTAACGGAAAACATATTGTCTTCAATACTTCGTATTCACCCTAAACTAGTTATCAATAAATGGAATACAATAAGTACAAATTCAACATTTGTTTACAATACATTCAACATGGCAAGAGTATACTTTGTCTATTTCTGGGGAAATATTTTTACTACTAGTCGTCAACAGATGGCGCTTTTATGAAGTAGTCGATGTACCTGGGATTTTGTAAGTTTGGACTACAGTTGTGTCCAAGGCGCGTCTACTGCTAAGGACATCGTACAAAACAAACTCTTTTCTATGCGCAAAACGTTCTCCTTGCCAATGGGAGGAATTATAACATGTTTTTAGCATTAAAAATCGTTTTCTCTTGTGTAATGATTGAAAAAACACAAGCAGGAAACTCGGCTTGAGGAGCGCCAAAAGGTTGATCACGTTTTTGTAAAAAGTGGCTTACAGATCTCTTAATAAGGTTATTATGTTTTTAGTCCGAGATCCTTGGATAAATAAACCGACAACCGTTTTTAGTCAAAATGCTATGTAGTCCTAGGCCTTACGTACTCGGTTGTGGAGCCTAAAAACAACAGTTTTATCAGGTGGAAGCCAACGACCAAACAAAGTTGTAAATTCCTTGCAATTAATAAATACTTTTACTTACACTTTTGCAAATGATCTAGTAAGTTTTGTTCATTGGTGGCGCTAGCAAAATTCATGGGGACACTAAACTCCACGCTTTAATCAGAGTTCCAGAGATCACTGGTGTCTAAATTACCCTTTCCACAGGCGAATGATCAATCAATTCATCCCCCTTTTTCTCCACCTTCTCAAACCCTTTGGCCTTCCCATGGATTTTCAGATTAGCCAGGCTGACATAGTTACTCCTAGAAATCCCGCTCTCTCGTTTCTTTACGTCCTTCGCTTCTGGCGTTAGGGATTTCTCCCTGTCCTTCTCGAGAACCGTCGCCAACGCCGGCAGGTTGTTGTTAGGCGCACTTCGGACTAATGGGGATAGTTTATTTGGTCCATCTTTAGCCGCTACTACGGGACTTTTAATCGAATTCCTGACAAAATCTATGAACTTTGGTTCCAGGTTAGTTTTGCCGTCGCATTTGTAGCGTTTGTCCCGATAGCTGAATCTGCCGTCGGCGAATTCTGTGGTTTGCGACGGCACGTGTCGACGGAATATCGGTGTCATCGGTTTACCCATGGAGGCCAGTTTCAAGTCGGTCTTGATAACGTTAGAGTCTTTAAGGTTCTTTCTGTTGTCTTTGGCCTCGTCCACGGGTCTCACCCGGTAGGTGGACCGCGAAACGGGTCCCGGCGACGAAGGTTTTTGGACGAAAAATTTGCTTTTCGACCTCTCCTCCTTATTTTCGTCGTTGTTCTGTTTGTTTCTTAAAACTTCGGTGGTGTTTGGCTTGAAGAGGCGACTAAACTTGGGCGAGAGGAGTTTTTTACTGAAAAAAATTGATTTCTCGACGGGTTTGTTGTGCACTTCGACGTTTTTCGCGACGTTCTTGATCCCTTCGGCGATGAGAGGGGACTCCTTCTTCAAATAATCTATGTTGAATCGCCTGCGGTCCACTTCGGCGATCTTCCTCTCGTTGGCCAACAACTCCGGGTCCCTCAGGCGAACCTCCGCGCCCTCGCAGCTCCTGTTATTCTCTCCCTTCCTCTGCGTCCCGGCCGGGGCGCCCTTCGACGGATCCGCGTCCATCTCGTCCGGCCTCCGGAACGAGCTGACGTTTCTGTACCAGTCGCCGATCTCGGTCGAGTCGTCGTCGGAGGAGTCGCCGTCCTCCTCGTCTCGGCCGTCGTCGGGTACGCTGAAGTGCCTGCAGAAGGGGAGCCGCGCGGTCTCCTCGCACTCGGACTGGCTCCCGAGGCCCTCGACGGACTGGTTTCGGAGGAAGGCGGGCAGGTCCTCGTCGAGTTTCCTCGCCTCGGTTTCGTGGGCTACGTCGGCGAGTCGGTCGGTCCTCTTGAGGGGCGGCGGGGGGTCGAGCCACTGGGTGATGTCGTCGACGCGGGTGATGTCGAGGTTGGGTCCGCGGGCGCGCAGGATGTACCCGGCGGGGGGGGGCGCCAGCGCGGCGTGGCTGCGGCTGAGCGCAGCGGGGCGCGCGGGGGGCGCGGGGCGCGGCCCGCTGATGTGCGAGGCCGACACGCACTTGCCGAGCGCGCGGCCGCGGCCCCGGCCGCACGACTCCAGCATCGCCGCGTTGGAGCTCGACTGCGGGGAGAGGCCTTTGTTAGTCTACCGTTTTGGAACTGAGACGTCTGTCTTGTGTTTTCGTTCTGTGGACGGAGGTAGGAAGAAGTTGTGTGGCTCCGGTGGCTCGAGAAAGTCAATTCAATTCAATTTTGGTAACGTGGCAACTGGCCGATGTCGACTATTTCTGCCAGAATCACGTCTTGACATTGACATGACATGCGCATAATAGGGAGGATAATAGAGCATATAGAAAGTTAATAAATAGGGAAAGTCTGTCCAGCCTGGGTACGATGACGCTTGTCACGCGTTTTAAATGTCAAAGTCACGACTTTCCAATACGTTAAATGTCAAATTCTGACGCGTGACTGGTGGCGTCGTCCTACCCAGGCTGGAGTGGACGATTGCAGGCTGGTGATTGGTTATAAAATGACTCTCTCTTTTAATCGCAAGCATGGCTTGATAAGGTAGCTTTATTCAACATGGGTTCGGATCACTGTTCAATAGGAAGTAGAGACAGATTTCTATATGCAATTGTTTACCAGCTGCTGGTAGTCCAGAGTTTAAAAGAGAGTGCTGCATTGTGCATTTGATTAAAGATTTTTGGTCTTGCTTATTTGATGCGGGTTCTTGAAAAGAAAGTCCAGACCACAGAAGCTTTACTATTTCAAAGGTGGTATCGCCACAACTTTAACAGCAGTAGGCAGGTAGAACAAATCGACCGGTTTAAGTGAAGTACGATTGTTTATTTAAGTTTTTAAGACTAGAATATGTACATAATTTATGTAAGTTCATGGTGTAGCAGGATTTTGCTAAGAGGGGATCTGTCCGTTTAGTCATAGACCAATTTTCTTTCGAGGTTTAATTGCAAATAACTCGGGGAGTTTTTAAAAATGTTGACTAGATTGTCTATGAATTGTTCGGATATGTTATGTTACAGATGTTACAGTCTATTCTGATATGTTACAGATGAAATTTAAACAAAAATGTAAAAGTTGTCGTTAAAAGGTTAAGCAATACGCACCACCGCATTGAAAAAAGTCACAAACCTTCAAAACGCCTTCAGCGCTCGTCAGGTCAACACTGGCCACTTTGCTAGGCGACCGCCGTATCCGACAACAGGCGTCCCCGCTTCGGCAATGTTCGGCCCCCGCTCGGCAACCTTCGGCGCCCGCTCGGCAGCAGTCGGGCGGGCTTCGGCAGCAGTCGGGCGAGGGGGCGTGGTTCGCGGCGCCGTACTGCAGGACGTCGGCGAGTAAAGATGGCGGCAGGTCGGCCGACTTCGACAGATGCATCACTAGGGTCTCCAGCCATATTTCTAGGACTTCGAATGGTGGTCTGTGGGATAGGTGATAGATAATAGTTTTTTTATCTTGCTGATGAGTCCTTCTTTGATATAAATTTATCGGTTACAGTGAAATATTTTATTCCAAAAAACCGTCTTCTTCTTCTTCAGGCTATATTATGCAGTCCACTGCTGGACATAGCCCTCCCCTAATGAGCGCCGTAGCGCCCTGTCTTTAGCTTGCCGCATCCAGCATCTGCCTGCAGTTTTTCGCAGATCGTCATTCCATCTGGTCGGAGGGCGTCTTACACTACGTTCGCGGTTCCCACTCAAGAACACGTTTACTCCAACGGTTGTCGGTTCTTCGCGAGACGTATGATATTGTAATTTCGGGCGATTGATAATAAGTGTTTGTCGGTAGGTGTGTTATTATACCTATGTAGGTAGATGAGTTTCGAGTGAATATATCAGTTCAATACCACACATGTCGTTGCAATGATCGTTACAATGAACCCACCTTCTTCAGTGGTAATTAATTAATGGTCTAACCAATACAATTTAGGAGTTCCAAGAGTTATGTTTCCCTCACCTGCGATCGGGGTCGAGGTGGCAGGCCAAGAAGGCCACCCTGTAGAGCGGCTCGGGGCAGCCGCTGTCGAGGCAGAACTTCTCGACGAACAGCGGCTCGTTGAGGCCGAAGTCGTTGCGCCGCGGGAGGAAGTCCGGGTCGGCCGACACGCGCCCTATGATCTGGGAGGCGGGAGACACTATCATGTGGGAGACGGGCAGACGCGATTTGGGAGACAGTGAGGTATGTGCGATTCTACTCTATCATTTGGGAGACGGGTAGACACGTGAGATCACGCTCTATGATCTTGGAGATGGGGAGACACTCTGTGATCTGGGACACACGTGAGATTATATCCCATGTGTGACTTGGGAGACACATAAGATTACGACCCACGAGCTGGGGAGCAAGCGAGATAACTCCTTATGATCTAAAAGACACGTGAGATTGGGCCTGGAAGACAGACATATGAGATTTAGCTTTACGATTTGGGGAGATGTGGCAACAGTGAGATGGAGTTTTTACAACTTATCATAAAAAAATTTTAACATTAAAATACGGAGACGTATGATTCTCGTTTCGCCTCAAATGACTTCTGGTTATCTAGGGTTGTATAATATTACGCAGAATTGTCTACGGTTGCCTAGAGTTTTCTATAGTTTATGAGAATAGCAATACGGTGATCAAGGGGTTAGCAATCGGAAGCGCTCGTTGCCTAGTCGAACTGAGTGATTGGAATCAATCACTTGAGTTAAGCAACAACAGACGCGGTCAGGTGCAGGACGGGTAAACGTCCCATGACTACCGCCAGTGGCATTTTTCCGAGCGCTTCCGTGCTTCGCAAGGCACGTTAAGCCGTCGGTGCCGGCTGTCGTGCAGTGACAGTCGTTAAGCCGCGTCAGAGGCCTCATGGGCGGCTCGATAACTTTTGACAGTAAGGCCCGCCACTGTCTCACAATCCTCCACCGACCCGGACTCGGCCCCCGCGGTGGAGTACGGCCTATCCTTCCTACGACGCAGGAAGAGACCCGTGCCCCAGCAGTGGGGATATACATGAGTGGATATCGGTCAAGGGGTTGGTGCCATTCCTCACCTCACAAAGCATGATCCCGAACGAGAAAACGTCCACTTTCTCGTCGTAGAGGTTCCCGTTGATCATCTCGGGCGCCATCCAGTAGGGGTTCCCCACCACGGTATACCGCTTGCGGCGCAGCGAGCCCCCTCCCCCTCGCCCTCCCCCTCCCCCCCCCTCCCCCTCCCCCCGCGCAGCCGGGCGCGCTGCTGGCCGTGCGCTCCACAATGCGCGCCAGGCCGAAGTCCGCCACGATCACCGTCTTGTCCTGAGCGAGGTGATACGGATTTGTAGGACGTCTCACAGAGATAAAATAACCTCGCCCTGCAGGTAATAGTTATTTTAAGTCTTCTAAAACTACGTTAGAATTTGAAGACCTTGTTGTCCAAAAATTGATGAGGAAAGTATTGGCCCTGGAACCTAAACATAGACTTCCTACCTAATCATTGGGTGTGAATTAAGAAAGTTATTCGTGATGTCCTATTTTTAGGACGCCAGGGCTTAGGAGGTTAAATACATGACGACCTCCGTGGCGTATCTACCTACCGTGCAAGAGGTCCCGGGTTCGAATCCCGGCTGGAAAACAAAAAAAAAACCCCAGGTCTTGGATGTTTACATGTTTGTGATGTCGCTGTTTCTGGTTCCCAGGACACAGGGTATCCTAATGTGGGGCCAGAAACGGTGTATGTGCCTGTATGTAAATGTTATGTATGTAACCATTAGCTTGCACGATCAGTGTTGGCCCCAGAGGTCAATAACGGTTCTTCGCCCGCCCACTACGACAGTGGGAAGGTTTGACTTTCTGCGCTAACCCTAAAGCTACGCCTAAGGAGTAATAAAAGATAAATCTAGTAACATGGGGAACAGAGATCGACCACGCTCTGCTGCCAGCAAAGGAGATTTTATTACTTTTCAATTAAGTACTTTACTTTTACTTTACATAGAATATGTATAGGTTTTTAGTTCGTTTTGTTAATGTTTCACTGCTGCGCGTAGGTTTCCTCGGCGATCTTTGACTTCAGATAAAAAGCAGAAGTTGCTTCCTAATGCCACACGATATTTTTTTAATTTAAATGCCGGGTATACCAAACAGGCACAACGCTAGCTTGTTATTCCGCACAACGGACGGCCAGACCAGCGCTGTGTAGCTTGACTAGCGCTAACTGAATAGTTACCTCGCGCACCAGGCAGTTGTGCGAGTTGAGGTCGCGGTGTATCACGTTCATGCGGTGCAGGTAGCCGAGCTAGTTACCTCGCGCACCAGGCAGTTGTGCGAGTTGAGGTCGCGGTGTATCACGTTCATGCGGTGCAGGTAGCCGAGCTAGTTACCTCGCGCACCAGGCAGTTGTGCGAGTTGAGGTCGCGGTGTATCACGTTCATGCGGTGCAGGTAGCCGAGCTAGTTACCTCGCGCACCAGGCAGTTGTGCGAGTTGAGGTCGCGGTGTATCACGTTCATGCGGTGCAGGTAGCCGAGCTAGTTACCTCGCGCACCAGGCAGTTGTGCGAGTTGAGGTCGCGGTGTATCACGTTCATGCGGTGCAGGTAGCCGAGCTAGTTACCTCGCGCACCAGGCAGTTGTGCGAGTTGAGGTCGCGGTGTATCACGTTCATGCGGTGCAGGTAGCCGAGCCCGCAGGCCACGTCCCGCGCCAGCCGCGCGCGGAACCACCAGCTCAGCGGCAGCGACGCGTCCTGAGGGACGGACCACGTTTTAAAGCCACTTGGCGAAAGCTAAAACTAGACTTTTCATTAAAAAGCTGAATGATGAGCGCTTTTACTCATATTAGAGTAGCATTAGATATAGCTACTTCTAATATATTTGTTAAAAAACTTATGACATTATTATTAACTGGGTTGCAGTGCCCTTACCGGGCTCATGTTGAGAACTATTATTTACATTAAGACCAAATTTTATTCAATTTATTCAATTCAATATTTTTGTTTTGGAACAAGTCTAGTATTGGTTTATATACTGTTCGTTTTACAGCTATTTCATTAAATTAGGTAAGTATACACGTTTCATTATTGCCTATATTTTATTTTACATGGACTGAGATCCAATGCTTCGGCGTAGAGTTGTCAGTCACACTAATTTCACATTCACACTAATATTAGGAAGGCGAAAAGGATGATGGGCGTTTTGGTCCTTATGTCCAATCAAGATGAGTCATATGTCGTTGGATAGCTCTTTTCAAGTGAAAAAATAAATTCTATGAAGACGAATCCGTATGAATTGTCCATTTTGAAATATGCTCGTCGGAAAGTACTATTTTTTGCTCTAAATAGAAATTAGAAAAATTCATATCTCTGGTTTAACTCAACCGATGCTCATGATTTTTACGAAAATCACATCTATGCATACTCTGTCATAAATCATTAGAGCGAGACAGCGACATTGCGCTCTCTCTCTCCCACTCACGGTCACGGGTAACGCTGGAATTCGGTTTTGACCCCTCTCGCGCTCCGGGACACGGCGCGGGGGCAGGTATGTTAGGGTGAGGAACGCTTGGCCGCTACCCAGGTAGTCAGTCGTTTGCTGATATTGTGTTAAGTGCTACGTTATTACGCTCCTCATTGTTCACATCGACTTTGACCTTGGCATCATTTTGGACTCTGTTACCCGTTTTATTTGTTGACCGTGGCTTTATATTGGACTTGGGTGCTTAACGATTGGATTGTTTCGTTGCAATGGAACGTTACCGTAACTGTGTAATGTGCCGAAGAGGGCTATACCGAGGCAGATATCAAGTACGCGTTCTGTCGGAAGCCTTGACAAGAACACACGTGGAGCTAGTAACATTTATACGAGAAAACGCTGCTCTGGAGGTTTGTACCTATTGCACTTTTTTTTTCCACTCGATCCTCACTGAACCTTCGATATAAAAGGAAACCAATTGAAATCATGTGCAACTGCATCCCAGATCTATTCTAGTAGTAAATGAGGTAACGAAGACGTAAAAGTGAAAACCGATTGATAAGTGATTCTGGTCGCTTAAAGAACATTCAAGTGATTCCTTTTTCACTTTTACGTCTTCCACGATGTATTTACCACCAAAACAAGGCCTACACAAAACCACAACCAATTACTGTGGTTGCGGTTTTGTGTGGTTGTGTGTATGCCTTGTTTTCGTACACACAACTACAGAAAACCGCAACCAGATCTCTGAGAAATCTGTGAATCTGTGGCATATATTTGACGATTCGCACACCTTCTGACAGAAAAACAAATCCCTCCCACAAATGACCCCCAATGCGTTATTTTGTTAGGTATTTTTCGGAAACCAAAGTTGTTTTTCTTTTCCTTACATTTTCATATATCATTTTCAGGTCGTGTTTGACAACACCCGAAGAGTATGTTACCGATGCTGGCAAAGAGCCGAAAATGCGACTAGAGGTCATGCAAACCCTCAACCCGAGCCGGAGCCGCAAGAACAAGCAGAACCGCAAGAACAACTACAACCGCAAGAACAACTACAACCGCAATTAGAAGAAATGCTTCATATTCCTGAATATATGAGAGCACCTAATACCGCGACGCATTGTATCTTTCATGGCTGCGCTAATGAAACCCGCCATCGAATTCCAAATGTTGTTAAAATCCACGTATTTTCTCAACATAAATTGTATATCCCCGACAGTGCCAGAGTATGTCACGATCACCTTAATGGGAATGATTGGGATGATTTGCCCCAACATTGCAACATTTCCCATGACTTTACGGCTGCCCACTTCAGGGATGTTTGTGACCTAATGCGAAATGCCTTAAACTCACCCAGATTACGTTTTAGCGACCGAGGCATGAATGAAGAAGAAATGCACTTTTGGACTGGACGTACTAATGATGAATTTAATGCCATCTTAGAGCAAAATCCATTATTAAGAAATAGAAGTGCAGATCCCAGAACCACTTTGGGCATTTTACTAACGAAACTACGCACAGGAGAACCCAACGCGAGACTTGCGACGTTGTTTAACATGTCTCGGAGAAAACTCGAACGCCAGTTGGCCATCGCACGAGAGTGTCTTAGCACTGACTACGTTGTGCGACACTTGGGAGTGGATCACATGAATAGAGAAGATATATTGGAGAGAAACTTGAGGATTCCAAAAGCACTGTATGGAAATGAAGACAACAATAAAGCCATTATTATTTGCGATGGTACGTATATTTATATATACAAGAGTTCAAACTTTTTGTTTCAGAGGCAATCCTACAGTTTACACAAGTTCCAAAACTTGTTGAAACCATTTTTAATCGTAACCACTGACGGATACATTATAGATGTTAAAGGACCATACGCTGCAACAAAAACTGATGCGCAGATAATGAGCGACTTAATGACTGACGAGGAAAATCCCCTTCATATATTGCTTCAGCCGAATGACGTATTTATTTTGGACCGCGGGTTCAGGGATAGTCTGCAGCATATAGAAGCATGTGGCTACGAATTTCACGTCCCCCCGACGAAGAACCGGGAAGAGTCGCAGCTCACGACTTCTCAAGCAAATGATTCCCGGCTGGTGACAATGTGCCGATGGGTAGTGGAAGTGGTTAACGGGCGTTTCAAAAGAGATTTCAAGCTGTTGCGCCAAAAATATTTTAATAACACAATGCCTAATATGTTCGGGGATTTTATGATTGCAGCAGCAATTACAAATCACTTCCACAGGCCTATTGTCGATAGCCAACACGCAGAAGCTTTTTTACAAAAAATTGTTGAAAGAAGGCAAACCCCAAACGTGTTATATGATTATGTAGAAGCAAAAAGATTAAACAACAGAAGAGCCAATTTCCAGAGATTGGAAGCAAATGACATTCAAGACTTTCCACGATTGAGGGAACAGGACGTGATTTTGCTGTCATTGGGGACATATCAGTTAAAACTGGCAAAATCATATTGCAGCGAGCACCTCAACAACGGCTTATATCTTATAGAAACTTATAGAGAAGCTGCTTTGGAGGATATCCATGAATATGGGATCCACGAAGATGCGTGGCTGTTGCGTGCACGCATACAGTCCCGACATGTACGATCAAAACAATATTTTTGCTATATATTATTAGACAGAAATAGTAGAAACATATTACAACATTATTGCACATGTTTGACAGGACGCCGCACGATAGGTTCCTGTGCGCATATTATATCTATTGTGTGGTATTTAGGATATGCTAGACATGAAGGCTTTACTGAACCAGCACTATTTTTAAATAACATTATCATGGATGAAACACATTAAACGATAAAACTTACTCTGAACTTGTTTTATTTACTTCGATAATAAACAAACAATGATAATATAATAATCAATGCTGATCATTTGTAATTAAAATCGATATACAATGTCGAAAAAATATCAAAAAGAATTAAAACAACAGAAAAAAAATTAAATAAAAAAAAACTTTTAACGTATGATTACTCAAATTGGACAGAAAATCGGGACTAGCGCTTCGATTATTCTTATTCTACAAAAAAATACCTTTCCAACGACGTATTACTCATTCCGATTGGTGCCAGGACCAGGTTCCATACATTTGTGCCCATCATCCTTTGTGAATGTGCATGTTTGTTACTTTTCACGTCTAAACGACCGGAGCGATTTAATAAAATTTGGTATGGAGTTAGCTGACAGCTTGGATTAACAGATAGGCCGCGGTTAACACCGCGGAGCACAGCTAGTTTACCGCCGCGAACCCTGCGCATGAGAGGTTGCGCACTATGCCATAAAAAAAATACCCCATGAAGCAATAAACGACTGAACTTATTAGCTTGAATTTAGATCATTCAAGATGGCATCAACGGATCATCCGATTTACTTCAATTCAGTCTGGTCTGCTTGGGTGATCATGATATTTGTTTGAAACTGAAACTGATTTTTTTCTTCCCGCGTACTTTCGAATGGATAATAGAAACCAAATGGCTTCTTAAAATGAATAGAAATCAAATGGCTTCTTAATAGAAATCAAAAGGCTTCTTAAAATGGATAATAGAAATCAAATGGCTTCTTAATAGAAATCAAAAGGCTTCTTAAAATGGATAATAGAAATCAAATGGCTTCTTAATAGAAATCAAAAGGCTTCTTAAAATGGATAATAGAAATCAAATGGCTTCTTAAGAGAAATCAAAAGCCTTCTTAAAATGGATAATAGAAATCAAATGGCTTCTTAATAGAAATCAAAAGGCTTCTTAAAATGGATAATAGAAATCAAATGGTTCAAATGGCTTAATAATAAGGATGGGTATACTAATGATTCAGTTGCTCAAAAGGGTTCTGAAATATAACTATATATTGTTAAATCATCGCCTAGCCTTGTGTGTATAAAAAACGAAATAATTAAAGCATTTAATGCAAAACCCGAGTAGTAATCAAGGCATGTTTACTGATGAAATCTTATTAGGTTTACATATGGCAACTGATGTATTTGGTCTTAAGATGATTTGAGAAAAGATGGTCAGAGTGGAGTTTCTTTTTCCGCTGCCTTTTTCTCCACTACAATACGGCCCGAAGGCGGCGGCTTCCATGTTACATTGTATACTGTTACAGGCTAGGGTTCTGGATTTGGATGTAAAACGCCAGTGACAACTTCTTAGGATTTATTCACGCAGGGTCTGGTCTGCAGGTCTTCACGACACGAAGTCCACACGTAGATTCCAATCGAAGTCCAATAGTATCGCTGAGGTCGTAGGTTATCGCTCGTATCGCAGGTATGTTCGCTCGAAGTTCACTCTTCGCTATTCCAAACGGAACTGACAGCGCGCCGCGGCGGCCGCTATTTATATCCGCCGGCAAGGGTTCTAGAACATTCCCGTACCTACGTACCTACACTCGGTACACGCGGCAACGTTGCTTGAACAGTAACCCATTCAAAGAGTTTTGAACCTTATGGACATACGAGTCATTATTGCTTGCAGCGTTTATTGTTTACTACAACGCAGCATGCGGCGACAATTTGATAGGCTTCTAGAACGCTCTATTCTAGATGGTTTGGGATAGGACCGCGACAATACGTTGACATTCAGCAAATAGAATGAAAATACTTTACGTTGAAATAAATTGATATGAATTTGAAAAACCTATTTAGAGCCTAAAAATTCGAACCCGCGACCTCTGGCTATCCGTGCCAGCGCTCTTTCCAACTGAGCTAATAGGCGACTCACCGGCATCAGTGAAATTTCGTACCTTTTTACACTATTCTCTGTATTACGTAGTACAGGCAGCGACATCTGGCTTTAGTAATTTTTTTATTCATTCGTTAATTCATTCATTTATTTAGTATTTATTTATTTATTCATTCATTCATTTATTCATTTATTCATTCATTTATTCATTCATTTATTCATTTATTTATTTATTTATTTATTTATTTATTTATTTATTTATTTATTTATTTATTTATTTATTTATTTATTTATTTATTTATTTATTTATTTATTTATTTATTTATTTATTTATTTATTTATTTATTTATTTATTTATTTATTTATTTATTTATTTATTTATTTATTTATTTATTTATTTATTTATTTATTTATTTATTTATTTATTTATTTATTTATTTATTTATTTATTTATTTATTTATTTATTACAAAAACACTTACAACTATCACTACAGGCATTACTATCATTGCATCACTTACAGCCCCGACTACCTACTTTGCGCTTTGAATTTGAAGTTCGAATTTGATGATGTGTGTGTTCTGACCTGCAGCAGGTGGTGCAGCGTCCCGCCGCAGACGTACTCGGTGACGAGGTGCAGCCGCTTGTCGCGGTACAGCACGCCGACGAAGCGCAGCACGTTCGGGTGCTGCAGCGACCGCAGCACGGCCACCTGCCACACACACCGAGCATGCAAGCAAGCAAGCAAGCAACCGCCTTAGCAATTCCGACACTATGGGTGCGTTCCGAGACGCGATGAAATCGATTACAGTGCCAATCCATATAAGTGCAGTAGGCCGTTTTCGAAGCACCACTCCAAGGTGCATTTAAGTTGATTTATTATTTAAAAAAAAAACGTTTTGTTATTGTACCTTACTAACATAGATTTGGAACGTTTTATAACTTTTATAATAATAAATAAACCCTGGAACGACTTCAGGTGAGGTTTTATTTGTAGATTTAGTATATTATTTTAATAAAACAGAAAAACTGGATAAAAACGGATAAGCAGGTAAAAAGTCAGATCTGGTCAAAGGGTAAAGTAGTAGTGGTGAAAAATGAGGGAAATCGAAAAATGTGTGACGTACATAATTTAAATATTTGAAAATGATAGATAAAAAAGAAATAAAAATGGTGTGAAGAGTTACACATTAACCGATATAAAAACACCCGAAAGTAAATCCGGACTAAAAGTCTACAACATAGATTAAGCTCGTACTAAAAACTCTATGGATTTGTTTATCCGAATTAAACGTATAATAAAAACTCTATTTCGTGCGCGATACTTTGGGACTTCTAAATTTGGCCGGATACGCGCTGTAATCGATTTCATCGCATCTCGGAACGCAGGGTATAATACACAGATTAGAAAACTGAAAACAAAACTGTGGCGAGCACATGTCAACTCTGCGCGCGCACTACAAACTCCAACATTCCTGCATCGCGCAATCAAAGTGTTCCAATGACATGCCATAAATATAACGTCCAACTAACAACAGTCGGACCGTTCCCGGATCTGCCTGGCGGGAAATTTCCCTTTATAGTGGAAGAACATGATCACCCGCTCTTCCCTATAAAACTCTTATGACAAACATTACGCACAGGCCAAAAATAAAAAGTTTTATTACGATACAGGTCTTAAAAACCCATTTAGAGGCTAAAAAACCCACACATGCCGGGACTCGAACCCGCCACATGCGTGCCAGCACTCTTCCAACTGAGCTAATGGGCGACTCACCGGCATGAGTGAAATTTCGAACCTTTTAACAATACTCTCTGTATTACGTATGCAGGTCTTGTAACATAACTTTTTAATCATAACGATACACCTATACAACCTCCAGCTGGACCAAGAAGGTTGAAACTCTACTTAAAAAAAAGGTTTCAATGAACGAGTCCACGGCGACGCAACACGCATGCGCAATCGATGTTTGCGTCTTGGCGCCAACATTTTACATTTAAAAAAACTTTTCAATATTTAAACAAAGTTGGTTCTGTTTAATATTATTTTATGTACAATAGTATGAGAGTAGATAAAGTAGTATATAACTTGTACATAACTTGGTCTTATAACACTCGTGTACTATAAAAAAAACTCGCCTCCCTTATTATGCAACAGTATCATACACTACTATAAGTGAAACCTGGGGCATAATTACGTAAGTATCCACTGAGTTGAGTGACGTTGATTTTTACTATTTTTAGCTACTCCGGCTGTCAAATGCATACATTTTTTGACACTTAGGAGTCGTCTAAATGAGTCACTCGATAGAATGGAGTGCTACGTAATAGGAGGGCCGGTCAGCCAGGGTGATTAGACCGCACCCCACAGACCACAAGGCTTGTGGGAGGCCAAGCGAGGCCTGGAGAGGGATGTACAGTCTGTTAGCTTTTAGAATATACCTCGGGCTCTAGAGTAGGCTTCGGTTTTCGCCGAGAGCACACGATTGTAATAACTTCCTGCTCTGTATAAAACTTTTCTTCACTATTTTGAAAAGTTACGTAAATTGAGTGTCATATTAGTTCCGATATTTCTATTACACGAATATATCCGATTCTATCCGATAGTAGCCAAGGTATATTGTAAAAGCTAACAGACTGTGTATTGTACTGATAGTAATCTAAAAAAAAAAATAATAAAGGCTCATATTATTATTATTTACTTCACAAGATGTTACAAAAAATGTTGTGAGACAAGCAACCGACGACGCGAGTTCCGTCTCTGCTTACCATGATTAAGCTCTGCGAATCGGAGCGAAACCTGGTCGGACTTTTCCGATATAACAACACCCGTAAGTAAATCCGGACTAAAAGTCTACAATGTTAAAAAAACACAATTGGGCAAGAACTTCCTTTTACCTGTATAAGGAAGCTCCGCTCTTCCACACTTGAAGGTACTAATGTTGGTCTTAACAGAATTTATTTGTAATTAAAACTGTTTTTATACAGATTTATGCTCGTCTAGTGCTCGTGTTAACCTTAGAGAATTTATTTGCCTTACCGAAAGCTAATGATACAACTTAGTTTTCTAGATAGCATTTACATTTACGTACAGGCACATACATCGCTTTCGGCCCCACACTAGGATACCCTGTGTCGTGGGAACCAGAAACAGCGACATCACAAATATGTAAACATACAAGACCTGGGGTTTTTTATGTCCCCAGCCGGTGATCGAACCCGGGACCTCTCGCATGGTAGGCGGATGCGCTACCGTTGCGCCACAGAGGTCGTCGAAATATCGACTAACATATTATGTAATTATGATACAATCTTCTCCTTCTTCTTCTTCAGGCTATATTAGTCCACTCCTGGACACAGCCCTCCCCAAATGAGCGCAAGGTTGTGCCATCATTAGGGGGTAATGCCCATAATCCCCACGCTGGGTATGCGGGTTGGGGATCGCAGTTTGGTAGAATTGTATTGCAGGGGGCGCCGCTGCCCACCCCCGCTTTGTGTCCCTTAATCGCCTTTTACGACACCCGTGGGAAGAATTTGGGTTGGTGCTCTTCTCTAGGCCGACACCACACAGCAATATGATACTATGTCGAGAGTGAATTTCTTTGCTCACCTCTTTGAGAAAGTTCCTCTGCGCCAGCTCGTCGACCCTGTATAGCTGCTTGAGCACCATGAGCTCGCCGGTGGCGCGGTGGGTCACCTTGTATACCTCACCGAAGAAGCCAGAGCCCAGCAGCTCACCCTGTACATGACGAATAAGGGATTAGCTGTGTTGGCTATACTAATGGTCAACTCTTATAGATACAGGCATTTGGTTCTTCATTTTCAATTGGATTCAAATGTAACCCGTGCCCCAGCAGTGGGGATAAACAAGGGTTAATTGATGATGATGATGTAACAGTAAGAGTTTGGCGAGTTTTCATATAATGTACTAAAGGAAAGTATGACAATATGTTTAATATTAAGTTCTAAAACTTAATGTGACTTACACGTACGAGGAGAGTACCATCTGTACGAGAAGAAGTCGTATTTGTGTAGGGAGATGACCCATCTGTACGGGGAGAGGACGCATTTTATATAAGTAGACCAGCTACTCGTTGAGACAGTCTACCTGAATAACTATATGAGCTATTGGTACGCGGATGTAATTCATCTGGATGAGGTTTAGCTCATCTGCATGAGGTGAGATGTAGCCCATTTGTATGAGGTGAGGTAGAGTCCTGATTATAAATTGATAGATAGAGATAGTAGAGTCCATCTGCATGAGGAGAGGTATAGTTCACCTGCATGAGGTGAGGAGTCGCCAACCTGTATGAGATGAGGTGTAACCCACCTGTACGAGGTGAGGTGCAGCCCACCTGCAGGAGGTGAGTCATATCTCACCTGTATGGGGTGTAGTCTACCTTTATGAGGTGTAGTCTACCTGTATGAGGTGCAGTCTACCTGTATGAGGTGCAGTCTACCTGTATGAGGTGCAGTCTACCTGTATGAGGTGCAGTCTACCTGTATGAGGTGCAGTCTACCTGTATGAGGTGTAGTCTACCTGTATGAGGTCGGCGGCGCGGAAGACTCGCTGCGCGGGCGCCGGCGCCGGCTGCGCGCGGAAGCTGCGCGCACGGCTCAGGTCGCGCAGCACGCCGCCGCCGGCACCAGACTCCACCCTGCGACACAGAGTACACTTCAAAACACATGTTTGAATTTTAAACCATCTAGAACGGAGCCTTCTGGAAACCTATCGAATAGTCGCCGCGTGCTTCGTTTTAGTAACGCTGCGAGCAATAATGACTAGTATGTCTACTAACATAGGCTCACAACTCTATGACGTGAATATGTTCTAAAAAAAATAGAGTCGTTACGACGTGCACCGAGGGAAAGTCGATACAAGAATATTCGTGAACCCTTGCCGGCGGACATAAGCAGCGACCGCCGCGGCGCGCAGTTCAGTTCACCTTAGGTAAATATGCCCGTTTTTTACAATCTATGGGGGTCCACCGAAAGAATAAACCTTCTTATGAAAAGTCCAACTTTAATCAATGCGTGACTAACAATTTTAAATAGTCATGACGCATAAATGAACTCCATTCAACTCTTCCAAATCAAAACAAGTTATGTAATATTGGAATGTGTTTTTGAAAGAAATGTATAAACAAAACATTTTGTACAGAGAAAACAGATCACACTTAATATAACGACGGTTAAAAGGATATAGGGCATAAGCGACAAAAACCAAATTGTTCAGGAGCGCAATTTAAAGTTTAAAATTTCAGAAAAAAAATCATATCTTTTTTATTTATTGTCATAACGTAAAGATGGAAACAGCTCTAAGCTCGAAGAAAATACGAGCATTAATTGTCATTTTATTTTATTTGATTCGACGATGCCCTATGTAGTTCAATGTCGCTTAACTCAATCGAACATATTTTTTATTTAAGGTAATTCGGCATATGCCATATCTTCATATAAAAAAACGAAGAGTATAGAAGACTAAGCTACATTTGATTTCCATATACCAAGAGGTAATAGGGCATGAGTCACATGACTATTGAATAACTAAAATAGGTAAAGAGGGATATATGACGTTTCACACCATTGTGACAAAAGGTAATGGAGCACAAGAAACAGTGCTTAGTCAAAACATGGTGAGGATGTCAGACTTTAGTGACACCGTAAGTGGTTTGAAAAAAGGTAACATGGTACTTCCACACGTCAAGATTTGTAGGCCAAGAGGAAAACAAGAACATCCAACATGTGAAATTATCTGGGCAATCGGTAACGCGGATTAAACGTCACGTCCTAAAAATAATAGATTCATAACCAACATGTTTTTCCTTTGAAATGAGACATAAAGTAACTGCATACGTTAGATGATGTTAGTGTTATCATCATCGTTCTTATGTACCAGATTAGTAACCTACATTAGATACTATTTGGAGATAGTGATGATACTCGCGTCCGCAGGAATTGCCCTCTGAAACCCTGCACGTGCCTCCCGGGTAGTGCTAAACGAGTATTAACGCCGAGTATCGGGCGGCAGTTATGATAACCCGACAACTGGCTTGCCAGAAGGCCCCACAGGCCTAGAGGACTAAATAACCTTTGTAAACGATGGAGCGAAAAGGATGGGGATACTACCGCTACTAATACTCCCAAGAAAACTATGAGCAGGATGAACAATAGTAAGGTTTTGTCGGACCATCCGGTTGACGCCCGGCGCCACGATGGTTCCGGGTCACCTGGTGTGAAATATGCTACCGGCCGCAAGAAGGTGACACAGCAAGCCCCTTGCGGAAATTGGGTTACTGCTGATCAAACTCTACTCCGTAACAAAAAGAGACAAATCCCGGACACTCACCACGCTCTCACCATAGCCACTTGGAACGTTCGTGATCTCTCCAAACCAGGAGCAGCCGAAGTCGTGGAGAAGGAAATGGACAGGTATAATGTGGATATTCTTGCTGTAAGTGAAACCCATATAAAAGACTCGGGACACTACACTACTCCATCTGGAAAATTGTTCATAGTGTCCGGATACGTCGACGTACGACCTCGTCGCCAAAACGCACAAAGACAAGGTAATGGGATACGATTCCATCAATGACAGGATATTGAAAATCAGATTAGAAGCACATCCATACCCACTCAACCTACTCGCCATCTATGCACCAATATCTGCATCCAGTGAAGAAGAAATCGCCGAGTTCTACGACCAACTAAACAAAGCAGTCCAAGATGTTCCTAAGAAAGAGCCATTATTAATACTTAGCGATTTTAATTCTAAAATAGGAAAAACTGAGGATGATTACCATCTCAGAAAGATTGTCGGCAGGTTTGGACTGGGAGTCAGAAACAACCGTGCCAACATGCTTTTGGACTTTTGCATGGAGAACGACCTTTCGGTCATGAACACCTGGTTTCAACAACACCCAAGACGACTCTACAAGTGGACGTCACCATGATCTTCACATGGTCTTCACAGGAACCAAATTGACTTCGTTCTAGTAAACCAAAGATGTAGCTCATCTATATCAGCAGCAAAGACGAGGCCAGGTGCAGAC
The DNA here is from genome assembly GCA_934045075.1 of Yponomeuta sedellus. Lineage (NCBI taxonomy): Eukaryota > Metazoa > Arthropoda > Insecta > Lepidoptera > Yponomeutidae > Yponomeuta > Yponomeuta sedellus. Next base: position 1,479,614 of record OW203742.1, on the reverse strand, counting down.
TGTGGCAGTGAACTTAGCTTCTGACTGCTAAGTTTAAAATCCATTTGAAGAAGTCAAAAATAGGTACCCTCAACAAACAACAAATGGTTAAGCAGAGGAAATCCTTAAAGGAACAGGACTTAAAATAAGCCGAAGAACGAAACCACTATGCGGAGCTACATAGCGTTGTCCAAAAACTTTGCAGGAAAGATCGAGAGGCCTATATCGACAGTATATGCTCCGAAATAGAAAAATGTTCGGAAAGGGCGCACTCCCGAGATATGTTTCAAAAGGTAAACCTGCTCGCAAAGGAATTTAAACCAAAGCACTGGACCATTGAAAATGAAAAGAGGACGCCATTATTGGATAAAGATGAGGTACTCGAAAGATGGAAGAGCTACTGTCGGCAGCTATACGGCGAAAACAGCGATGAAAGAACTATGGAAATGGATTATTCGGAAAAGGAACCAGACATCCTCCTCGAGGTAGTAGAGGCAGCACTTCTCAAACTGAAATACAAGGCATGTGGCAGCGATGGCCTAACCGCGCAAATCTAGGAAGATCTAATCTAAGAAATATAGGAAGTGAAGGCATAGCAATCGTACATACCGTGTGTCAAAAAATCTGGAGAACGGGTCAATGGTCAGCAAATTGAACCGAATCAATCGTAGTGCCTATACACAAGAAAGGCTCTACCCGTAAATGTGAGAATTACAGAACCATCTCTATCATCTCTCACGCGTGAAAAATCCTCTTACACGTCCTAAACCACCGGCTTGCACCCTACATCAATAGCCAAATACCGAAGGAACAAGCTGGATTTGTAAAAGGAAGAGGAACGAGGGAACAAATCTTGAACATTCGACAGCTGATCGAAAAATGCAGGGAACATAACATCACTATAGCCTTGTGTTTCATCGATTATGCAAAAGCCTTTGACTGTATCAGCTGGAAGGCCATGTTCAGGGTTATGAAGGAGATGGGTATACCGGACCACCTTACCTTTCTTGTGCAGCAACTGTACTCCAACGGTCAATCGAAAGTACGAATTGAGAACAGTCTTTCACACTGCTTCAAAGCAGAACGATGAGTGCGCCAGGGATGCATACTATCTCCCCAACTGTTCAACCTGATCGGGGAACATATAGTGAGAAGGGTTTTGGATAATTTAGAGGGGGGCATTCGGATAGGTGGGCATCTTCTGAACAACCTTCACTTTGTCGATGACACCACCGTCATAGGCGCCTCGGAAACAGAGCTGGCTGAGCTTCTAGCGAGAGTGGATAGTATAAGTAAAGAATACGGACTTTATATCAACAGAAATAAGACCAAGTTGATGTTTATTGATAGATCGGGCACCTTGCAACGAACCAACGAGCTGCGAGACCTTGATGTTGTACACAAATTTGTATACTTAGGCTCGCAAATAAGCAATGACGGAGACTGCGAACAAGAATTCGTCAGAAGATCCCAAATGGCTAAGTCAGCAGTGAAAAGGCTTGAGAAGATATGGAAAAACAGAAGCATCAACCGCAAGACAAATATAAAACTAATGTGGACCCTAATCTTCTCAATATTTCTGTATGCCTCGGAAACCTGGACATTAAAAGCCCGTATTCTGAAAAGAAGAAATGCTGGCGGAGAATACTCCGTATATCTTGGACCGAACGCCGCATAAACGTATCTATTCTAGAAGAAATTCACATAAAGACGAGGCTCTCCACAATCTGCACCCAATGCATCCTGAAGTTCTTCGAATATACCGTCCGACGCGGGCCAGATAACCTGGAGTATGTTATCAACACCGGTCGAGCGAACGGGAAACGAAGCAGAGGACGACCACCAACGCGTTGGTCAGATATAATAACTAAAGCTTCGGTAAGGACCCTACAAGGTGCCATACATCTGGCGCGTAATATAATCCAATGGAGAGAGCTGGTGGCGGAATCTGCCCTTAGTCACGTCCCTCAGCCATGAGGAAACGACGAAGAAGAAGAAGGAGATAGTGAGATAAAGAGGATGAAGAATGAGAGTGGAACATTCGGTAGGGGACGCCCTAGGCGCACATAAGTAGACCAAATTGGGGACGTGTTGGCAAAGGGCCGGATAAAAAGTACCCATAACCGGAGAGCGTGCATGCAACGACTTATGAATGTAGATGAAGCGAAAGAGGTGTGCAAAGATCGTGGCAAGTGGCAAGCCTTAGTCACTGTCTACCTCTCTGGGATACAGGCGTGAAATTACCGACTGATTTTGGGATAAACGACTCGCTAAATAGGTACTTGAGAACAACAGAGACCTGATTATGTGATACAAATTGGCATACGCACCAATTCATAAAATATCCTTGTAAAGTAATACGGCGTAAGTAACAGAGTTGTATTATGTTGTAAATGGTAGTAGGGTATAACCGACAGTTAAATAGTAAATAGGTTTTAGTAATTGCCTATAAGCGACAACTGTATGGCAAACTTGAGAATGGTAATAGGGTATAACCGACAATTCAAAATTAATTAGGTTTAAGTAGTTGCCTATAAGCGACAGCTGTATTGTAAACTTGCAAATGGCAGTAAGGTATAACCAACGCTTAATGTTTTTGACGACAAAGGTAAAGAGACATTAGTTCCAACTTTAAAAATAGTTGCTACTGGTAAAAAAAGGTAAGCGCCCAGAAGCTCCACACCAGTAGGAAGTAAAAAGACATTACCGACTAGAGGCCAAAGTTGATGCCATTTTTACAGGGATACAAGTGCCGTTAAGGAAAAAACGACCTAAAAGTAGGTCGGTAACACCAAAACGACATCTAAAAACCCAGTTTTTTGCTTGGAGACAAGCGACATAAAAGTCATTGTAGGGCCGTGGGAGTAAGCGCATTCGACGCAGATTTTTTTTTCAAGTGAGATGGCATTCAAAGCTCAGTTTAGACAAAAATGTCGCTTATGCCCTATATCCTTTTAACCGTCGATATAGTCCGCGTACGACTCAAATTTCACTCACACATCGAGCAGTTTAGACATGCTGCTACTTTTTTCCTTGTCCTTGAGCAGTGCCGACGCCTGCGCCGGTCGCCTCTTGATCCCCCGCCCGCGCCCCGCGTCCCCCTTGCGCTTGAACAGCCGCTCGCGCTTGACCCCCGCCCCCGCGCCGCCCGCCCCCTCGGGCTCGGCGGGCTGTCGCTCGGGACTGTTCGGCTCAGACTCGGGCGGACTCGGGTGACTGCCTTCGGGGTTGTGCTCTATGGTTAGCTGTGAACAGAGTATCAGTTCAGGATATTTCGAGACGAGGTATGAGTACCTGAAGAGTGGCAACGGCATCATATTACGCTTACGATGTTTTGTGTGTCTGAGCTATAATGCAGCCTATACGTCCCACTGTAGGTCACAGGCCTTCTTTCAAAGAATCTGACCTATAAATGTCATCATATTTCTCATAATACTTGCAATTGTCACAGAATTTGCCATATGATGGCAATAAATTATTCTTAGAATAACACCAAGCTCGATCCTTTTCTTTACGAAGCCTCTAAATTCCCCACTCAGAGAGTACGGAGTTGACTCTAAAAGAAATACACAAAAAAAAACTATCATGTTGAAATGTTGTATATCCTTTACAAATAATAAGAACTGAAACGACTTCAGGTGTTGTTTTATTTGTAGATTAGTAGTGTAATAAAACAGAAAAAAACTGGATAAAAACGGATAGCAGGTAAAATAGTCAGATCTGGTCGAAGGGATGAAAGGGATGATCATCATGTTGTAGTGATGAAAAGTGAGGGAAATCGAAAAATGTGTGACGTAATTTAAATATATGAAAATGATAGATAGAAAATTGTATATTTCATTACAAGTGCAGAAAGGCTGTCATTGCAAAGAGTTCCGAGGGCCGAGGAGCCAAGGCGCAGCCCAAGGTGAAGGTTGACAGTCGAAACAAGTTGCAATGACGGTTCCGGACGTGTACTGAACGACTATTTTTAATACAGTTGCGAAAAAATAAGCAATTTAATATAGAAAAATTATTTGGAAAATGGCGCCAACCGTAAAAGAATATAAGCAGAGATTTTTTTTCTTCACCCATTCTGGTAGGCAAAGGGAACTACGAGTATGCCCATACAGCCAAGTCTTCAGTAGATTTTTTTTATTGATATGAATGAAAATGAAATTTAATGAAATGAAATGAAACCTAACCTAACTCATTCAATCAAATCATTAAATCTGATATTGAAACAAATTAGTAGCTTCTTTTTAGAAATATACGTATTTGCATAAATCATAAAAACTTCTATGCACTTTTTTAGTAAGAACTTCATAGTTGGTTTTTCTTTTTGATAGACATTATTTTAACAGTTGGGAAAGAGAACGCACGAGTTCGGGAAAGGTAAAAAAAAAGTATTACACGAGAGTGTAATAGCCCACATCCCTAACGCTATAAACGTCCCTGCGATACGCCACTTTTTGAGCAACTGTATTAAAAAGAAATAAAAATGGTGTAAAGAGGTTTGCACCGTTAAAATAGTACATTACACAACTTGGGTGGTAATACAAAGAAAGGCCGAGATCGCAGAAGTTTGCGGCCCGAGCTGCAAGCGAGGGACGTAAATATGCGATCGAGAGCTTTCTTTATTACCTCCCGTGTTGTGTACATCTTTTTATGTCTACACTTGGCCAGAAAGCGGCTTTTTCCGTACGAGCAGCGTGCGGAAAAAGCCACTTTATTGCCAGGTGTGGCATAAAGAAATAAACATGGTGTAAAGAGGTTTGCACCGTTACAAAGTTAATTTAAAGTAACCTGCAGCACGGCGTCGCTCTGAGCCAGCACCCGCTGTATCTGGTCGCGCGGCGTGTCGCTCACTGGCGCGCCGTTGATCTCCAGCACGCGGGCGCCGGCGTGCAGCGCCAGCAGACCACACGCGCCCTCCACTCTGGCACGTCAACCACAATCACGTCAGTGCTATAGTCTCAGCCGGTCGCCAGCTGCCTATCACTTGTGGGGGGCTTTGCAAGTTACATTTGTGTTATCTATTAAATGGGTTTAGTCGCGATCATTTATTGTGCATGAAACGACTTATGAACGTTGAAACGAAGATGATCTATCAGGATCGTGGCAAGTGGCAGTCCTGGTCTCTGCCTACCCCTCTGGAATACAGGCGTGTGGTAATTTTTTGTTCGGTTTATTTATTAAGTAAAAGGTTATTCCCGACGTTCCTAATAAATATATAATAATCAACAGCTGTCAGTGTTTTTTTGTCTGCACCTCGACCAACTGACGACTGCGGTTAGCAGTAGATAGTTAATATACGAGAAACCATAGGTAAGGCGACTATCACAGAACACAACACAATTTCTTATCCAATCACTTGCACGAAGAGAGTTGAAACACTATACTTATTGGACATACAAATTACTAAACTACAGTGTTTATGTAAGAAATGTAAAAATGAAAATAGAATGTGTCATAACAAAAGTTGTTACAATCAAGACTGTGTTGAACAAAATTACCTTTGAGTAATTGATTTACAAACCAAGGCTGTATTCACATTTAAATTAACCAAAATTTTAATACAATTTTAATATTAAAAGGTCAATGAATGGGAAGTTGCTCTCGAACGCGATGTTAACAATTTATCGCAAATTAGAGATCGTGAAAACGCGGGTTAAGGCCCAGTCCGACCCTGCATGACACGAGCAAAGCACTTTTTTATTACGTGAATTGGCCATTTAATTTTGCAAAAGTATATGCATTCATTTATACACATAGCAACGAAATGAAATGAAAACGTTTTATTTAAAGTAGCGCAGAAACTGCGGCTTAATTACCGTTACAAGTCAAACTAGGTGCCCATTTCAAAATCTAGCTAATTTTGGAGAAAAAATGGACAAAGAAACTCCAAACTTCGTCTTTTTAAAGTCCTCAATTAACAATTTACATAATTATTATAAAACATAGACCTCATGCATAGTACTGGCTTTAATTCCAGCAACACTCACAAGTAAGGTAGCAAGTACTGGCATTAATTCAAGCAGAAGCAGGCAAAACGGTACCTGTCGCAGGCGAGGTGTTGACACAGCGCCCGCGCCGCTCGCAGCAATCCGCGCGCGAGCGCCGCCATCTTGCGGCGCAGAGACGCCCTGCGCGACCTACTGTTAGTGCGGGTTAGTTCACGAGGGGGGGTTAGCTGCCGATGCGGTTAGCGGCAATAGATTAGTCACGATTTGAACATGTGGAGTACGGCCTAACCTTCCTGCGGTGCAGGAAGAGACCCGTGCCCCAGCAGTGGGGACATACAAGGGTTGATATCGATTTGAAGTTTAAAAATATCGATAAATTTTAATCGACTTATTATTAAAGTTCTTTATTGCACCAAGTAAGATATTGTACAATAGGCGGGCTTAATACTGATTAGTATTTTATACTAGCCCACCATGGGTGACGGGCGACTTCAAAAAAAGGAGGTTTTTACTTTAATAATATGTTTTTTATTTCAGAATCCACAGTTCCCGGTTACAATAATAATATATTAATAACAAAACAGCTCAGAAACGAAATAAAAGAGATAAAAAAATACATATCTGCGGTCATTTTCGGTTATTGTCGCTTTGTCTATGATTTTTTTCAGGCTATTTGTTCGATTTCATTAATACTTTTTTACTAGAAAGGAAGCACTTTAAGGGTGGTCTCATATAAAATTGGTCTGTTAAGATCTGTTGGTGAGATACACGTAAAAATCAACCCTCTCTTACTTGAATTCGGATTTTTTTCCCAAAAAAATTTTACTGCTTCTCCGACTCTCTAATGTTTGCTGGAAGAAATCTTTTTCAGAGATAAGCTCGCCTTTGTACATGTTATTTCTTATGTAATGTCCCTCTTAAATGTTACGTGTGCAATAAAGTATAATTAATTAATAATTAAATTTACATCTATTTTAGATTAGTTATCCGTGCCTACAGACAACATCCGCAAAGTTACATGCCAGGATTCGAACCAACAACCAGCATGAGACGAATATTCTACGACAATTTAACACCGCTTTTAAAAGGTTACTATCAGTACAACTGGTGAGATAGTTGTAACGCAGCCTAACATACTCGTAATCTAACCCTTGTTTGTTTTCACCACAGAACATAAAAAAAGAGTAGAAGTCGTAAGTGGGCGGTGCCCGCGTGCCTCACATTAGCAATGTATTGCCTATGCGTAGTCGGTGACAGTTTTGTTGACTTCAGTTGCCGTGCGCTTCTAGTAAAGAAAAAATGGTGAAAACTTGATTAAAATGCCTTGTTATGCTGTGTTAGAGAGCAAAAATAAAAGTTGGGGACCAAAATATACCGATCATGCCGTAACATTTCATCTGTAAGATGTATTTCATTGTATTTTTAATTAAATTTGTAAGAACATGAACACGGAAACCAATCCGAAAATGAGAAAGTGAAACCACCTTTATTTACTGGTTAATAAAGTTAAATTTTCATCGAAGAAAGTGGACATTCTCTAGAAGTTTCTGTCAAAATTTGAATTCTACTCAATTACGGATGGGGGCACACATGATAAAAATCTATCGATAATTTATTGTCTATGACGTAGTAGTCATACATACTTAACAGTACTTAGGTATTGAAACTCCAATTCGTCTAAGTAGGTAATAGTACATTACACAACTAGGGTGGTAATACAAAGAAAGGCCGAGATCGCAGAAGTTTGCGGCCCGAGCTGCAAGCGAGGGACGTAAATATGCGATCGAGAGCTTTCTTTATTGCCTTCCGTGTTGTGTACATATTTTAATGTCCACAATTGGCCAGAAAGCGGCTTGTTCCGTACGCGCAGCGTGCGGAAAAAGCCACTGTATTGTCAGGTGTGGCATAAAATAATTATTGTTATTTTATACCTACTTCCTAAGTGCCTTTTCAAATGCTTCCGGTCGCCGTCCGGCCGGGCCGGGTAAAGTAGTAATGTATGAGCTCTTGTCGCCGGCTGGTTGTTGTGCATGTGAAAACTGTCATTGGATCACAGCTAGATCGCGATATAGTTTTTCTTCACCAGTTTATCAGTGACTGAAATATCTAAGAAACTATCAAAGTAATTTTAATCAAATACAAAAGAAAACCGTGGCAATGATACAACGTTTTCCTAAGAAACCGAATACGTAAGTAAAATGCATGGCAGCAATAGGAAGGCAAAATTGGTTCAAAACGACGATGAGCACAATATATTCAGAGCATTTTCATGAACACGTCATAATAACTAAAAAAAGGCTTTACTTCCAGGTTAAACTCTTGCGTATAATTGAAATATATTCGTACCATCATCAATAAAATTAGTATAACGTATGAAACATGGCGTACAGATAGACAAAGATCTGAATTGAGTCGTAGAATACATGATATTTCCCGTGTTATATTTTGTAACGCCCGCGAAGCAGCGGGTTAAAGGTAGTTTTAAATAAGAGAACATTTTAAAATATGAAATCTACCACATTGTTTTCTTTGTGCATCTATTTACCCTATTAGTGTTGTATCTTTATTGCACAAAAAGATAATGTGAAAAAGATGCATTTTCTACCAGTCAACCCGCAGGCAAAAAAGAAATAGCTAACAATTCTTCTAAGTACCAGTATTCGTATTCGGCCATTAATGTGTTAAACTGTTTGTACGGGTATAATTTGTCGATAGGTTCTCCCTATCGACAATCTAGAACTCGCATTGTCCCATCCCAAACTGAGAATGTACTTGTTTCTCAATTTTGACCTTTATGTCTTAGTAGGTAAAAGTTCTTTTCGGTCCGACACCGCGCTAGTTCCATCTAGAGTAGAGTAGCGTTACTACATATTGTCAACCTTAATTTCATTATTGTCATTTGACTTTGATCATTGTTAACATTATGAAAAGGTGCATATTGTAATTGAAACTTTTATGATGTACACCTTTTCGGCATTGAATTTATTTACCAATGGCTGCTCGGCATTCGTAGTGTGCGTTTGTTTTATAAGTATCAGTTTGGTTACACTGGTTTTCGTACTAATGTGTCATGTCGCTACTTCTACTCTTTTTTTATGTTCTGTGGTTTTCACAGTCGAGGCTTTGCAATTATATTTTCTTATCCTAAAACAGTACAATCAATATCAGCACGTACTCGTCCGCCGATGACGATGATGATCACTCTAGTCTCAGAGATCAACGGACCATAGTACTTTTGCACAATCGTTACCTATGCAAAGACGTTTGTTCATTGTGACCGCGGTGAACTTCACTTCGGATAGTGTTACAGAACATCCAAAAACAAGCTGGGCTTCGGCGAGTCACATAACCCCGAGAACGCCGCCTTCTCAATCGGGAGGTTGTAGCTTCGAATCCTGGCGTGTAGCCATGACTTTGCCTTCTAAGTTACGTACATTTGTGAAGTTATAGTTAAGAAGAAATTGTCTAAGACGTTATAGTCTGTTAGCTTTTAGAATATACCTCGGCTACTATCGAGTAGAATCGGATATATTCGTGTAACAGAAATATCGGAACTAATATGACACTTCACTTAACATAACTTTTCAAAATAGTGAAGAAAAGTTTTATACAGAGCAGGAAGCAAGTATTACACTCGTGTGCTTCCGGCGAAAACAGAAGCCTATTTTACAGCCCGAGGTATATTCTAAAAGCTAACAGACTATACGCGCTTGTCTGTTAAATGTCGGTTAGCTCTAGTTTTTAATAACTGTAATACCCAAGCTGTATGTTTCTGGACAACCAGACGACGTCAATATGTTACGATTAGAAGCGTATTCGCAGAATGTCCGCGATAAATGCTAGTAGAGTGGTGAGACTTACTGCTGTGTGGTGTCGGCCTAGAGAATAACACCAGTCCAATACTTCCCGCGGGTGTCGTAAAAGGCGACTAAGGGACACGAACCGGGGGTTCAGAGTGCTTAGTGCGATTTTTTTTAACTACTCGATCGCGTTAACGTAAACTCATATTTCTATGGCATCGAGGAAGCGCCACCTAGCGACAAGTATGGAAATTAAAATTGCTGAGTGCGAGTTGTAATGGTTTACGTTGAGAAGTGAACACGTTTAACAGCCAAAACACGAATAAACGCGAGTGCGAGTTGTACTGTGACAGCGTTTTGCCAGTTCGAACGGTTAACTTACTCATACTCACTACTCAATGCTCGATTAACGCGGTAGTAAAGTTATTCGATTGGATCTGTCAAACTCGCACTAAGCACTCAGCAGCGCCCCCTGCAGTACAATTCCACCGAACTGCGATCCCCAACCCGCATGCCCAGCATGGGGATTGTGGGCGTAACCCCCTATGATAGCACAACGTGGCGCTTTTTAATGGAGGGCTATGTCCAGCAGTGGACTAGTATAGGCTGACGACGAGACTCACTGCGCGAGTGTGAGGCCGGCGTGGTGTGTCGCCAGCCGCAGCGCGGTCGCCGGCGCCGCCAGCGAGCGCAGCACGTGCGCGCGACCCGCGCCCGGCGACGCTAATGCGCACGACGCGCACGACTCGCTAGGGGGGGGGGGCACAAATAAATAGGATATAGGTCTTGGATAGATAGGTTTAATGTACATAAAAATGGAAATTACACAGATATTTCTTAACCTAAGAGTACAGAAGCGGCCTTGTCACTTAAAGTGATCTCTTCCAGGCAACCTTTGGATGGACTGTGAAGTAACCGGGTTCTTGTTTTTTTTTCTTAAAAAATTTGCGCAAATTACATTTTCCGCAAATATACAGTTACATACAGTCTGGATGTTTCATGATTGTGATGTCGCTGTTTCTGGTCCCCACGACACAGCCCAATAAATAGGATATAGGTCTTGGATGTTTCATGTTTGTGATGTCGTTGTTTCTGGTTCCCACGACACAGCCTAATAAATAGGACTTAGGTCTTGGATGTTTCATGTTTGTGATGTCGTTGTTTCTGGTCCCCACGACACAGCCCAATAAATAGGATATAGGTCTTGGATGTTTCATGTTTGTGATGTCGTTGTTTCTGGTTCCCACGACACAGGGTATCCTAGTGTGGGGCCAGAAGCAATGTACGTGCCTGTATGTAAATGTTATGTTATATATGTTACTTAATAATCTTATTTAATAACCTATTTAGAGGCTGAAAATTCCACCCATGCCGGGATTCCAGTCCGCCACCTCTGGCTGTCCGTGCCAGCGCTCTTCCAACTGAACTAATGGGCGATACCAGTACGTGGGCGGTACAGGCAGCGACATCTGGTTGAAGTAATTTGTAATCCGCTATTTGACACGTATCAAATTTGATGCGATAAATATTTCCTATAGTATTTAACGTACCAAACCGAAATATATTGATTTTGCTAAGTAAGTATGCAGGATGGCTGCAAAATTTGCAAAGTAAAAAAAATTTTTCCTCGTTTAATTCGTAACGGCGAAAACGCTATCCGCCATCTTGAAAGCATCTAAAGTATGTAAACAAACATCTTTCAGCCAGAGCCAGGGGACATTGATTATTATAGGACTTACATCAAAGTGATCTTCACATAAATACACCCGAGTTTCAATCGCTAAAGAGTCTTTTGGCAAGTTTGAGCCAAGTTTTTCGAATGTTAATTTCACTGGGTACACGAATCCACAACTTCCCGGGGGTCTTTATTGAAGTGTTTTTTCATTCTTGAACAAATAATGATAATTGGTATATTTTGGATGCAAATTGGATGAAATCATGGTTGCGTTGTTGTTATTTCACTATGCTCAGAGATCACTTACAGAAAATTTAATGTCAAACTTTGTTTACAATTTTTTGGACTTCAAACCATAGACAAAAATGGCTGACCGCGTTTTTGGCTGTTTAGGAAAATAAAGTTTTAAAACATATTTTTATGTTGGTTTTAGGTCCTCAAAAAATATACTAAAATATTTTTTGGTGTAATGGACGAGTTATTTACCGTTTAAGACTTACTTGAAACGAGAGTCAAATAGCGGATTAATTAAAGTATTGTAAAGAGGTTCGAAATTTCACTGATGCCGGTGAGTCGCTCAATAGCTGTTGGAAGAGCGCTAGCACGGATAGCCAGAGGTCGCGGGTTCGAATACCGGCATGGGTGGAATTTTTAGCCTCTAAATAGGTTTTTAAAAATTGTCCTTAGCACGGGTTAGTGCTTTAAAAGGAATATAACTTAATAATCATTAATTCATTATGGTTCAATCAAAATTAATAGTGAATGCCTGATGTCACAACAGGCCCTGCCTAGTTTAGACATCAAGCATTCACTATTAAGTGTAAGCCCTGGAACCTTATTTCAAAATTATGTACTTTACATAAAATATGTTATTGTACCATAGCTGTGTAACTCTGATTTTCATGAATAAATAAATAATCTAATTATGAACTTAATTTCAATACTTAATACTCAGTCTAGAATTTCAAGTAGCGATAGAAGCCTATTCCCCATACAAGAGAAGCAGACCGCAAGAAACCGCGCCGGGCCTAGAGGCCGCCGCTTAAAATTCAACATTTCTCAATCTATCAATTATTGGTATCACTTGCATAAATGATAAGAAAACTTAGTAGACCCAAGTCCCTAAAGTGTTGAAGCGCTTCTCGGTACAATGGCCCAACTACGAGGCTAAGAGATCACTTTCAGTGATAAGGCCGCCGTCTGTACTGTAGGTTAAGAAATATCTGTGTAATTTCTTTTTTTATGTACAATAAAGTGTTCTCTATCTAAGTATTTCTTAATTATTCGCGATACTCATACCTAGTTATATATTAAACGGGTCTCATCGCGAGTATGCATTATAGGCAAAACGTAATTACATTATTTCTCGACAGTATTATCTAAATTTCGTTCGGGAAGCAAATTAAAAACCCACAAGAATTTCACCAGAGAGGATGGTTTCAAGTACGTAGAATCCAGTGCTAAGTAATTAATACAAATCACGGGCCATATCACCGGACCTGTCCGTGGGCGTAGTGAGTGTTGTGTGTCGGCCCGCTGCGAAAAACTAAAAGTGACTACCCACAATATTGGCTGTACTCGCCACTTCAGGCTACCCGTGACTACGGCAACTGTAACGCTGCCGAAAAGTCGGGAAATAAGTAATATACGCGTCGAATTGATCCTCCTCTTTTATAGTCGGTTAATAAGGTAATTATGTTTTGCCTAATAGATAGTCGCAATTAGACCCGTCTAATATATAACTATGTATTCTTTATTGATCCATCAACAGAGGTTACATTAACTTACAGATTATTTATTAGCTATGTATCATTATAATCATTGCTTGTACGAGGCTAAGTGCGGAAATCTCAGGTCTATGTGGTGTCTCCGCCATCCGTGCCACGGATACCAAGCTCGTGCAACGGACGCAACGCATACTCTATGTGCGCAGGGAGTCATGGCAACGAGATAAACAGTTCGACGCCTGTGAAACAATCCTCTCGGTTTTGTTAAAAGTTTTATTTTATGTAAAAATAATTAATCTCCACTACTTTGTCTTTTTACCTTTACCTTTTTCTCCGGATGGGGGAGACGCCACATATAATTTCAACTACTAGGTAACAGCGCAGCGAGCAACGCTCACCAGTAGAGCTGCTGACGCTGCAGCAGCGCGTAGGGCTGCGAGTCCTCGATGTGAGCGCCGCACAGCGAGCACGAGAAGCACTCCGGGTGGAAGCGGTGCTCGCCGGCCGCCATCACCGGACCCGTTATCACCTGCAGGACGGAGAAAACATTGTTGTAACAAATCAGAGTTGATAACAACCCTTTGTATAACCCCACTGCCGGGGCACGGGTCTCTTCCTGTATCGCAGGAAGGTTAGGCCATACTCCACTACGGGGGTCAAGTCCGGGTTAATAAACAAATGAAATGAAAAGGTTTTATTCAAAGTAGCACAGAAACTGCGGCTTAATGAACGTTACAATTCAGAAGGAGAAAAAATGAACAAACTCCAAACTTAGTCTTTTCAAAAGTCCTTAATTAACATAGTTTACTTAATTATTATAAAACATAGAACTCATACATTGTACTGGCTTCAATTCCAGACCTCATTGTCATCTAAATAATCCTTCATGTTATAGTAGCCCTTTTGGCACAAAGTGTGCTTAACATATTTTTTGAACCGCGATTCAGGCAAGCTTAATATATATTCAGGGATTTTATTATAGAAGCGTATACAATGCCCCATGAAGGATGAGTTGCTGTGCCGAAATTGAATTAATATATTTCCGTCATCACGGGACCCGTTGCCGTCTGCAGAAGGTGGAAAACTTTGTTGCAGGAAAGAAGAGTTGCTAAGTCAAAATCGTAGAGCAGGATTTATTATATCAACTACAATTAATAATTAATATTTTAGTCTATGTCGATATAACTTCCACACCACACATTAACTTGTCCTAGTCCACTGTTAACCAGGCAATAACATACACTACACAATCATGGAAATACACCCCGACTTAATCTATTTGTACAAATCATGTATGACAGCATGAAACAAGCCTCCCCGAACGACGTATTATAGTCTGTCAGCTTTTAGAATATACCTCGGGCTCTGTAGACTTCGGTTTTCGCCAATTTTCGCCAGTTTTCGTACTGTTGATCGAGTACCGATTTCGAAGTTAAGTGTCATATTAGTTCCGATATTTCTATTACACGAATATATCCGATTCTATCAGATAGTAGCCGAGGTATATATTGTAAAAGCTAACAGACTATACTCACTAAGGCTAGGCGCGCACGGGTTACTTTTGTCACCGTGACTGTTTCGTCACTCTTATCAAGACCGTGGATATGTATGTTACGACGTGACAACTGGGTGACATTTCGCGCATCTCCATTCAAATCTACGGTGTGACGAATCAGTCACGGTGACAAAAGTAACCCGTGCGCGCCTAGCCTAAGCCTGTACGCCTGGCGCACCCTGGGTAACAATCAGCGGTCCCTTACGCTGATTGGTAAATCCTTTCACCACGAAGGCTTGCCATCGACACGCTCAATAAGATGTATGGCAGCTTCCAGTGAGAATATCAAATGGTATGCCATCGACACGGTAAGAAGTGGGAATCACACCCATAACCACTGTTTAGTCTTGTTTGTCCCTTTTTGATTTTTTTTTTCTGGGAGTGTAAAATATTTATTGAAAAAATTTTACTTCGAATTTAGTACCTGTGCACACTGATGGCAGGAGTCTCCGAAGCGCTCCCAGTAGTCTCGCTGGCAGAACAGCAATCCGCCCTTCTCCAGGTACCATGTTGACAGCTGGTCGTCACATACCGAGCACCTGCGGCATCAACCTTATCAAGTTAGCTTTAAGGTTGAACTTCCAACAAACGCATTAAAATGTGAAAAACTTCCAACAAACGGGTAAGTGCCAAATTGCTTTGTCCGTTGACAATAATTTTAGAACAGTTGCAACATCGTGGTAGGTACGTAGATAATAAGATAATACAGGGTCATCCGGGTAAACCCTAGAGGTGCTCTATCTCTGGACTTCCGCTTGACACAATTTTTGGGACACCCTGTATACGTTCCCACTACATTGGTACATCCCAGGCTTCGTTTCAGGCTCCGAATTCGCAAATGTAACTTAGACAACAAAGCAATGGCTTTTCCAGAAGATTAATGAAGGTGATAATATTGTGTATACTATGGTGATTAATGAAGAAAAACATACCTGAAGCAGTCTTTATGCCAATCCTGATGTAGGGCTGAGATGTAGTCATCATCTCCTATGTCGTTCAGACACCCTGCACAGTTGAGATTCTCTGAAATACAACACACATACAGTATGTGTTAGCTTGTATTTTGCTCCATTTTTGCATCTATTTTTGTACGAGGCTGTGGGAAAGAGCAAAACAAATCAAAATAATTTATTCAAAATAGCACATAACTGTCACTTAATGAAGGTTAAAGGTTTAACTAGGTCATTGTAGACCTTACAGGTGGAAATTAGTGAGCCCTTAATTTTAATATCAAGGAATCTCCTTTTTATTTTTTTTTCTTTCGTTTCGTTTTATCGATGTTCTATTAGAGGTTAGTTAATTGATACATAGTGCTTAGTGCGAGTTTGACAGATCCAATCGAATAACTTTACTACCGCGTTAATCGAGCATTGAGTAGCGAGTATGAGTAACCGTTCGAACTGGCAAAACGCGTCACAGTACAACTCGCACTCGCGTTTATTCGTGTTTTGGCTGGTAAACGTGTTCACTTCTCAACGTAAACCATTACAACTCGCACTCAGCAATTTTAATTTCCATACTTGTCGCTAGGTGGCGCATCCTCGATGCCATAGAAATATGAGTTTACGTTAACGACATCTTTCGACAAACCAGCGCTGTCCGGGATTGACCCGGGTCAACACCAGCTGGGTGGTATTATGTGGGTGGAATTTTAAGCCTCTAAATAGGTTTTTAAAATTGTCCTTAGGACGGGTTAGTGCATTAAAAATAATATAATCATGTGGGTACAGCGATATCATTCCGATGTAAAACCTAACTGCAAAGTAGGTACTCGGGGCTGCAAGTAATGCAAATTACGTCAGTCAGATGTCGCTGCCTTTACGTAATACAGAGAATATTGTGAAGAGGTTCGAAATTTCACTGATGCCGGTGAGTCGCCCATTAGCTCAGTTGGCAGAGCGCTGGCACGGATAGGCAGAGGTCGCGGGTTCGAATCCCCGCATGGGTGGAATTTTTAACCTCTAAATAGGTTTAAAAAATAATAATAATAATACATAGTTATATATTACCTGATTTCGCGATTAGAGTCGTTTAATATATAACTGTATGTATGAGTATCGCGAATCATTAAGAAATTTCTATTAAAAATATAAATAATTTATTTTTAAATTGTCTTATCTCTAGATCTTTAATTCTATAAGGAATTTTGTTAAAAATCAAGGGGCCATACAGAAAACACTCTTTCTCATGAGAGCAGTGGTGCATTTTTGTAAACAAAGTCTATGTCTGTGTTGCATACCTTTGTCTCTAGAACGAGATGTGGAGGCTGTAACAAAATACTTTGGATTCATTCACACAAAGTTCAGTCTTGTTAATACTTAACTGTAGGGAATAACCGTTTACATATTTCTATGTTAGTAGGTACTAAGTATTCTACAGGTCCCCGTCCAACGAATCATGTTATGTGATTCATGCTTGTCGTGTCAAATATACCTATAACATGGGGGACAGTACAGTAAATGTTCAGATGTCAAGCTTTTTTTTTCTTAATAGTGCTGTTGACTATACTGTTTTAAGTTAACATCTATCATTACAGACTTAAACCAAATGCGATACATAGAACAACAATTTCAAAGTATTTACCATAAATGTAACGTAGAACTTAACTTCTGATCTTTTATCAGTAACTTAATGCGTTATTTTTTTTTACTTGTTAACATTTACATGGTACAAAGATTATAGTTTCATGCAAGAAAACCGGCCAAGTGCGAGTCAGACTCGCGCACCGAGGGTTCCGTACAAACCTGCAAGGTTTACAAAGTTCGTTCATTACGACATGTTACAGCTTAAAGGTATTATAGACCTGAGTATTTGGTATGAATTTCAATTTAATACCTCTACGCGTTTATGAGGAAATGGGTAGTAAGTTTAAAATTATTAAAAAAAAATATATTATGTGATGTAACTAAAAATTTATGGTTTTCGTAATTTTTCCTTTATCTATGCTATAAGACGTTGCTTTGTACCAAATTTCAAGATTCTGAGTTCACGGGAAGCACCCTGTAGGTTTTGATTCCCTTGCAAGTGTCGAAAATTTGCGGCATAAACGGCTGTATCTTTTGATTGCGTTGGCTTAGAAGTTTGATTTTTTCACAGCTTCAAGGGACAGTAGACCTGAGTAATTGATATAAATTTCAGCTTCATACCTCTACGCGTTCCTGAGAAAAAGGGTCTTGACAGACGGACGGACGGACAGACGGACAACAAAGTGATCCTATAAGGGTTCCGTTTTTTCCTTTTGAGGTACGGAACCCTAAAAAAGGATCTTGATCCTGATATTTACATTACATTACCTATTGTATTTTTTTTAAAGCACTACCCGATGCTAAGGACAATTTTAAAAACCTATTTAGAGGCAAAAAATTCCACCCACGCCGGGACTCAAACTTGCGACCTCTGGTTAACCATGCTAGTGCTCTCCCAACTGAGCTAATGGGCGACCCACGACTTCGAGTCCCGGTATGGGTGGAATTTTTAGCCTCTAGATAGGTTTTTACATTACCTATGTTGTAAAAGTAGTTGCTTTCTGCTGTTACACACGTGATGAAACCAGCACAGCAGTGTGTGCAACATAATTTTAAGAACTCATAATATTCATGAAGGAAAACACTTTGATAAAGAATGTCCAGTGGCAGAATTAGATTTTAAATTTCAAATTTCTCCGTAACTGTTGACGGAGAGCGGGGCGGGGCACCATCTTTGTCATTTGCCAGGGTTATTTAGTCACAATGTCACATTGGACTGAAGCACAACGCGCCTTCGTGATCTGCTTTGATTCCGAATGATTCATGTGCATCAGCTCATCAAAGTTTCTGCTGGAGTGAGTGATTTCATAGAATCGTGTTTTTATAAATAATACTATAAGTATTTTAAGAAAAACAAAACTTACTTATTTACATATTATATGCAATTACGGAGGTTTACTAACTCAACTGTAAATATTAAACACACTCACAAAGCTTATTTATGTTAAGGATAATTTATTGTTAGAGTTTAATGCAGCACACGAAGGTGCACATTTATTTTCTATACAAATAGGTATTTA
The DNA here is from genome assembly GCA_934045075.1 of Yponomeuta sedellus. Classification (NCBI taxonomy): domain Eukaryota; kingdom Metazoa; phylum Arthropoda; class Insecta; order Lepidoptera; family Yponomeutidae; genus Yponomeuta; species Yponomeuta sedellus. The sequence continues at coordinate 1,460,888 of OW203742.1, read as the reverse complement.
AGTCTGGTTACCAGAATGCTTGATGGTAACGCCTCTTTGAGGAAAAGATATCCAATAATTATAAAGAGCTATTAATAAGAGTTATTACCACTAAAATCATGGATTTGCATAGAAACAAAATGTGTAGCATTTCCATATCAAGTTACTCTATAAAGTATAAGTATGTATTAATCAATATAAAAACTTGCAGTGGCTACCAGTCTTTCTAATTTTCTTCAGCAACTTTCCATCGTAAGGTTGTCTGGAAGAAATTGCTTTAAGCAATAAGGCCGCCAATTGTACTTTATTCGTCATTATTTTGTATTTGTTGTTTTTCCAGTGTACAATAAAGAATATTCTTATCTTACTCTATCTAGCCTTGAAATAGCAATAAATACCTACGCTGTCTCAACAAAAATCTAAATAAAAATAATGATAAAGCCTTCAATGACCAAGACATTTTTCTGGTGATTGTTTTACGATCATTTATTTTACTAGAGGTCAGTGCTACGTTAGAACTTGAAAAGCTTAAATTATGCTTAGAATAGGCGAGGCAGGGGCAAACAAAAGATATTATTTCGCCCACGCAAAAACTTAACGACAAAGTAACTAAACAAGCATTTACGTGAGTCATACTAACTTGATGAACTATTTTGCAGATGAGGAACTTACCTTTACTTTCAGAACTCTCCATTTCATGTCAGTATTTGGCTTTTATTCGTAGTTTCTGCGAATTTAATTAACAAAATCTTTTTTCATGGTCCCTTGCTGGAATGCTAAGTTACTCTATGCTGGAATGACAATGACATTCTCTGTGGGAATGACGTGAGCAAATGACATTTTTTTTTTTAATATTTTTATTTTACAGGACCATGCAAATGACATTTTGAACGTGGTGCTGCCATTCTACAAAATGTTTTAATAAGATGGGTTCAAAATAAACACGAAATGTAAAAATTCCATTTTTTAATTGAAAAATCGTTGATTAGTGCGTTTGTGCACTATTTTACAATATTTTAAATCATTGTTTATGATTATGCTCAATTTCCTTCTTGAATTTGTTAACTTTGACCTTAACGTTCACGGACACCTCCAACCTCTTCAGCAAGTCGGCGACTTCTTTGTCTTCTTCAGATGAAGAATCCTCCTCGCTGTCGGGCTCAGGTTCGGGTTCCGGTTGAGGTTCTGGTTCAGGTTCAGGTTCAGGTTCTGGTTCCGGTTCTGGCTCAGGTTCTGGTTCAGGCTCTGGTTCCGGTTCAGGTTCTGGTTCTGGTTCCGGTTCAGGCTCAGGTTCTGGTTCAGGCTCTGGTTCCGGTTCCGGTTCAGGCTCTGGTTCCGGTTCCGGTTCAGGCTCTGGTTCCGGTTCTGGTTCGGGCTCTGGTTCTGGTTCCTGTTCCGGGCCTTCCTGTAGATTCTCGAAGTCGATCCCAGTCACTTCGAGAAACCAGGGCAGGAATGGACCGGTACGGATGAAGCCTAAATGAAAAAAATGCGTAGATGAGCAAGATGCAAGAGCGTAAACGGTGACTTACTCGTCAATACCTACTCTTTTCAAACTTTTAGTACCTATAAGGGAAAACATTTATTCAATTTTTCGTAAACAAATAATTTTACGAAATGAGCCAATTAATTAGGGTCTTGAATTACTGAGATGAATGTGTTGACACATTACTGCAAAGAAACCATTTAAGAAATTGTTGAATTGAATTTTTAACGATTTCTTTCAACGCTGAACTAGATATAAATATGTCTGAGAAGAAAAGAAGAACAGCATAGAATAAAGTTATGTTCTGTCTAGCATTACGAAAATAAAAGACTGTTTGAACGATCCAGACTTGGTTTGGACTAATATAAGGGTGTAGGCGACTCACCAGCAGGCAGCCCAGAGTGGCAGCCAAAGTTACCGCCGGCTACGAACGACGTGACGCCGATCAGCACCGGAGTTCCGTCGGCTTCCACGTGCACCAGGGGACCACCGCTGTCACCCTGCACAGTCAAATATTATATAACTTTATGTAGCCTATGTGCTGTGTGGTGTCGGCCTAGAGAATAGCACCAACCCAAATTCTCCCGCGGGTGTCGTAAAAGGCGACTAAGGGACACAAACCGAGGGGTGGGCAGTAGCGCCCCCTGCAGTACAATTCCACCAAACTGCGATCCCCAACCCGCATGCCCCGCGTGGGGATTATGGGCATTGTAGAATTTTAGTCCGGATTTACTTACGGGTGTTGTTATATCGGAAAAGTCCGACCAGGTTTCGATCCGATTCGCAGAGCTTAGCAGTGTGAGACGAGCAACCGACGACGCATCCCGGCATGGGTGAAATTTTTAGCCTCTAAATAGGTTTTTAAACTAAATCAATTGGTCGGCGATCGTAATGAAGAGGCACAAAATCCGTAAAATGAAATAAAATTAAAATTTGAACCAATAATCATGTTTAAGGGATTGTGCAGTTTAGATAGGTACAGCCCTTTTTTATAACACGAAGAAACTTTTAAAAGCTGTAAATAAAGTAGTAAAGATATTCATGGGTAATTCTTCTTATGAAACCTATGATCAATAGATTACAACTTTAATCGATTTCCGCTACTGGAGGTTGGCAGTCAGTCAGTAAATACTAATCGTAGCTCGTTCAATTGGCCGAAAACATTCCTTCTGTATCAACAGTGAGGGTGTAAACTCGCCTGGCAAGTCGACTGGCTGGTGACGTTGAAGTATCGAGCGCAGATGGTGTTAGCCGTGATGATGGATCCGAAGGTGCTGAAGCAAAGCGAGTTGGAGACGGCCGTCAGGTACGTCCACTGCAGAGTCTCAGGCAGAGCGCCTGCAAGTTAGGAAAGATTGGCTTAAGGGGATGTTCAAATAATCAACTAGAATTTGTGATATATTCTTTGAGATCAATTATTGACGACCTCTGTGGCGCAGCGGTAGCGCATCTGCCTACCATGCGAGAGGTCCTAGGTTCGATCCCCGGCTGGGGACAAAAAAAGACCCCAGGTCTTGGATGTTTACATGTTTGTGATGTCGCTGTTTCTGGTTCTCACGACACAGGGTATCCTAGTGTGGGGCCAGAAGCAATGTATGTGCCAGTAAATGTTATGTTAATTGTATTTCAAAGAATTGATTCTTTACTTGACTCAATGATAGGGAAAAACTTTGACTTTTGCATCGACGTAATGAGAAGAATTTATGCAGCGTCCAGTGGCGTCTTCACTCACACTACAGTTAATGGACTATTCGGACGCTGGAGGGCTTGTGTTCTGTGCCTGGGGCATTGTTTTTTAGATGGAGTCGGCTTGTCCAGAACCTATACCTATATCATCTAAGTGGTAGCTCAGTGTATGGAACAAGAGACTGTGGTTATAAAACTATTTCCTCGCAAGTGTGTTGAAAAACGTCGTATGATACGCGTGTGCTTTGTTCATTACAGTCTTGGCTCTATTATAGCCCTCGCCTTACAGCTCGGGCTGTGCAATACCGCCTCGACTGTAATGACCAACTTCGCACACATGTATCATACATAATGTACTATTTTATGGACGCGTTCGTAAAATACATGAAATGCATTCCAAAATTAAATTACCCTAAATTCTCCCCATATTTTCTTTCACTCCAAAACTTCTCCAGGAGCCAAATATTAACCCAGAATTAAATATTGGTACGCTGAACCCAGGTCCGATTCCCAATGCGGGCATGTACCTGTGTTTATATTCAAAGTTACGTACGAGTACATCTGCGAATTTGTAGTAGCAATCTACCAATTTCAAATCTTGGCTTGGTTGGCTCAGCACGTATTGACTTGTCTTTCCTGTGAGCTAGATTGACTAGGCTGGCAGAATGATAGGGAACAAAATTTACAGATTTTTTAAAACCATCTTACCATACTTAGAATTTGGTGTAGGTTATTTGTAAACGCAGGAAGTAGGCGCTGTCTGCTGTATTACAAGCGATGAGCCTAGCGCAGCAGCAGATGTTCATTAATTGTAATTATAAACCAAAACATGTGTGTCAAAATTTTGTTATAGTCATGTATGTCTTAAGTCACAAATAAATTACTTACTTACTCAACAGAAAAAATAACAGCAACATTAGTATGGGCTTGAAATGGAATATACCTGAAAAGGAAGGTACCTTTAAATATTTGTATGTGCATTACCGTTGGTCCAAGTGCGCCCGAACCCGCTGGCGTAAACGGTCAACGTGTCGTAGTTCCGGTATGCGTCCGACGAAGTCTGCATACGGATCGGCTGGAGCAACTCTGTGGGTAAAACATTGGTACAGTCGCCAGCACATCCACCTTTAGACATAGTTCTGGGCACTCTAATCATAGTTCGGTTCTCAGAGCTAACTCTGCCATTCCTAGACTCTGCAAATTGGCAAACAAATACGGCAAATTACAAGGAAGTTAAACTACAAGTGATAGTGAATGCGAAAAACGTAAATTATTTACGATTGTAACACAAAAATGAGATGTAAAATTATGGAGGACAAGAAGAACACAAAATATTACAAATAACAAGTGTGCGAACACACATGCAACAAAAGACAAAATGATAGTCGCAGGTGACCAGCGCTGGTTTTCTGCTGCATCTTCGCTGATGTATGAATAAATTGCAAAGACAGATTTTGTATATGTAAAATTAAAAAAAGTACCAAAAATTCACTAGTTTAACTTAGCCCAAATTTAATAATATAAACATGGACTAAAAGAATATAATGTTGTACTATTATTTCCGAGCTGATGCCTGCTGACTTACCGTCGGGTACTGACTTATTCGATCGCCAACCCCAGCACATGCTGACTAAGAACCTTTTTACATTTGCCACACCCACAATGCTCTATTGTGTAGGACTTAAATTTTAATTAAATTTACTTAAATTTAAAAAAAAATTACTTACATTTAAGTATTCACGTTCACGTATTTGTTATTGTTTCATTTCTTTCTGTACATTGTTTTGTTTTCTGTACATTCAATGTACCATTAGTGTTATTTATTTAGGTATTCCTTTTATAAATGCTGTGATATGAAAACATTGTATATCCCTTAGGTATATTGAGAAATCTGTATAACCCCATTGCTGGGGCACGGGTTTCTTCCTGCATCGCAGGAAGGTTCGGCCGTACTCCAATACGGGGGCCAAGTCCGGGTTGGTGGTGGTTGTTGGTGGTTGGTGATTAAATGCTGTATTTCATTGTGCTTATTTTTGTGTTGTTCTTGTACATGTCTGTGTGGAAATGTCAATATTTTTTCAACTATTTATATCTGTGTACCATTTTATTGGAGAACCCTAATCGTTCCCGTGTCGTTTAAATAGAATGAAAAATAGTCATGCCTAAGAGAGATTGGAAACCGCGCCTCCAGCAAACCATGCCAGCGCTTTTACATTTTCAGCGCTCATAAACTATGGAGTAACTGAGGAGCTAATTCGGAAACTTACTGCTGTACCGCAGGGGGTTTTCCAGCTTCACGATGGAGATGTCGTTAGGCTGGACTATGCCCGGGCTGAGGTCGTTAAAGGTGGGATGGTTGAACCACTTGGTGGTCTCCACAATGAAGGCTGGTGTCGTCAGGTTGGTCACGCCGGCGCGGATCACAAGGGTCACGCGGCTGATTCGGAGGGAACAAGTGTAGTTTTAACTGGGTCAAACTCAAAGGGTCAAATCATAGAAGGCTTAAGTTTAAATTAAACCATAGGTGTGCACGCTAAAAAGCTTTTCCGGGCGGCCTGCCTTCTAAGTAGGTAATTCTTTCTACTTAGGTACCTAACTCTTTCTACCTTCTAAGTAGGTAATTCTTTCTACTTTCTATTTGAAGTTATTTTTGTATTTTTTGCGATAGTTAAACCATTTTCAATTTCAATGGAATCCGCGATCGCGATTAGACCTGCTAACTGAAAGTATTCGTTTAAATCTTAACGTTCTTGTTCGCTATTAACGGCAAACGAGATTCGCAGTCGTACTGAACGGATTTGTCAATTACCAACGGATACGGAGCCAACCCAGCCTCCCTCCCGTTTGGGGCTACGTGCTGTGCACGTAGCCCCAAACGGGATCACGGAATGGTGATGACGTGATGCATAGTAGCAATACAACAAGCTAACGGTGAAGGAAAATACCTTGAGAAAACTCACGGCTCGGTTGGCTCCGTATTGACTAGTGTTTAATGTAAGCTGGGTAGACTAAGCTATCAGGATGGTATAGGTGCTGGGCACGCCTATACCATCTAAAAAACAATGTCCCAGGCACTGCAGCGTCGAAGTGGCCCTTTGACCTATCTAGTGTGATTAGTGTGAATGACGGTGCCACTGGACGCTGTCTCATTACGTTGATGTGAAATGGACTGTTTGTAGCACACACTTGGATTTACTATTTTTCGACTCTATTATAAACCGCGTGCCGGAGCGGCAAAGCACGAACTCAGTGTACAATAACGACGACATAACCATGTAAATCAATGTTGCTACAATAAAAACGTGGTAAAATAATCTATGTCGCGAACACACGTGATGACCGAAAATTATGGAACTTGAGCCTGAACAAGCAGTGTATTATATTCTTTTTTAATGCAGTAACACGTGCTGAGGACAATCAAAATACCTATTCACTGGCTAAAAATCCCACCCATGCCGGGACTCGAACTCGCGACCTCTGGCTGGCACGGTTAGCCAGAGGTCGCGGGTTCGAGTCCCGGCATGGGTGGAATTTTTAGCCTCTAAATGGGTTTTAAAGCAGTGTATGGCAACACTTACAGCGCAGTGCAGTGGGCAGCTGTCACCACCCACTCGCGGTGCACCACGGAGCCCCCACACGAAGACACGGAGCCGGAGGCGTCCACCATGCGCAGAGACACCTGTCGGGGGATTGGGTTTAGTATACTTTTTCGTCTTATCCGTAGTTTAAACTAATCTGTATCGAGATTTTAATAACCTATTTAGGGGCTAAGAATTCCACCCTCCGGGATTCGAACCCGCGACCTCTGGCTGTCCGTGCCAGCGCTCTTCCAACTGAGCTAATGGGCGACTCACCGGCATCAGTGAAATTTCGAACCTCTTTACAATATTCTCTGTATTACATACAGGGAATATTATGAAGAATATTCGAATCCCGGCATGGGTGGAATTTTTAGCCTCTGAATAGGTTTTTAAAATTGTCCTTAGCACGGGTTAGTGCATTATAAAAAATATAATCTGTATCGAGATGACAGTACAAGGGATATTTTATGACGGAGCTGTTGGTAACATACTGAGGTACAATGCTACACAAGAAATAAGTCCCGCGGATGTACCTGCGCAGATGACCAAATTTTGGATGTGCGGCAAATTGATCGACCAATCAGATAGTTTCATTTTATGGCAGGCCGCGCGCCTTTGTTGCTATTGGTTGATTCAACGTCACCGATGCAGGTGACTATTAGTTTGGCAATATTAGCGAGAGCGAAATAGGTAGCGCTACTGCGGCAATCAATTCTGCACCTTAACCGTATTGGTTAAAGATCATGTTGAATGTTTCGTTACACTTCTCCCTAGTCTGCGCGAACGTAGATTCCCGAAGGGACTTTTATGATGTGTAGTACTGTATCTGCCTACCCCTCTGGGTTACAGACGTGGCTTTATGCGTGTCTGGGCCTCGATTCTGTTAATGGATTCGATTCTGTCTGGGCCTCGTTAATGGATCGATTCTGTCTGAGCCTCGATTCTGTTAATGAGTACATTGACAGATGAAGGAACGGGTCACGTGACTTTTTTTTTATACCATGGTGCCTAGAAGGTGTGATACGTGTGCGGGCTTATGCTTAGACTTAAGATAAGATAAGAATATTCTTTATTGTATACCGGATAAATAGTTACAGAAACGGCAGATACAAAAGATTAAATACAATAGGCGGCCTTATTGCTAATAGCAATTTCTTCCAGACAACCTCAAATTGGAGAATTTGTAGATACGGGTAGCCGGTGCAAATAAGAATATTAATAGACAAAAGTACGTATACGTACCTAATAATAAACGTACATAAATCATACTTCTAACTCTATCTACATATACTTACATATAGTGTCATAAAACAAGTGAACATGAACAAGAAGAGGTTAGACTTAAAGCAGTAATAGAAAAGGTAATGGCATCGCCACGTTCATGCAGTTGTCATTGTTTTACAATGCATTAACAGAATCTAGGGCCATTATGTTGCAACTGAAGGTTAGACCATACTCCACCACGGCGGCCAAGTCCGGGTTAGTCGAGGATTGTAAGAGAGTGGCAAGCCTTACCTACTATTAGAAGTTATCAAGCCGCCCATAGGGCCTATGACATGGCTTAACGACTGCCATAAACATAACAGCCGGCACAAACGGCTTAGCGTTTTTCGCGAAGCCTACTGCGCTCGGAAAGAACGCCACTAGCTGTAGTCACGGGGTGGTAACCGCAACCAACACCAGACCGCGCCTGTTGTTGCTTAACTCAAGTGATGGATACCAATCACTCGGTTCCACAAGCGCTTCAGAGCATGGCATGCTATAATTAGCATGCATTGTTCGAGCAATGCAAAAAATTCATTTCTGCGCGGGGTAACTTATAAAAGTGGTACTGCACCTATCTTGAACACAGCTTAATAACACTTATCAAGGTACTGGATAGGATCGTAGTTAGTCGATGTAAAGTCGTTACCTGGTGGGGATGTTGTCCCGGCAAGGCCTCCCAGCCCGAGACGATGCGGCTACCCGCTGCAGCCTCTGTGGGGTGTACAGAGTGAGTCAGATGCATTGGCGTAGATAGGGATGGGTGTCCACCCCAGAATGGTATTGTCATAGTAAGCGATAAATTGTAGCTCTTTGAATTATGACTCTGGATGTTGTACTACTTCTGCATTATGCTCTGGGAGTGGCCGGGGTGGAGGCCCATAACTTTTTACAGCTATCCCCACGGGAAAATAACCCTGGATACGCGAATCAAGGCACATTAGGTTAACCCTACGAACTTTGGGGTCGTCCGTTAATAATAATGATGCCTATATTGGCCCAACTGCCGAGCACAGACCTTAAGACTTTCTCTCAGAGAGAGAGTATGGGATTAATTGGCAATTCCAAGTGCTGAAGTATGTAAACACCTCAGACACTCAGATTTCCTCACGATGTCTTCGCGCAAGTACGTCCATTAATCACGTGACATTTTAGCAACTTATTATATCCCGCTGCCGACGCCGCTGGTAATAGACGGAATAAGGTTTTAGACTAATGTTACAAAGTATGTTAATAATTTTTAGAATCTTCTTTAAGTGCTGATACCTATTATCTGTAAATGCAATTTAGTTCTGCAAAACAAGCACCGTCTCGATATTTTGTGATTTTTATTAACCTCCTCCACCTTTTCGTATCTCACGTGATTGTTTGTTGTTTGTTTTAAATGTTCTTTATTCACATAAATTCTTACATACTATTACCCAGTGTATTTTATTCCTAGGCTAAATAGACCTTAGGTAGACACGTTTCCAGATCGATTATATGGATCTATTAAAACTTACGATAGGAAGTGGATTTATAAATACAAGAAGCTTTGTATTTAAAATTCCACTTACATAGATATGAAACATCCTATTTAGACACAAGCTTTGATAAGCTTGAGTCTGGTATGATTGGTTTGATGCTATGATTAACATATTTTGGACATTGTAAGTATTCACAGCACACAACAATTAAACAAATTAATATTTACAAATAAAATAATCAACATAACATTCGACTTACATATTGTAAGAATTAATCTCACGTGATTAATGAACGATCCCTTTAAGAAGTTAAACAATATTTAAGATTTATTTTAGGTTTTTTATTACATACTTACCTAGTTATTAACACTGGATGGAACTTAGATAGCCAGAGGTTGCGGGTTCGAATCCCGGCATGGGTGAAATTTTTAGCCTCTAAATAGGTTTTTAAATTTGTTCCTTAGCACGGGTTAGTGCATTAAAAATAGTATAATCAACTGGATGGAACTTTTAATGAAACTTCTTGATTATTGTAACTCACCCTCTATCGCTTCTCCTTTGAGGACATTCTCTATAAAGTCTACTTCCGCATTGTCCACACTCTTAGCTGGTACCTGAAACAGTCCATTTGTTGAAATCCTCGATTACGCAACCCGCAAATAGAAAATCCAATGCCTAGTTAATAATAGGGGCCATGCCCCCCTAAAATAAATCTAGACATAGCCCAAAGATTAGGATCAGCCCCATCGTGGGTTCTGCTCCTTGATTATGTAGGTAACTTTTAACGTATACATCTTTGTGCGAAAGCGGAATATTTTCTAAGCTCTGCCGCATATATATGAGGCGTAATACGTAACACACGGTAGAGACCGCATTTCAGTGGATATTTATTTAACTATTTACTGATTTAATTAGCTACTCCAACAGTATTTTCACATTTCATTTAAAAACTACTTGTTCTTGTGTACAATTCAGTGTGAAACACCTTTATATATGTTTATGTGGATATCTGAGACATGACAGTGATATTACATAATAGCACGTCAAAGTCTCGTTTACCTCGATATTTCGCTTTTGCACACAGGTGTATACGTTAAAAGTTATATATTCAAGGCGTATATCTACCCTTCGGTTATTCTAACACCCAAAATTTCATCCACACAACAGTTAATATTTGGGGTCAAATCATCTATTACACGACTATTATATGATTAGAAATAATGTCTCAGGCTTACCTGAGCAAAGCCCAGTATGACTATCGCAAACGCGAGTTTCCAGCCCAACATTCTGACCATCACTAAGGTCCCAGCTTCGATTTTCGTCACGTCTTGCTAATTAAAGGGATTATTGGCGAAATCAGTGACAATCGACTGATAACATGTAACAAAGCAGTGTTCAGCACTGATTCAGCGATAACGCATAGATTCAATTGTTGCGATTATTTAGGGTAATGTCGTATATATGTATACTACAGCCTGACTTTTCAGACAGCCACATATATTAAGTATATACCTACAATATACTCAACAAAATATATATGAACGAGCTGATAACAATCAATCAATCTGTTTATTGCTTCATGTGGTACATACAATAGTTGTTAAATAATAAGGTAGATCCATAACATGAGCCCTGCAAGGGCACTGCAATTTTACAACAAGAATCTTAAAAATAATATTAACTTAAACATCTTAAATTATTTATTTAACAGCTTATTGAACTTTATTTTGAAAGTTTTTCGATCGGCTTTGTAGATCGTAGTAAAAAAAAATTTATAATTGAGAATACTTCTGAAAAGATCATTAAAAATTTTGACAGTCGAAATCTCTCAAAAAAAAAAGCCTAGGTTGCCTCTTCATATAACCATATTATTAGAGCAACAAAATCTCTGTTTTTCAATAATCCTACTACTGGCTTTTTGTAGATACTTAAATATTTTTTACCCTAGCTCTTTAATTTCAATGGCGCACATATAGATATACTTCTTATATCGATATTGATGGCTGAGTTCACGGATTTGAATGTTGGATGTCAGCCTTCGGGTTAACATTATAATTCTTCGAGTGTTACTTGCATATTATTCAATTTAATTCAATATAATCTAATTACACGTGTGTCTATAAGGAATAAAGTACATTCACACGTAATTAAATTAATAAATAATAAATTGAATCTTAAAACTAATAGTTATTATTGAGAATCTTAAACTGACTATTATTGAATGCCTCTTTGATCTAGCGGTCCCACGTCTGAAAGCCATTCCTGAGGTCGTGATGGGTTCAATACCCACTAGGGGCCTCCGTGCATTTGCACAAATTGCCTCAGTCTGTGTGCATTTCCATGTTCATGATGTTTTTGTGTGGTTACCATAGCACAAAGTATCTTTTTTCGACCTGGTCAGTAAAATACTTAAAATACTTACATACTTAAGTATGTATTTTGTTGTTTTTGTATTTTTTTTTTAATTGCAGTCTTACTTTTTATTATTAATTATTCAAGACATTTATAGAGTACATACTAGTTAAATTAAAAAAAAAAACTATTGAAACCTGTAGGTACAGGTTTATCTGTGAGGTGAGTCACTCTTTTTCTAACTTAGGAAATGTTGTTTTGGGGCATGTCGGCACTTATTTGGTTCACACAGCATTTTTCCAACATGTTCGCTGGGTAGATCTTTTTTTTTATTTATTTTTGTACAAATATTAAGAATATGAGGTACCAATACGTTAATATGAAAACAAGTTTTTCGAAATCGCCGGGCTATTGTGCGTCTTGATCCTACCCGGCCAATAATTGTGTAATTACCCTGAGCTGCACACATTGGAACACTTGTGACTTTGATTCAAAAGCGTTATCAAGCAATCAAGTAATTTTAATAATATTTATGATTGATGGTGATAACAGCGATATGTCAGAAATAAACCTTTTTAAGTATACCTACCGATATGAGTGCAATAATGTGATTTGTTTTAAGTCACAGAAAAATACCTATTTTGGCTAACAGAAGTTTTTGGACAACGTATAAAAAATATCCCGATTTTGCGATAACTTTTCCTTCGATTCGATATCAAAAAGTAAGTAATTCCAAAAACTCCAGTTTATCGTGCCTACATTAACAAGCTTTTAATTTACTGTTAAAAGCGGTCTTTTTCCAAAATTCGACACAAAAAACTTTCAAAATGAAAGTGAAACACACCCAGTTTCCCGCACTTTTAACAAGCTGACAGATATCAGTTGTTTTTTTTTTGTAGCAGTTTGGCCTATTGAGAGTAGTTAACACTTGGTTAACACTAGATTAAGATTGATATCAAGTAGTTACTATGTATGTTTTTAACTTTTATACATAAAAGATTTTTGAGACGGGTCAGTAAGGTACCTTAATCGTTATAGCTACAGAAAAACGTTCCTAGGAGCTGCTAGCCAAAATAAAGAATAATTTCGAGTTGATTTTCGTTTTTCAGTACAAAATGTATAAGTTTGTACGATTTGTCCTTTCCAATACTCAAACCTTAAATGGTCCCATAGAGTCTTTTGATCCCCACACGAAATAGGATCGATTAGCATAAAAATATATATTTTTGTATTTCAATATTTTTTTCGTTGACTGCTTACATTTTCTTCAAAATCTGTGAATGCAGTTCATATCTTAAAAAGTTGGGGATGTCTCCTAGGAAGGATTTCCTGTAACTATAACGGTACCTGCCCTTACTGACCCGTCTCAAAAATCCACCCTGTATACTAACACTTTTGTAAACACTGTGAAATATTAGCCTAAGGACGGTTCTAATAGAGGAATGATCGCGCTGACGAAAATTAACCCTGAAATGAAACGAACTAAGTTAGTACCTTTTTCATACCAAGATTTCACAAGGCTTAAAGTTTTTTTTTTTTTGTTTATTTGCACAGGATCAAACCTGGACTCGTGTCCTTTAACCATACCTATTTGATTTGCGATAAAGCAAAGTCGTTTGTATATTCAAACCAAACTTCGTTTGTGAGGGAATTGATGCTTGAAGCGCCAAGGATTCATAAATAAACAACCAACAATATGAAAATAGTAAAATAGACCTTTATTTTTGCTCAACTTTCATAATTTGAGTATTTATTTAGCTATTTATTTTAACACAACAAGGGGTTTTTAACAATTATAAATATCAACAGTATCATTGACAAAATTACCGTTCACTTCATGAAATTAATGACGTAGCCCTATTTTATACATTTCACAATCCGGGATTAGAATTTATCATTTCAGATGCATGCAGTCTTTACAATTTTTATCTCGTTACTTCATTTCTGCTGTCGTTACAATTATGTCAATATTGATAATGTTTAAAATTTCATATTTTCAAATCCAAATAGGTCAACCCTGGAGCGGTAACACAGTATTTTTATATCTTAGTTACAAACTTGGCACAAATAGCCTTAAATATTTAGCACCAGTTGTTTTAATGAGCAAGTAGGTGAAAGGGATATACAATGGCGCTTATACAATTAAACTTTCTATACAACGAAGGTTATTTTCAAAACTTTACAAACAAAAACATGGTAATTGTGCGTCACCCGATGATTTTAGAGAAACATTTTACTATTTTCAGTTTTACAAACTCAAATTGTTTTTCTCGTTATTATTACTCGAAAAGGATATAAATATATACATTTAAAATAGCCATAAAATGAGCTCGTATCTTTACCGTAAATAAAAACAATTGCACATTTCGTTATTGATTTTGAATAATTTGAAGCAGTTCACGCGCATAAGCCAACTGAATTACAGACGGCTTCGTTCTGTATTCAAATCAAAGTCATTCTAAACGCTCATTGGCCAAGAAATCTCACTTATAAATACATCCGCCAATAGAAAAGCTTTTAGTGACAGGACTTGGTGTAACTGTAAGGAGAAGTGATCAGCATCCTTGCAGGTGAAACTGTCATAATAATGTTACATTACGGTTATTGTTTTGTTATAAAAGGAAAAACACTACAAACATAATAAAACTTACTCCCTTACTCCGATGTCTCAGCAACCCAAGTGAGTCTTGGCATATTAAAACATTATTAAAACTGCTTCCGACACGATCAAGAAGGCGGGAAAAAACAAGCAATTTTTACATCATACATAAAAATCCACCCCACTTGCCTTGTCATGATTTAAAAATCGAACATCTAAAATTACGCCATCTTAAAATTATACAAAAAAATTAGAATACTATGTTTACTTCTTTATTAATTAAATAAACTATAATACTTGCTGTCGCCTAACAGCATAACTCTGTCAAATGTCAGTTTATTAGTGTTAAGACAAATGACTAGCTGTCAAAGTATCGAGCCCACTATAACGTCCAAAGCGCCGCTGGAATACCTTTGGACCAATAGAAAATCAGTATTTTATCTGCTCATCGCCTATTGGCTGTTGAGAAAGGTACAGTCTATTTATCCTCCGGTAATTGTCTATTTTAGTAAACAAAATTCTACCGGTAAAGTATGACTTTCAGTCGAAAACTGCCACATCCCCATAAATGAAGGAACCTGGGACCCTGCCTTCGATAACACGCTGCCAATTTTATAAATAAAGTTCGTGAACTTGCCAGAAAATATCTGCTTTTGGCATCAAATGTCATTTTTGAGGTTAGAATCTTGTTTACTAAATTTAACAAGTAAGGATAAATAGACTGTACCATAATGTTTTACAAATCAAATGGTCTTCATACTCAACGCCAGTTTTTGAATTGAGAAATTCACTAAGTACCTAAATACCTAAGTAATGTTCTGTCACGCTCTTTGCTGAGAAAAACAAAGCGACAACACTACAGTCTATTAATTCTTACTTGTCCAATTTAGTAAACAAGATTCTACCCTTACACTGTGACTTTTTAGTCCAAAACTGCTATATTTCCATAAATGAAGTAACTTGGAACACTTTTAGATAACACGCTGCCAATTTTATAAACATAGTTCATGATAGTTCATGAATTTGCGAGAAAATGTCTAGTTTAGGCATCTAATCTCAAATTTAAGGTTAGAATCTTGTTTGCTAAATTGGAAAAGTAAGAATAAATAGACTGTACAGTTAAGTATTTACTTAGTTCAGAAATTGGCCCTCAGTAATAAAGCCGAGATTCGGACAGAAAGCTCTTTTCGAGCGGTAAGCTTTCAGCGGTTTTCTCCGCGGCGCAGGAAAATACAGTTAATCTCGTTTAACTTAAGACACTATTTTCTATGCACGAGTCCACGATATACAATAATTGTTAATACTTAATTCATCAAGATTGTATGTAAGAATTTCCGTATTTTTGTTTAATACGCCAAATTTATCTATCATACAAATTAGAGGTAAAAGAGAATCATGTAACAGCGAAAATTAACTATTGCAAAGTACCACTTTGACGATCATGCGAGAAACAAATGCACTTTATTAATTAATACATGTCATGAATATATGACTGTCAATTTAAAAGTGAAATTTTGAAAGTCCCTTACATACAAAACATTGGTGCGCTGACGGGTAAGAATAGAGGTTTACCATTTCCCAGATTTACTATTTTTATATCTATTTAATTGTAACAAAATTTTCCAAATCCACTTCCATTATAAACTTCATGTAATCAACTCAATCCAAAAATGATGTGGAAGAGACCGCTCGAAGATCCATAGGACCGCTAATTGTATAACACTAATAGATTTAAGAAAACCTGGTTGTATCCTTTTTTCTGGTTGTGCAACAAGGTGTTCTCTATCTATCTTTACAAGGAATTTTCGTTTCGATACAAGCTAAAAGTACCAGCATTGAAATATGTCATATGGGCAACACTATTCTCGTCCGGCAGCGCAAAGCGAGACCTGAGACGGCAGCATAATACGAATATTAAACGAACAACGCATTGAGCCAGCAAATTGTTTAGAAGCGTAACGCCTTACACAGAATAATATTAGAGAAGCACCATATTACTGGAGTCATAAGCCTAGGTTTTTATTCTAAACGACGAGGTGCGAGTGTGAACGTGGCGGCCGCATATATTGGCGACGCCATCTTGAAATTTTTATTGTATTTTCGAGACATGTTGAAATTCTCTCTAAGCGTGACACCGGCAAATATATTGATAACTTTTAAATTTACAATATCTATAGATTACATACCAGCACGCCTATTCGTCCTGCGATGGTTCATACTCGCACTGTCTAAAACTAAATTAATAAACGCAATTTCATTATAAAGTCCTTTTAAATAAATAACTATTTTAGAGACCTCTTTAACACGTTGTTTGCGATGTGTAGCTCAATATAAAACATCCCTTAAAAACCACCAGGGATAACAGTACTCCGCGTAGGCTACTGAAAGTAGTCGAAGTTGTAGGCCTAACATAGCAGGTTTAGTTTCGGCTGTTGCCATACTTTCCCAATAAATAAAAGATAGTGTGGGCATAGACCACACGAAAGGAGCGAAAAGTCACGGATTTAGACGACTGGAGCTTAGTATACCCGATTTAGCGTCACCGACGCACTGAAGCGGATGATACCCGATTCAACGTCACCGATTCAACCCTGACATTCAGTTTGGTTGACTGGTCAGAAAAAGCGCGGAAAGTGCCTAAAGAAGTCTTCTTAAAAAAGGGTGTGTTTATGATTACATGGTAGAAGTAAAAACAGCTACAACGACCGACAGAACAGACCGAGGACATCCGGCGAGGATTCAGCGTCCACTGATGATAGTAAAGAAGTTTTTAGTTCTTAATACTGATGGTTCGTTTGTTCTGACAGTAAGGCCAGGCACTGTCTTACAATCCTCCACAGACCCGGACTTCCCCGTGGCGGAGTATGGCCTAACCTTTCTGCGATGCTGGAAGAAGGGAAGTCCCCAGCAGTGGGGACATACAAGGGTTGATATCGATTGTTTGTTCGCTGGATACCGCCAGCGCAAACGTTTTGTTTCGCTCACATTAGAGGCTCCGAACTTTATTAGATGGGACGTTTTATATTACGCTACACATTTTAACAAGCAGTCCCCCTTTCACGGCAAGATATTATGTGTAAAAATATTCCTTACTTCCTTAGAGAATTTGGCAGTCTGTCAAGTTTTTTAAACATCAATTTTGTATACAAAATTATTGCATTATTACGTCGACTTTTCACATGCCGCAAAATGGGTTTTTAGTCTAGTACATTTTGTGACAAAGAAGATCCATTAACTAACAGCACAGCATGAATTTAAGGCACATAATTTAACTCCATATAGTTTTTATCGTTATTATTGTTCGCGCACATCCTCACACAAAAATAACTCTAGTTTAGCTTACCATATTTACAAATAAAAAAATTCAATAAACGTTTTTGGGATCAGGCGGCTCGGTTTGTTCTGGCCTTAAACTGAACTGATTTTTAGGGACTCGAAATGGTTTTAAGCAATTTTGGTTACTTCCCAAAATTGGGACAATTTCTGAGTTGTAAGTATAGTCAGAAAACTGTCCCCGAATCATAGTTATTCAGTCATAATAAGAAACCATTTCAGCAAACTTTAAGTTAGTCATATGTAAGACGTGAATCTAGTCCTCATCCCATGAAGCTCCAACCGCCTGGCATTCCCAAATAAAATACAATAGAACATAGACATAATAGTACATCGAATTGGATAATATATCAATCACCCTTTGTCCAATCTTTCCACATATAATACCTTTATCAATATAATAATATGTTGGTAATCAATATTGTTTCCCAAGTACTAAGAAATACGGTCACATTTGCCGTGCACGGACCTCTGTTTTCGTTTAATTGGTATCTTATCTTAAAGTATAGCCATCTGCATCACATCTGATGGATGGATTCAATTCAGTAAATTGGACATACAACTGTGATTTATTTTTGTATCCAAGAAAACAATACCGACTCTCGTTTAATTACTTTAGATCTCCAAACAGATATTCTACCAACACTGATTGAAGTAAGCTTGATAAAATATCTATCTGAAGGTCTCGGGCGAATCTCCAGAGCAATATCGACCTAAATAAGTGACCATAAGACGTTTAATACTTCGAAAAAGCCCTGGAACCATTTCTTCCTGACAATTAGGGATGCAAAGTTTTTTTTATGACCGGATTTTATTTCATATTCTGATAGTAGACGCAATTTTAAGAAACTAATTTCATTTTTTTCGTGATTAATCGAGTTTATCATTGTTATTTAATTAAAATGAATATTATTCCGCGTGACGTCATATGTTACGTACTCTGTGTGTAGGTAGAGCTCGCGATTGGATTTGTCTGTGGTTTAGTGTGACATGTGAATGACATCGATGTGTTTGACAGATAAGTTGACAGGCTATTGGTAGTTTTTCCACAGAATAACTACTACCACAGACGATTTAACATGTGACGTCATCATAGAGGTCCTCAGAGGTCATATGAAAAGCATTTAAATAATATTATTTACTCAAAATAAGGCTCATCTTTTATGATAAAAATCTCTCTTACATTAAAAATACTGTAGTTTGAATGCTAAGCTCGAAATGGTTTTTGATTCAGACAGTTCACTTTTTTACATCCCGAATTCACGCTCAACAAAAATGATCCCAGTCTGTTCAGAGACCTATCGATCATTAACCAATCACATGAGGTCAAAATCTACGATAGCGCAAATCACACTGTGATTGGAACATTCTGTGCATTATCGTTAACTTTGATTGGACGATATTACAGTGACAGCAAAGAGGTCCCCGGCACAATTGGCATGCAGTAAGTTTTCGACGCCAGTTAGACATCTATAGTTTTTTTGATCAGCACTGTTTAAAACATTCGCGGTACTTACAAGAACCATGATGGTAGCAAAACCAATTGTCTACAAAATTTCAGATTCATCAACAAATTAACAATAACATAAACTCTGGCCGGTGACTATGATAATCCGTTGATTGAAGTTTTATGTAATTTTATTAAACGTAACAATATAAAATTGTAGATATCTAAGTACCTAGTCGTTTTATATTCTGTTTTATTATGTTCAAACCACAAAGAACGATAGCCGCTAACAGACAAACCAAATAGGTTTTCGAGAGCGGCTACATAGATATAAGAAAATGTAAAATACTTTTTTAAAAAACCTATTTATAGGCTAAAAATTCCACCCATGCCGGGATTCGAACCCGCGACCTCTGGCTATCTTTGCCAGCGCTCTTTCCAACTGAGCTAATGGGCAACTCACCGGCATCAGAGAAATTTCGAACCTCTTTCTTTACTATTCTCTGTATTACGTACAGGCAGCGACATCTGGCTTACGTAAATTGCATTACTTACATGTAAAATACTTGTGTGAAAAAAATAATTTGGTTGTAAGTACCTCAACTACTGCATTGTACACTGTTAAAGAAAAAAACACATGCCATACCAACCTGACATTGGCAGGATCCTAGGGGCGCCCCTTGCTAAAAAATAATGTAGGCTTATTAATTACTTATGGTCGTGGGATTGCCCTGTAGATTGCCCTATATAGCTTCATATAGAGATATATTGGACACCGTCTAGCTCCACAAAAAATATTTAGCAACTTAGCTAAAGAACGAGTCATTCAGCGATGCACCGATACTTTTTAGATCTGCAGACAGTTCAAGAAAGACTTGAACATAATTATTTTACATTGACGCATTACTAGCAGCGCGTGGTCGTACATCATACACTTCTGATTCTGTTCTTTAGATAAGCAGCTGTATGATCTGACAAGAGCGTATTTCAATGTGCCCGCAACTCTTTTTGGCGGACGAGTGCGGTATCTTCGGTCGCTGTTATGTCTAGCATAATAAGTCATAGAGTATAATTCTGAATGGTTACGGAAAAGAGTCTTTATTAACGTGCAGTTCAATGAACATTGAGCTAATACAAGCCCACAATGAAAGAAACTCAAACTCTAATGAGTTTGACTTGAGTTGTGAGTTTCTTTCATGGCACATTACTCATGCAAAATAATAGACCATTTCGACATACATTTTGGATGATTTAGGCAGCGTCTGCTGACAACACCTAACGACACTAGATTGGTGAAGTGAATTTTAAGTCCTATTCAGCCGTTTCCTAATAACAATTATGGCTACTGACCGTTAAAATTTTACTTCTGCCAGATAAATAATGTCAAAAATCTAATGTCGATAAGCTTATCTTGAAGGACGTTTCCTTATTCCTATGTCCCAGGCAATATATTGTATAGTCTGTTAGCTTTTAGAATATACCTCGGCTACTGTCGGATATATTCGTGTAATAGAAATATCGGAAGTAATAAATAAATATTTATCGACATATTACACAGATCTTGTTAGCTCTATACTAAGTACAACTAAATGGCTTGTGTAACAGGTGCTAACTCGAAGATAGACACGATGACACTTAACTTTTCTAAATAGTGAAGAATAGTTTTATACAGAGCAGGAAGTAGTATTACACTCGTGTGCTTTCGGTGAAAACCGAAGCCTACTCTAGAGCCCGAGGTATATTCTAAAGGTAAACAGAGTATGTTCATTAATAGCCTGCACGGGACATACTTTTCGATGGAGATGTCATCTTCTCAGCTTAGTCCACTTAAAATAGGTACTTTTTTTTACCTGCTGACATGCAATCGGTTAAAATATATTTCGTTATCAACCCTTGTATGTCCCCACTGCTGGGGCACGAATTTATTTTTATTAAAATATATTTAATAAAAATAAATTCGTCAACATTGAAACCGTCAACATTTAAACCGTCAGCATACAAAAAACTGTTCTGGTCAGCAATTGATCGATTGGCAGAAAATTCCGACTCGATCAGCAGAATATACTAAACTTTAAGCAAATTTAACATTTTCAAATTTATCAGCATCCCGATTGTCGCAGAACAATTTAGCTCGCACGTGCCGCTGCCCATTTATTTACTCCACGGACGAACGGATTTGTTTTCGAATGGATTAGTTCTTATAAGACTTACAACAAAGTCGTTACAACCTCAGACCGCCAAAGAGAGTAGCGGGCGCCGCGGCGCCCTCGGCCGTGTGGGGCGGCGCCCTCGGCCGTGTGGGGCGGCGCCCTCGGCCGTGTGGGGCGGCGCCCTCGGCCGTGTCCCGCGCCCCTCACACCTCGTCAGGCGCCATCTGGTCGTCGCAGTGGTTGGCCGGCGGGGGGGAGGGCGCGGGCGCGGGAGAGGGCGCGGGCGCGGGCGAGGGCGTGGGCGCGGGGGGCGCAGCCTTGGCGGCCGCCTCCAAGGCGCGGATGCGGTTCTCCTGCTTCACGATCACCGACTTGAGCTTGCGGATCTCGTCCGCTATGTCGGACAGCTGCTTCTCCTGGGGAGAGGCGGGGTTGGTTAGGTAGGGTTGGCTTTCAAAAGACTAACACTCCTATTCCAAGATGTTTCTCAAAGTCTCCTCGACTCGAGGTGGAGGCATTTCCTTGAGTTAGTATTATCACTCAGTATGTGGAGTGTCCTCGAGTGAGTACAGCCAATATAGTCTGTGGTTTAACTCGAGCGAGAATTTGGTTTTTTATGTTGGCAATGGCGATGTCATTGAAAGGCAGAAGCTAAGTATATAATTCTTATCACGAAAAACATTTTATTTAAAAATTACTTTAATTAAAAGTGCAATGTATAAAAAACAAAAAAGATTTCTAACTTGTAAGTGTTCTTTGATGTATACAAATTAGGAGAGTGGCAGATATAAGTTGTTATTGTGAGAGTGAAACGGAACGTCATTTTGTCAGATTTTGCCCGCCATTGTAAACTGTTTTGCGCAGTTTGATTTTGCAGTTTGTTTGCTTCTCGGATTTCGTATAAAACCTAATTAAGCTTTGTTTTGAATACTGATGCTTTACATATTGACCTTCGAATGAATTCCACATTATCGTACAACTCCAATGGTTCTAATTATAACGCGCATCATCTTAAACATAGTCAACATAATACAGAAACTCTTCGAAATCCATTTTTCAAATCAGATCAGGCACGCACAAACTTCGCAGTACATTATTTTTCTTTCTCGAGGAGGCCTCAAGGTCCCGAGGTACCTTCGACAGTTGATTCGTCGTCTCGACTGAGAAACTTGCTCGATTGGAGGAAATTTAATACGCAAGAGTGGAGTCGAGAAAACTTCGAGGACCGTCTTAGTGTATACGGTTTTAGAAAAAAAATCTTTAAGATTTATTAGAGTTACCTCCGATGCGATTTAAAAATTTGTTAAACTTACTCTGTACAAAAAAGTCAATTATATAACATTAAAGAATATTTGTCTGGTATTTAAATGGGGGGCAATGGTAGTGCTGTGTGGTGTCGGCCTAGAGAATAGCACCAACCCAAATTCTTCCCGCGGGTGTCGCATGCCCAGCGTGAGGATTATGGGCATTACCCCTCAATGATGGCACAACCTTGCGCTACGGCGCTCATTAGGGGAGGGCTGTGTCCAGCAGTGGACTAATATAGCCTGAAGAAGAAGAACGGTAGTGGGGACAATTATGTCTAGAGAAGTGAGTGCAACTTTAAGTTGACAATTCAGTTAATCAAGTTAAAACTTGTCAATACAAGTTTAAAACTTCTCCTTTCATTAAGTAGAGTTTCTTTGTTAACTTTTTTTTCAACTAATCTATCCATTAATCTAACGGCCTTGACTTTAATTCAGTAAACATTTGGTTTTTATAGTGAATAACATTATTAATTGTGAGTTTTTAAAGTACAGACGAACTATCACTCCATTAGTCATTCATTTTCTCGTTCACTCCAAGATCACTCTGAATGGTCAAACGGCACGTTCATTTTTAAAACGCCGTCAAATTATTAAGCATTTGACCTATTTAAAAACCGGGCGTAATAGTGTATTCGCTTGAACACTATGAAACTTCGAAGTTTTTGAAACGTGCTGGTAAAAGTTTTACTGTAAACCAGTAAAACTTGTCGCATGTAGTTTTAAATTAAAACGAAATTACGTTTGCATGAAAATAGGCGTCATAAATGAACGGCCTGTAATAAATGAATTAAAGAGTAAAAGATTGAACGAATTAATGATGTATGACCGAATGCGAATGCATTATTGAATGAATGTATGAACGAATTAATCAATGTATGATTGAATGGGTGAATGGATTAAGAGATGAATGATGATGACATCAGCGGTGATATCAACCCTTTGTATGTCCCCACTGTTGGGGCACGGGTCTCTTCCTGCACCGCAGGAAGGTTTGGCCATACTCTAC
The DNA here is from genome assembly GCA_934045075.1 of Yponomeuta sedellus. Lineage (NCBI taxonomy): Eukaryota > Metazoa > Arthropoda > Insecta > Lepidoptera > Yponomeutidae > Yponomeuta > Yponomeuta sedellus. The sequence goes on along the minus strand of OW203742.1, from coordinate 1,437,233 downwards.
CACGGGGCCAAGTGCGGGCTGGTGGAGGATTGTAAGACAGCGGCGGGCCTTACTTTCAAAAGTTAGCAAGCACACATAAGGCCTCTGACATGAATAAATGAATGAATGTAACACAGCCTCACGCCTGCATCCCAGAGGGGTAGGCGGAGACCAGGGACTGCCACGATCCTGACAGATCACCTTCGCTTCAACAACTCATCAACGAAAGAATGTATGAACGAATTAATCAATTGTTATATGAACGAATGAATTATGAGCGCGCTAGCAGGTGAAGCGGTACTGACCAGCGCAGACCAGATCACCTTCGCATCATCAACTCATCAATGAATGAATGTATGAACGAATGAATATATTGTTACATGAACGAATGAATGAATACAGACCAGCGCGGGCGTGACGGGCGGCGGCGTGGCGGCGGCGGGCGTGGCGGCGCGCGGCGTGGGGCTGCGGTCGGCGTCCTTGTCGCGCTCCTTGTCGCGCTCCTTGTCGCGCTCCTTGCCGGCGGCCAGCGCGTTGGGCTTGCGCGTCACGTGCAGCGTCTGGTTGCGCGCGCTGGCGTAGCCGCCCTGCACAACCAAGGCGCGCTCCTGGAGTTTGGTCGGGGGATCCCCTAGCTAGCATCTGTCTGGTCGTCGCTCGGTTGGCTTCGGTGGGCAACGGCCCGCGTCCCGCGGCGGACGGGTGCGGGCCGGTCGATTGTGTTCTGAGTCGCGGCTTAAGGGCTGTGCTCTCATGGGCCTTTGCGTTCGTTACGGACGATTTAAGCAGTGCCTAAGAGTTTTTTGAGTTACTAAAAAGACACTTTTTTGAGTTACTAAAAAGTCCGATTCGAGAGCGGCAGGCCCTACTGCATGTAGGAAAGATAAAAGAAGAGCCCGGAGTCGGATCGGTGTAAGTTCGGTGCCTCCTGGCTCTCTTGCTATGTTCTAATAGTGTAGTATTTCCGTTATTTACTGATGTATGTATCTACGGACTGTATTTTTCCTGCAGTATCCCTCATTATTGTTATTATGAAAAATTAAAGATGCTAGTCTCGTATTACCAAAGTGAGCATACCGACCCCATCCGGCTGAGGAGTCCAAGCGGCCGGAGGTCAGAGCGACAACGAAAGAAAACGTCGGATTATCTATTATTTTTATACCTTACTGTACCATAATAATCATTAAGGACATAATAGTGCCGATTTTCCGCCAGTCCTTGCTCTGTTAATAAACAGAACAAGGTAAGCATGTTATAGTATTTTTATTTTAATGCACTAACCCGTACTAAGGACAATTTTAAAAACCTATATAGAGGCTAAAAATTCCACCCATGCCGGGATTCGAACCCGCGACCTCTGACTATCCGTGCCAGAGGTTCGAATCCCGGCATGGGTGGAATTTTCAGCCTCTAAATAGGTTTTTAAAAAGGTAAGCACGTCTAAAGTGGAGTCCAAAAAACAAAGACTTTACTGTGTGCGTTTTGTTTCATAAGGCGTTTGAAGAAGTTATTTCGGCGAAACAATGTTGTAGTCAAACTGGTATGCTTTCCATGCATCCATTAAAAGTATTTGGCTAACAAGCAAAACATTACCCCGTTACTTTAGTAGAGATACCCCTCAGAGATTTGCTAATGTTAAAAGCACAAGACGATTTTAGTTCAACTCGATTATCTAATATTTTCTGTCAAATAATTCGAAAAATCTGTTCAAAGTTTCTTACGAACTGAAAAACTGACAAAATTCATTCTGATAAGTCAATGTTTCCAAAGCTTATCGTCAAAGCTGCAGATAAGATCGAATCGAAGAAAATCAAAACTAAAAGGGGACAATCTAGACTAACCCAGGAATGTCAACGCTTTGTTACAACATTGGTTAACAGTCAAATTAGTAACACAAAATCCAAACGACATAAATCCCTCCTAGCTGTCAGCGGGAGGGTTGTTTAATAGAACACAGAACACACTCATGTCAATGTTAGGGTTACAAGCCAACAGAGTCAACTACCAAGACTTATGCTATACAATAGTTTTTATTTAGGTTTTTTAAATTCAAAAGCCGAGGCTCATTTTCAGCAATTTTTTGTCAAGAAAAGGTGATTTTATTTTTCACGATGTCGAACAAATTTTATTGAAAACAGTTTTTTTTTTGTGAAAACAAGCCTCAAGCCTACACTATGTATAATTAACACAAATAACTAATGATATTATTCACATTTCAACATCCACATCTGGGCAATGAAAATTCATTAATTCCGAAATATTCGCTGCCAGATACCAAAACACAGTACTGTCGATGCCTGTCAATATATCAAGTTATTTATTTTCCTATTCGTTAAAAGACACATTTTCACATGTAGGTACTTACTTTGTTCGTTCTGTAAATTATTAATCAGCAAAAAAAAAAATCATCCGAGTTAAATTTATACGGAAAAATCATGCATGCCAATGAAAGCAGTTACGTGCCAGGATCTTTCTGTAAATGTGTGTCGATCTTTTTTCGAGTATTCGATACACTCGTCTCGTCACGAAGTTCATTGTCACTCAAGTGTTTGTGTCTACAGTCTATTTATTCTTACTTGTCCAATTTAGTAAACAATATTCTAACCTTAAAGATGAGATTAGATGCCTAAACTAGACAATTTCTCACAAATTCATGAACTATCATGAACCATGTTTATATTATTAGGAAATATGGCAGTTTTGGACTAAAAAGTCACAGTTTAAGGGTAGAATCTTGTTTACTAAATTGGACAAGTAAGAAATAGACTGTACCCTTCTATCTAGAGTGACAAATCTGTCTACCTATAAGTACTGCCGGCTTCCCCGCCATTGTCTCGTGGACCGACTGTCGTACCCCTGTGTACCCCCAGAACTTGTGTGTACCCCGCCGTACTTTGAGCCTTATGGTGCGGGGTTCGGCAACCTCGCCTGAGACTGGTCTAGTCATAGGCCATACGCCGTTTGTGAATCCCCAAGTAACTGTAATTACCCCGCAGTACCCCGCAGTGCAGTTAAGCAACTCTTCCTGCTATCCATAGTAAGAATATTTTCGGGGCATAATCGCGTAGTAATTTATTGCTATCCATTCAACAGCCTTGAGATTAGCCTCGTCCTACCCGACCCGCGTACCCCTGCGTACCTTAAGCATTGCATGTGTGTACCACCAGTAGCTTACGTGCAAGGAATTCTGCTTTTTCCCGCTATCCACTCGTCTACCGTAAGACGGCCTCATCAGTCAGCCTACCTAGCCCGCTGTACTCCTCTTTACCTCTCTGCAGTGCCCATGTATAATGTGTGCGGTGTGAACCCCACTTGAGCGACAGCTCGAACTCAGAGACTTTCAGAGTTCCCGCTAAACCTTCATCTGCCTTGAGGCTGGCCTTGTTACCCTATCCTATTCTGTGTACCCCGCAGTAGCTTGAGCGACATGATGCAAGGCTCGGCGTCCTCGTCTGCCACCAATTCCCCAGTCCTGAGACCTGACTCGTCCTACACCATTGCCAGTGCGTACCCCGCAGTACCTTGAGCGAAATGGTGCAAAACTCGGCGTCATCCCCCGCCACCTATTCCCCAGCCCTGAGACCGGCCGCGTCCTACCCCACTTCGTAGCCCGTGTACCCGCAGTGCCAGAGCGTACCCCGCAGTACCGTGAGCGACATGGTGCCAGGCTTGGCGTCCTCGCCCGCCATCTATTCCCCAGCCCTGAGACCTAACTCGTCGTACCCCCAGTGCCGGTGCGTACCCCGCAGTACCTTGAGCGACATGGTGCAGGGCTCGGCGTCCTCTCCGGCCATCCACTCGTCGGCGGTGAGGCTGGCCTCGTCACTGAGCGTGTCGGGGTACAGATCTTCTTGGAACAGCTCCGACTTGCGCGGGACCGTCATTGAGACTACCTGCAGTGGGAAGTGTCGTTAGTGGCAGATTGTTTTTAAAAATGAAAGATTTATAGGAAAGAGTGGGTGATCGTACTCTTCCACTATAAAGGGAAATTTCCCGCCAGGCAGATTGAATGCTGGGGACGGCCGGTCCAACTGTTGTTAGTCGGACGTTATATTTATAGTATGTCATTGAAAAACATTGATTGCGCGATGCAGGAATGTTGGAGTTTGTAGTGCGCGCGCAGAGTTGACATGTGCTCGTCACAGATTGTTTGTACCAGTCCTTTTGACTATTCTTTTAGACGTTTTACTATTAGGTCGTTTTACTTTTGTGTCGTTAAAGCTTCACGGGCATATAACTAGTTTGTCGTCCCGATACAGAGGGGGATTGATTTTCTGACTTTGCGTCACACTATTTTTCCAATTAATCAAAACCATCAATATAGGCAGACATAGCGCTGTCTCAACCCGTGCAGGGGATTGCACCCTTAGTGTCGCACGGGAATCTGCCCCTTAAGCAATTCGATACTTTATGAAAATGTTATGTAGGTTAAAAAGATATCAAAGACTTCGAAAATATAGTTGCCATCATAATGCTAAAATTAACATAAACCATCTTTTCTATCATTTAGAGTTGCAAATGGGGGACTATTAGAGTTATGCACCAACATACCTCAAGATTTATTAGTATACAATTACATTAGTAACACAATATGTGCAGGAAAACTTACCATAACATCAAGGATTATTTAGAAAACATAGATGTCTAGTATTAAACAATAGACTAAAGAGAAAAGTTATAGAGGACGATTATGTCCTGTGTTCAAAACATTCTAAATTTATTAAATTTTAAAGTTAAATTTTGAAGTTGAAAACTCTATTATGTTAAAACCTTTTTTAAAGAATAAATATGGAGTTTCTTTGTTGTCTGGCGTGCTGACTCGCTCGCGTTCATAGGGGGAAGCCATTCGTAAACCGACCACCGCGGGGTTAATACGTGCACGCTTACTCGGTATCAACCCTTTGTATGACCCCACTGCTGGGGCACGGGTCTCTTCCTGCATCGCAGGATTGTAAGACAGTGGCGAGCCTTACTGTCAGAAGTTATCAAGCCGCCCATAAGGCCCGTACACGCTTATTGCAAGCCTATATGATGTGACAGATTAAGTATTTTCGTAAATTATAGTGTTGGTATACAGTTAGCCTTGCAAGCCTCCATCAATCCCTACTTGGCCCCCGTGGTGGAGTATGGCTTATACCTTCCTCAGGGAAGAGACCCGTGCCCCTCGGTGGGGACATAATGGGTTGCTGATGAGACTATACAGTTAGTTATACACTCCATCTGACCCCATTTACGAAAAGTATTCATCATCAGCCACCTGACGCCCACTGCAGTACATAGGCCTCCCTCATGGTTTTCCAAGCTTCCCGGTCTTGTACCGTCCGCATCCAGTGACTCCCCGCCACCGTAACCAAGTCGTCAGACCATTTGTTGGAGGGTCTGCCCACACTGCGTCGTCCGGTCAGCGGACGAAGCAGTATTATCGAAAATATTTACAAATTTTACAATCCTTAACCCAGCAGCAATCCAGCAGTAACCCAGGTACCAGCAGCCTTAAGCCAATAGACTGACCTGACAGAGGCCCGAGTTGTTGAGCCGGTAGAACTTGGAGATCTCGCAGGTGGCCACGTCGCAGCCTCGCTTCGGCATCATCCCGATACCTGCGGGATGTCCCATCACACTCGTTACATAAAAGTCATTAATACCCCGATTATTGCACTAAAACAAGTTTGTACAAAGGCGAGCTTAATACTAGATAGTATTTTCTTCCAGCTAACCCACGCTAATGCGGACAGTGGAAGGGGTAGTGCCAGTAAACAATATAATATACATGGCCAATTAATACACAGATCAATTGTACAAGTATTTCTTAATGACTTGCGATGCTCATACCTAGTTATACATCAATCGGGCCTAATCGCGATTATTTATTAGACAAAACGTAGGTTACCTGTGACGTTTCGGGAGCGTTGCAGCTGTTCTCGTCACTTCAGTCTACTACAAGTGCAACGTTGCCGAACCGTAGGAATAGAGATAACTACGTTTCCGACACAGAGGCAGGCTGTGTAGTACGACGATGCTAGTCGCGCGGTGTCAAAAATTCGCGACTTTCCAGTACACGAATGTCACATTCTGAGATTTTGGCGCACAAATAACGTGACTCGTGCCATTGTATTACCCATGATAAATGATAGGTGATGATCTCGCGCCTAATCTTTGAACAGATAAAATTCGCAAAGCTTACAGTTGTACACCGGGGGGTGGGCAGCAGCGCCCCCTGCAGTACAATTCCATTGAATTGCGATCCCCAACCCGCATGCCCAGCGTGGGGATTATGGGCACTACCCCGCTATGATAGCACAACGTGGCGCTCTTTAGGGGAGGGCTGTGTCCAGCAGTGGACTATTATAGCCCGACGACGACGACAATTGTAGACATTTCATCAGCTTTGCTTGTCCTAAACCACAGGGTTGAACCTCTTTTAGGGAGCAGGGTACCACTGCCTTGGAGATAAGGTGATTGTAAAATATTAGTTGAATAAATTAAACATACATCAGACCATTACTTGAACATGCTTTTCAAGTCTGGAGTCCCTACTTTAAGAAGGACATAGACCTAATTGAAAAAGTACAGCGAAGTTTCACCAAGTTACCATACCAGCTTAAGAACAAATCTTATGAAGAAAGGCTCACAATGCTAAATTTGACAACCCTGGAAGAGAGAAGGCAACGTGGAGATCTGATTGAGACATATAAGATTATGCATGCACATTATGACCTCAATAAATTTGACAAAGTGATGTTTGAGCGGAACACTAATACCCATCTGAGAGGACACTGCTTGAAACTACAAACGACCTCATCAAATAATAACCCACACAAGAACTTTCTCTCCAATAGAGTAGTTAAAGAATGGAACCAACTCCCTGAAGAAATAGTGACAGCCACAAGCATTAATATGTTTAAAAACAAACTGGATAAATATCTAAAGGAAACAAAACAGACCAGGAGTTAAACACAAATGTACATCTGGATACAGGCTTCACCAGTTCTATAACTGCCTGCCTGAATTACAAATAATAATAATAATAATTAATTATCTTTTTCTTATCTTTGTTTTTTTTTTTCATTTGGTACAAGATTTTTATGGCTACGACACACGTTTTTTGAGATTTTACGTAATACCCAAAAAATGGGAACTTTTTTGTAAGATTGGCTATTCAATTCAATTTATTTCAACGTAAAGAATTTACATTCTATTTGCTGAATGTCAAAGTACAATGCAACATGAAAGTGAAAGCCGTACGTAGCGAAAGAACATGTTCTCACCTCTCTGCGGGTCTGGCGTTTGGAACGTGTTTATGTAGTGCACGAATGGAGGCTCCGGCGTCACCTGAAATGTACGAAACCAGACCGATTTTGAATAATTTGTAAAATAACATTTTGTTTGTATTTAAAAACCTAATTAGAGACTAAAAATTTCACCCATGCCTAAAACCTAACTGCAAAGTAGGTAGTTGGGGCTGTAAGTGATGCAATTTGCTAAAGCCAGATGTCGCTGCCTGTACGTAATACAGAGAATTGTGTAAAGAGGTTCGAAATTTCACTGATGCCGGTGAGTCGCCCATTGGCTCAATTGGTAGAGCGCTGGCACGGATAGCCAGACGTTGCGGGTTCGAATCCCGGCATGGGTGAAATTTTTAGCCTCTAAATAGGTTTTTAAATTTGTCCTTAGCACGGGTTAGTGCATTAAAAATAAAAATAGTATAATTTTGTTTGTATGTAAATACTTTACTTTTAATAAATTTCACCTCGTATTCTAGGGGTGGAAACATTTGTTACATTAATTTTGAGACGAAAATAATGCTATTTTAGAAGTTTGGGATATTCTTCGTTTATTTAAAGACATTAATGACACAAATACTAATACTAACCTGGATACAGCCCATTCAAAAACCTGAACTAGTTGTCCAGGAAGGCCAAAGTGTTTTGAATCCTAAATTAGTATAAATTTCACCCCAAAAAGTAGAGTAACTTTGGAGTTCATATGTAGTATAAATTTCGCTCCTAACTTGTTCATTTTTGTGTAAATTTGACACGCACAAGTTGTATAGTAAAAGTATTTCACATTAAAACTACTGTAAATGCCGCATTAAAACTTGTGCGATATCTCCCCGAAACTAGATCAAATTCAACTTCAAATACTCTAAATTTCACCCTAAACGTTTTGTAATTTCAGTGCATATTTAACCCCCAAACTAAAGCATAGTAAACTAAAAATTATTTAAAATTTTACTCTAACACTACTTTATTAACTACTAGTTTCAGTGTGCAATTGCACAATTTCAATTAGTCCAATAGAACGAACGATATCTATTGGACGAAAATCCAATAGAAATCTAGAATTGGTGATGTAATTGTAAATTTTTATTTAACTATTTAGAGGCTAAAAATTCCACCCATGCCGGGATTCGAACCCGCGACCTCTGGCTATCCGTGCCAGCGCTCTATCCAACTGAGCCAATGGGCGACTCACCGGCATCAGTGAAATTTCGAACCTCTTTACACTATTCTCTGTATTACGTACAGGCAGCGACATCTGGCTGAAGTCGATTGCATCACTTACAGCCCCGACTACCTACTTTGCAGTTAAAAATAGTATAATTTTGATTTACTTCTTAGGCCACTAATTCTAATATCAAGGAATCTTCTTATTGTAATTCAAGTTATTTTTAGGCTTAGTTAAACCTAAATGATCTATAAAGCAAATAAATTAATAAAGTAAAAAATATTATAGGACAGTATAACGATATAAAGCGCTCGTGGCCTAGGCGAACCGAGTGATTGGAATCAATCACTTGGTTAAGCAACAACAGGCGCGGTCAGGTACGGGATGGGTGAGCGTCCCGTGACTACCGCTAGTGGCATTTTTCCGAGCGCTTCCGTGCTTCGCAAGGCACTTTAAGCCGTTGGTGCCGGCTGTCATGTAATGGCAGTCGTTAAGCCATGTCAGAGGCCTTATGGGCGGCTTGATAACTTCTGACAGTAAGGCCCGCCACTGTCTTACAATCCTCCACCAACACGGACTTGGCCCCCGTGGTGGAGTATGGCCTAACCTTCCTGCGATACAGGAGGAGACCCGTGCCCCAACAGTGGGGACATACAAGGGTTGATAACGAACGAAACGATAACGAAAATGGTGTAAAGAGGTTTGCACCGTTACAATATCGTCCTCAGTTCAGTCCTAAGTACCTTTATGTAGTTTCCATCCTAAAATTTCAGCGACTCCACCCTTAGTGCCTACCCGTCAGCTTAAAAAGTGTAACACTGGCTTGTGCATCTACGTAACGAGATCATTTAAATAATAAATATTCATGGACATATTTACACAGATCTCGTTAGCCCTATACTAAGTACAACTAAATGACTTGTGTTATAGGTGCTAACTCGACGATAGATTTAATACAATAAATACATAGATAACATCCAAGACCCGAGACAAAGTAGAAAAGTTCGTTTTCTAGTTTGACCCGGCCGGGGATCGATCCCGAGACCTTCGGTTTTACACAGCATTTATACAGAGTCGAGAGACACCTCCACTCACATTACATTGGTGAAGTGAAGGCACCACTCACGCTGCAGTGCCTGTGAAGTTTTCTAGACGGTGTAGGCTTAAAGGCAAGTACCTCGAAGTACCGGATGACGGAGTCGCCCTTCCCGCAGAGGAAGATCATGTTGGTGTCGGGGTCGTAGAGCGGGAACATGACGCCGTTGCTGGTGTCGATCTCCACCGTCACGATGGGCTCGGCCAGCGCGTCCGGCGTGCGCAGCGAGTACTGCCGCTCGGACATGCGGCTGAACCTGCCGATACACCTTTGATACACTTGCGAACAGAGTGACCTATTGCAGGGACTATTACATAAGAGTACTGCCGCTCGGACATGCGGCTGAACCTGCCGATACACCTTTGATACACTTGCGAACAGAGTGACCTATTGCAGGGACTATTACATAAGAGTACTGCCGCTCGGACATGCGGCTGAACCTGCCGATACACCTTTGATACACTTGCGAACAGAGTGACCTATTGCAGGGACTATTACATAAGAGTACTGCCGCTCGGACATGCGGCTGAACCTGCCGATACACCTTTGATACACTTGCGAACAGAGTGGCCTATTGCAGGGACTATTACATACTCTTCAGAGTACTGCCGCTCGGACATGCGGCTGAACCTGCCGATACACCTTTGATACACTTGCGAACAGAGTGGCCTATTGCAGGGACTATTACATACTCTTCAGAGTACTGCCGCTCGGACATGCGGCTGAACCTGCCGATACACCTTTGATACACTTGCGAACAGAGTGGCCTATTGCAGGGACTATTACATAAGAGTAGTGCCGCTCCGACATGCGGCTGAACCTGCCGATACACCTTTGATACACTTGCGAACAGAGTGGCCTATTGCAGGGACTATTACATAAGAGTACTGCCGCTCGGACATGCGGCTGAACCTGCCGATATACCTTTGATACACTTGCGAACAGAGTGGCCTATTGCAGGGACTATTACATAAGAGTACTGCCGCTCCGACATGCGGCTGAACCTGCCGATACACCTTTGATACACTTGCGAACAGAGTGGCCTATTGCAGGGACTATTACATAAGAGTACTGCCGCTCGGATATGCGGCTGAACCTGCCGATACACCTTTGATACACTTGCGAACAGAGTCGCCTATTGCAGGGACTATTACATACTCTTCAGAATACTGCCGCTCGGACATGCGGCTGCACCTGCCGATACACTTTTCATACACTTGCGAACAGAGTGGCCTATTGCAGGGACTATTACATACTCATCCGAATACTGCCGCTCGGACATGCGGCTGAAACTGCCGATACACTTTTCATACAGTTGCGGGAAGAGTGGCGTATTACGGGGACGTGTAGCGTTCGGGATGTGGGCTTTTACTACAGTTTACAATTTTTAATACAGTTGCGAAAAAAATAAGCAATTTAAAAAAGAAAAATTATTTGGAAAATGGCGCCAACCGAAAAAAATATATAAGCAGAGATTTTTTTTCTTCACCCATTCTAGTAGGCAAAGGAAACTGCGCATACAGCCAAGTCTTCAGTAGATTTTTTTTTATAGATATGAAATGAAAATTAAATTTAATGAGATGAAATGAAATGAAACCTGACTTAATTCATTCAATCAAACCATTAAATCTGATATTGAAACAAATTAGTAGCTCATAAAAACTTCTACGATTTTTTTTTAGTAAAAACTTCATGGTTGGTTTTTCTTTTTAGTAGACATTATTTTGACAGTTGGGAAAGAAAACGCACGAGTGCGGGAAAGGTAAAAAAAAAGCACGAGTGTGTCTACATCCCGCACGCTATACGTCCCTGTAATACGCCACTTTTTGAGCAACTGTATAAAAAAAAACTCATTCAAATTACTTAGCACCTAAGGGCCGAAAAGAACTTTAAAAATAGAATGACTGTCAGCTATTATGAAGAGTTTTATGTAAAAAAAACTATGTAATTAAAAAAATGCTGCGTCCATGTGAGTTTCTAAACAGCCAGCGTGAACTTAGCGCAAACTTCTTTGCGCGGAATAAGCCACAAAAAGTACGCGGTGAGTTCCATATTTAAAATTAACCTGGCTTGACTTGTAACGTTCATTAAGCCGCAGTATCTGCGCTACTTTTAATAAAACCTTTTCATTTCATTTAAAAAGTCGACATAAATTGGCGGGATACTAATCTGTTATATGTATTTGTGACGGAATTCAAAGAAATAGGTAATAATCTTTTATGCTAAGATTTGAATATTAAAGATGAGTTTTTATTTTGCTCGTATTCGAAATGAAACGTAGAGTGTTTAACACGGGTAAAAAAAAAGGTAACAATCTACTATTTTAATACAGTCAAAAAGTGGCGTACTGCAGCGACGTATAGCGTTCGCGATGTGGGCTACTATAAACTCGAGCTTTTTCTTCACCTGAACTCCTGCGTTCTCTTTCCCAACTATTAAAACAATGCCTAAAAAAGAAAAAAAAACACGGAGTTTTAACTAAAAAAAATCATAGAAGCTTTTATGTTTCATGCATATATTTCTAAAAAGAAGCTACTAATTTGTTTCAATATCAGATTTCATGATTTGAGTCAATGAATAAGGTTAGGCTACATTTCACTTCATCTCATTAAATTGCATTTTCATTTCATATCAATAAAAAAAATACTGAAGACTTGGTTGTATGGGCATAGTTCCCTTTTGTCTACCCAGAATGGGTGAAGAAAAAGATTCTCTGCTTATATTCTTTTACGGTTGGCGCCTTTAAGCAAAAAAATTCTTTTTATTATTTTATTAAATTGCTTCATTTTTTCGCAACTGTATTAAAAATAGTTGTGCAATACAGTGCGGAACCGTCATTGCAACTTGTTCCGACTGTCAGCCCTCGCCTTCGGCTGCGCCTCGGCTCGGGTAGACATTTGTCGGAACTCTTTGCAATGACAGGCTTTTCGCACTCGTAATGAAATAATAATATACTATTTCACTGCTCATGCTCTGAACTTGTTAATTTGTGCAAGATAAAGGCTGCACAAACTCGAGTTTTGTGCGCAAGTGCATTAACGTATCTACTCATAAATGTGTCTATATTAAGGCAAACAAAATAAGCCATACAGCCGAACACAATAAAAAGTTTATAGGTAGAATTTATAATATTTACTTTAATTTATATTTTGTCTTATGTGGTACGGCACTTTTTCAAGTACCGCGGTCTCGGAAGACTCCGAGGCTTGAAAAAGTGCCGAAACGTGGGAACATTGTGAAAAATGTAAAATTAAACAAGTAAAATCCGTGTAAATACAGTTTCTATTACGGTAGGTTATTTAATTAATTAAAGCCGCGTTTTCACGGTCTTAGTACGCTCGGACCGAGTGCGCCACCCGAGTAAACTAATGCTTCTGACGATTAGACGATTGGACGGTTTTTCCCAATCAGAAGCATTAGTTTACTCGGACGGCGCACTCGGTCCGAGCGTACAAAGACCGTGAAAACCTGGCCTAAAATAAAGTTACTTGCTCACAGGTGAGAACTAGACCGTGATTAAAGAAGTTACTTACCCAGTGGTGAAGACTAGACCGTGTTTCAGAAAGATGGCGCGCGACGCCTTGCTGCCCTCGTGAGCGATCGCCTCCGACTCCACTTCGCCCTTACGGGGGTCGATTATTCTGGAACAAATACGACGTTATTCAGACCACGTGGTTAGTCAACTAAACGACGTTTAGTTAACTAACCACATGGTCGGTGCTAGAAAATAAAAACAATGACAATTTTAAAAGCCTATTTAACGGCTAAAAATTCCACCCATGCCGGGACTCGAACCCGCGACCTCTGGCTAACCGTGCCAGCGCTCTCCCAACTGAGCTAATGGGCGACTAACCGGCATCAGTGAAATTTCAAACCTCTTTACAATACTCTCTGTATTACTTACAGGCAGCAACATCTGGCTGAAGTAAATTGCAGTTAGGTTTTTACATCGGAATAATATCGCTTAACCCACATGATTATATAATTTTTAATCCACTAACCCGTGCTAAGGAACAAATTTAAAAACCTATTTAGAGGCTAAAAATTTCACCCATGCCGGGACTCGAACCCGCGACCTCTAAATTGGTTTTTAAAACCTTAGCACGGTTAGTAGGAGTACTCGAAGTAGAACAAATAATCACCTGATTTTCTTGTCGCGGCACGTGGTCAGCAGCTTGGTGCCCGTCCAGTTCCAGCAGGCCGAGTAGATCAGGTCGGGGTGGCAGTCCAGCGAGATGAGAACCTCGCCCGTGCCCACGTTCCATATCGCGATCTGGCAACAATACGATACATGCATATTATAGAATAGACGACTATGCGAACGATGTAAATCCTTAATAGTAAACCAATTGCACTGCCATATCATTGTTATTTTAATTATTAATATTATTTATTTATTCTAATTACAAATTTTGACGTGTTTGTATCGATATCAAGCCTTGTATGTGGGCACGGGTGTCTTCCCGGTTAGGTAAGATTAGGGCATACCCTCCCACCCGCCGGCGTCGAGGTGGTGGCCGCCATTCGGCCCGTCCTTCGGGACTGGGCCGAGCGCGGGCGCGGCGCCCTGACCTACCGTCTGGCGCAGGTCCTCACCGGGCATGGATGCTTTAGTGTGTACCTGTGTCGGATAGTGGGTCGGGAGCCGTCGACGGCGTGCCACCACTGCGACGCGGCGGAGGAACACCCCAGGAGTTTTAGTCGGTATAACCTTTTCAGGGCAGGGAGTCCGACATAACCACCGCGCTCCCGCGAGCCGGTGGTACCCGTAATGGGGTTCCTCCTGGGTTAAAAAAAGGCCATACTCTACCACGGGGGGCAAGTCTGGTTTGGTAGAGAATTGTAAGGCAGTGGCGGACCTTACTGTCAGAAGTTATGAAGTCATAAGGAATCTGACATGGCTTAACGACTCCCGACTCCCGTCACCGACGGTTTAGCGTGCCTTGCGAAGCACGGAAGCGCTCGGAAATAATGCCACTGGCGGTAGTCACAGGACGGTCACCCATGCTGCACCTGACCGCGCGTGTTGTTGCTTAAGTCAAGTGATGAATTCCAGTCACTCGGTTCGACTAGGTCACGAGCGCTTCACCACGCGTGGAACCAAGTGAATGGAATGTAATGAAATGTTAAAAACCTATTTAGAGATTAAAAAATCCGCCCATGCCAGGACTCAAACCCGCGACCGCTGGCTAACCGTACCAGCGCTCTCCCAACTGAGCTTATGGGCAAGTGCCGGCATCGGCGAAATTTCGAGCGTCTTTACAATATTCTCTGTATTATTAAAATAGGTTTTCAAAATTATCCTTAGCACGGGTTAGTGCAGTACAATTCCACCGAACTGCGATCCCCATGCGGGCATATGGGCATTACCCCCTATGATAGCACAACGTGGCGCCGACGTCCTCTTTAGGGGAGGGCTATGTCCAGCAGTAGACTAGTATAGCCTGACGACGACGACGGGTTAGTGCAAGAAAAAGAATATAATCATGTAATGAAATTGTAATAGAATGTGGAATTATTACATTGTAATAAAAGATTGATTTTTTATTTAATGTTTGAGAATCTCATGCAAAACAATCTGTTACCGGTAGCCGGTAGTAACTGGATGGTTATTAATATTCTTTTTAATGCACTAACCCGTGCTAAGGACAATTTTAAAAAACCTATTTATAGGCTAAAAATTCCACCCATGCCGAGATTCGAACCCGCGGCCTCCGGCTATCCGTGCCAGCGCTCTTTCCGACTGAGCTAATGGGCGACTCACCGCAGTGAAATTTCGAACCCCTTTACAATACTCTCTGTATTACGTACAGGCAGCGACATCTGACTTAAGCAAATTGCATTACTTACAGCCCCGACTACCTACTTTGCAGTTAGGTTTAACATCGGAACGATATCACTGTACCCACATGATTACACTATTTTTATTTTTAATGCACTAACCCGTGCTAAGGAACAAATTTAAAAACCTATTTAGAGGCTAAAATATAAAATTTGTTCCTTAGCACGGGTTAGTGCATTAAAAATAAAAATAGTGTAACCTATTTATAGGCTAAAAATTCCACCCATGCCGAGATTCGAACCCGCGGCCTCCGGCTATCCGTGCCAGCGCTCTTTCCGACTGAGCTAATGGGCGACTCACCGCAGTGAAATTTCGAACCTCTTTACAATACTCTCTGTATTACGTACAGGCAGCGACATCTGGCTGAAGTAATTTGGATCACTTGCAGCCCCGAGTAGCTACTTTGCAGTTAGGATGGATGGTTATTCGTATAAGGTGGAAGTGCGTACCTGGTTATCCGATCCGGCGGTCAGCAGGACGTTCTGCGCTGTGGGGTGCCACAGCACGAGCCCCACGCGGCGCTGGTGGTACACCAGGTCCAAAACCGGCTCCGTCAGCGTTCGAGACAGCCCCCCGTCCGGGATCTGCCACACCTGCAAGGAAATTAAACATACGAATTTCAACCATCGTACCAAAGAAACAACCACTATTATGGGACTCTTACATCGGAATACATTCCTCCAATGATTTTAAACAACACCGAACTTGTTGAAAAAAATCCTGTGTGAACCATATAACTGCCGTCATGCCCTAAAACCACACTTCTTGAGCCAGTTATAAGAAAAAGAGTAAATCACCTCACAGATAAGCCTATACACGTTACAGTGAAGGTTTTTTTTTTATTTAAATATAGTAAAGAAAATGGCAATCGGTGGTGCATCCTGCAAATCGAACGGGGAATTTTCAGATGCACCTGACTTAAAAGTTCAGGACAGTCAAAAGTTCGATCGCCTGTTAATATAAAAGTTTAGTAGATGCTCTTGTCGTCCCTTTATGAAGGAGCTGTATCTCCAAATGGGCGAATGATACACCTAATTGTGTTAATGTGGCCCCAGCTAACCCCGATAGCATTTACCTTGACGACGCAGTCCTCTGAGCCGCTGGCGATGACGTTGTCATTATGGGGGCACCACGCGATGTCCAGCACGGGGCCCTTGTGTCCGCCCACCAGCGGGTGGTCAGCCGGGATGCGGCCCACCTGTAAAGCAAGCGATGGGCATTTTGATTTAATCTATATAAATAAAATTCAAAGTCCTGACTGACTCACTCATCAACGCCCAGCCCAAGCCGTTGGATTTAGGAAGGTGAAATTTTGCACAGAGGGTCTATATATAATGTAGGCAAGGAATAAGACCGTTTTTTTTTTAAATCCAACCCCTAAGGGGGCGAAAAGGGATGCCAAAATGTGTATGGAAGGTATTAAGAATGTTGTCTAATTTTCTTGAAACTTAAAATAAATACTCTTCAACACAATTAATTGAACACGTGTTTCGCCGTTTTTCTAAATTTAACTCTTAAGCGAGTGAATGGGGTTGCAAAATTTTGTTCCTTGAATCTTTTCGACGCGGACGGAGTCGCGGGCAAAAGTAATACATATAATTCATCATCATCATCTACCCATTAAGTCCCCACCGTGGGGCACGGGTCTTCCCAGAGGAGGGTATATGCCATTTTCACCACGGGGGCCGAGTTTGAATCGGTGCAGGCTTGTTTTCAAGCCGCCTTAAGGCCTCTGACTTGCCTTGAGTGTCTGAAGTGTTCAAATACCTCAACGCTTGAAATTGCTAATCCACGGTGGGCACGCGTGGCAGTTAAGCCCATACTCTCTCTCTCTCTCTCTGAGAGAAGGTCTGTGCTCTGCAGATACTTAAAAAAACTTAGTAGATGAAACTGGTACAGGTAGATATAGATTGATAGAAAAACTTTATTGCACAGCCAGAAAAAAAATATTTTTTACGCAAACGACGTAAAATTTTTTTTTATTGTTCATGTACTTAAAAATAAATTAATAAAATTAAATAAATAAAATTCTATCAGTGTCACAAGTCAGTGTTTAAGAAAATAGGGTCTAAAATGTATTAAAACTACTCAACATAATCCTTTTCGATAACTCGATATCTACCCTTGTAAGTCCCCACTGCTGGGGCACGGCCATACTCCACCACGGGGGCCAAGTCCCGGTTGGTGGAGGGAGGATTGTAAGACATTGGCATGCCTTACTGTCGGAAGCTGCCAAGCCGCCCATAAGGCCTCGCACATGGCTTAACGACTGGCATTAAACTAATTCGATATCAACCCTTGTATGTCCCCACTGCTGGGGCACTCCATCCATCCTATACTCCACCACGGGGACCAAGTCCGCGTTGGTGGAAGATTGTAAGCTAGTGGTGAGCCTTACTGTCAGAAGTAATCAAGCCGCCCATAAGGCCCCTGACATGGCTTAGCGACTGTCATTACATGACAGCCGGCACCAACGGCTTAGCGTGCCTTGCGAAGCACGGAAGTATTATTATCATTAATTAAACTAATTTGATCTTTAAATTCAAACTACGTACACACATGCAGTACCTAATTGTAAATTTAGAAATATATTTTGGAGTTGGTGCCCAAAATGTATGTGCTGGTCATGTCACTTGGCACGGTCTCCAAATTAAAATTCTGAACTACCTAACACAACGACAGTTGAATTATGATTGTCAGTGTCAACGGCCAAATAACGACAATTCACTCGCCTTATTTGGCTAAATTGTGTCTTCGGAGATTGGGGATTATAAGATAAGAATATTCTTTATTGTATACCGGAAAAATAGTAACAGAAACGGCAGATACAAAAGATTATTAATTTCTTTCGTACATCTCCGAATTTGCAGTAGCAATACCACAAGTTAACTGTGACGGAAAACGTCGGTGACGGGACCTCTTGCATGGTAGGCATCTGCCTACCATGCAAGAGGTCCCGGGTTCGATCCCCGGCTGGGGACAAAAAAAACCCAGGTCTTGGATGTTTACACGTTTGTGATGGCGCTGTTTATGGTTCCCACGACACAGGGTATCCTAGTGTGGGGTCGACTATGCTGTCAGGTTGATATAGGTGCTGGGTAAGTTGGGGTGCGATGCCAGATAACCTTCACGTGTACCCCTCCGCTTTCCGTTCCATCTGATTCCATGAACCAGATGGAGGGGCAAGTGGTGGGGTCGGTGCACCCTGAGCGTTAGTCAGTAACTTCTTCTTGTCGGATCTTACTGGCTAACGGCGAATAATCTGGCGGGAGGGGTCGCGTGGGCCTTGTTTCACTTTGTGGAGCGGGACCCAGGCGACCAACCGATTGAAGGACCGACTGGGGGGGGCGCCGCTGCGCGGAAGCGCGCGCGCCTCGTACAAGTCGGACCAGAGTGGCCGCCGGGTCGCGGAGGGTCGGGGGACCCTCTGCCTCCATCACGGCGGGCCGGAAGGCGCCCTTGCGTGTTCCGAGGGTGCCTTCTGGCACGGAGGGGGCCCGCGCGGTCGCTCACCGCCTTCTCTGCTTTCAGAGAAGTGCTGGTGGGCGACGTGACGGGCCTCGCGTGTGGGGCGTGTGGGGGTCAACAGTTGACATTGGCCCCCATGCGCCCCAACGAGGAGGTGCGCCGCCCTCCTCTAATCCCATTGGACCACACAACAATGGGATGGAGGGGGCGGCGCGTTGGGGCGTGTGGTGGCCAAGGGGTTCGCACTTGGCCACTATGCGCTCCAACGAAGAGATGCGGCGTTCCCTCGCCCCGTCGTCCGGTCCGATGCGATGGGGCAGGGGCGCCGCCGAAGGAGTGCCCGAAAGGGCGCCCGCAGACGGGGTCGCGGAAGTGTGCGTAAGCGTCCCCGTGGCCCCGTCCTTTGCGGTGCGGAGGAACACCCCAGGAGTTTTAGTCGGTATACCGCCCTTTTCAGGGCGGGGAGTCCGACATAACCACTGTGCTCCCCCGAGCCGGTGGTACCCGTAATTGGGGTTTCTCCTGGGTGAAAAAAAAAAAAAAAAAAAAAAAAAAAAAAAAAAAAGGTGCTGGGTAAGTTACTCCATCTAAAACCCATGTCCAGGTACTTCAGGGTCCGAGTGGTCCCTTCACTCATCTAGTGTGACTGAAGTTAATGCTCTGTAGTACAATGTACAAAGACTATTGGGCCTCACTATATGCCCTATTGGCCTCCGCACTACGAGGGGAGGTCCAAAAGATCGCGGAATAAGCATGTTATGTTGCAACAAATAAGTATGATAAGCCGCCGTCGGTACTCTTAGATTAAGAAATATCTGTGTTATTTCCATTTTTATGTACAATGAAGTGTTCTCTATTATCTATAACATATCTTAAACTTTCGTGACTTGAACACATAGTTAGAATATTTTCGGGGCTTAATCACGTAGTAAGTTATTGCGATTAAGCCCCGAATATATTCTAACTATCTATGTTATCTTTCCTTCATTTTATTTTTCCTTCTCTAAATAGTCACCCTTTAGACTTTTTTGAACGCGAAATTAGCTTTTCTATATCATCATAAAAAAAATCTTCTCCTTGCCCTCAAAATAGCTTGAAATTGCCTCCTTGACGTCATCATCTTCGGTAAATTTCTTTCCCCTAAGACACCTTAGGGGAAAGAAATTTACCGAAGATGATTTTCATTTTTGGAAACAGAGTTAAGTTAACTCGTAAGTTAGTACAAATGGCCTCAGTCTGGGTTTGTATCCTAGTTTGGGACCAGGACTAGTGATTGTGCTGTGTGGGAGTTATTGTTGTTATAATGTTTGAAGAGAAATAAATATTTTCTCCACCAACCCGTTTTTGGCCCCGTGGTGGGGTAGGTATGGCCTAACCTTCCTACGATACAAGGTTTGATATGAAAATATTTTCTATTTTTAAGGCGCCACTAGGCGCTGTATAAATCATCTAATTACGCCGATGGAAAGGCTGAAGTTTTTCCTTCGCACTCGAAACACTTCAGGACATACCTACACCTGCTAAAGCGAACATAATCTTCGATGATTTTTCTATGTCGATCAATTATATCACACACATTCCGGTATAACGCAAAAGAAGGTAAGGGGAAAGTATTCCTGTCCCCCGATTCCCGTCTTTGACAAGCAAAATATGAGTTTAACTTCTGTTGCGAAACGATTTCTTTTACGTAAAATTATTTTGCTTGCAACACTTTCACTACATTCACATCTTGTCTGCTCAAAAGCTAGAAAGTGGACTTTTGCAGACATAACAATATTTTTAATTAAGATCTGAAGACCTAGATTTCGTGCAAATTGTTTTTGTCATTGCAAATGCAACCGTAGCGCCGTGCCACAGGGTTAGATTTCCGCTGCGCGCCGGGATTACAGCTGATTGCGAAGCAGATTCAAAAGCAAAATAGCTGTATGAACGTTTTACAAAGGGAACAAAAGAGTGAGCCCGTCCTAATTTTAGTATTGCACAAATGGGTAAATGGCGTCCAAATTTGGCGACCTTTGCCAAAATCCCGCTTTGGACCAGCCGTCAGGCCCTCTGTAATCTAGTACGTATTGGTCCCAATGCTGGCCGCAAACCGCCAATGTTTACGAGCATCGGCACACGGCCACGATGGCTCCCTGCCAAGTTCCCGCTGCCCACGCGTCCACTTTATACGGCGAGCATGTGTCAACGAATCACCCGGCCTGAGGGCGCTATTCGCGAGGGCATGCGCGGGGAGACGCACGAAAGAAACGGGGAATAGTTAAATGAACTGCAAAATCATTTTTTGATCAGCAACAAGTCATACATTTCAGCCGACAATGATCAGCAGAAGGCAATTAAATTGGTTAATTTCTATTACAATACAGTTTGCCAATTGATAATTTTCTTTCAACTCTCTGTAGGTAATTATTGCAGCCATAACTTTGGCAGGATCAACACATAATGTGTATCATTATTCTTGTTCTCTGCTTATCGATTTAGAATTTTCTGCGGATCAAATACGAGTTTTCCGCTAAATAGTTAATGTTGCATTTTCTGCTGACCACTAGATGCACAAAATACTTTTTATTGCAGACAGATGTTTTTATTGCTGACTAAAACGGTATTTTGCTAGTCTTTTTAATGATAGCCAGAATCATATGACAATGGGAGGCATGCAATTTGTATACAGTTATGCACACGGGAAAAGGTGTGTCGAAATATGCGTGATTTTCTATTGGTGAATAATAATAATAAATTACTTTCACACAACACAATTACATATCCTGGTACCAAACTAGAAAACCCTCTGCGATAGTTTCAAATTCAATTCAAATCAATTTATTTCAATGTAAAGAATTTACATTCTGTTTGGTGAATGTCAATGTACAATTTGAAATGTAAGCCGCTGCGTACAATTTGAAATGTACAGCCTTAGGGCCGTATTGTAGTGGAGAAAAAGGCAGCGGAAAAAAAAACTCCACTGTGACCATCTTTTCTCAAATCATCTTAAACCAAATACATCAGTTGCCATACGTAAACCTAATAAGATTTCATGATTGCCATTAACAACCCTAAATGCCAAAGCATTAGTCAAATGTCTCACAATAGTAGAAGAAAACATAAGTGCTGCGGCCAGACGAACAGCACTCGTTCACGAGAATAACGCAATGGTCAGCCATCATCCGTCTCAACCATTTTGGAGGGAGATAGATTTTTGTCAGTTAAACAGTGACCAGGTATGGAAATTACGGCGGCCTCAAGTGCTTCTTCATCTTACCAACAACCTCAAACATGGTAATCAGACATACCTCTTGACTAAAGAGGCAGTTTGTGTAAGGAATGTGTCTAGTTGTAGAATGTGTATTAGTTGAATGGGTCTTGAGAATCGGGTGCCTTGCATCATCGCAATGATATGGGATCTATGAGTCTGTACGGGATGCGCTAGACACCTGATACCTTCGGCGTGTGTCACACATTCGCACTGTATCATAGTTGGCCCAAAAGGATGAGTGTGTGTTGATTACTCCAATTCAACCCTAATATGTATTGGTTGACTAATTACAAAAACTGTGTAACTATAGTATTATCACTTTCTGAGCACTTATTAAACAACAATGGAAAATAGTATTTTCTACTTAGGTTAACACGAGCACTAGACATATTAAAAACTGTTTTTACACGGATTTTACTCGTTTATTTTTTTCATTTTTACAAATTTCCGTGGTTTCGGCACTTTTTCAAGTACCGTGGTCTCTGAAGACTGAGGTGACAGGCGTCTTTTTGAAAGCATTAACTATGCTTTCAAAAAGACGCCTGTCACCGAGTCTTCAGAGACAACGGTACTTGAAAAAGTGCCGAAACGTCGGAAAATTGTAAAAATGGAAAAAATAAACGAGTAAAAGCCGTGTAAAAACAGTTTTTAACAATGAAAAATCTGAGTTGGTTTTGAGAAACCTGTGAAATAGCCTGTTCTGAGGATCGTGACTATAACTAGTACGACAGTTCTCCACTCGTCTACGCAATGGGATGGGTGCTGTATGCATCCCCCTGCACCTTCTTTATGGCATCGGACCGGCGCATTGGTGTTCTTCCTCTAGCCCGTCTGCCCTCCAACTGGCCCAAAAGTTTCTAGACTCGTGACGTCGTGACATTCCCAAAAACCTGAGGGACCTCTAGTGACAGACTGAAGACTCGCTTCGTAATTCTGAACTCGTTTAGTATGTAAATATTGGTTCTGACGTTTGTCCAAGGGATGATTATGTCCCCTTTGCTGGGGCACGCGTATCTTCCTGCATCGCAGAAAGTTTAGGCCATACTCCGGCCAAGTCCGGGTTGGTGGAGGATTATGAGACAGTGGCGGGCCTTACTGTCAGAAGTTATAAAGCTGCCCATAAGGCCTCTGACGCAGTTTAACGGCTGCCATCACATGACAGCCGGCACCAACGGCTTATCGTGCCTTACGAAGAACGGAAGCGGTCGAAAAAAATGCCACAAGAGTTAGACCTGACCTGACCGCGCCTGTTGTTGCTTGTTCTTAACCTAAGTGATCGAGTCAAATCACTCGGTTCGACTAATCTACGTCGCAGCCTAAGCACCCGCGAATCGAACAGTAGATTCTAATCAGAGCTAATGCGAATCACGGGATGATGGGTATTTTCCAATGATAAATGTTCTTGGCATTTTCCACCAACACCGTAAATTAAATTGAGTCCGCCAAACAGTCCGAAAAGTCGACTACAGCGCATTGTACAACTTGTTTGCCGGCGTCTGCAGCTGAGGTGTTTTAGAAATCACAGAGCATGCTGGCGCGCGTTTCCCGCGCTTTTCTTAGCGTGCGCGTGGGTGTTATGCCCGCACTTTAGGGCGAATAATTGCATAAGCGTGTGGTCCAAAATAGACGATGGTGGTTGCTATGCGCCTTTATACTTTTCATGAATCCTCCTTCAGAAGATAAAGATATTTATTGAAATTGAAAAATGGTTATCGCAAAATAATACAAAATTGAGCAACCAACATCAGTATACGTTCGAAATTATGCTAGTTTACACGTAAACTTAGATGCCGGTGAGTCGCCCATTAGCTCAGTTGGAAAGAGCGCTGGCACGGATAGCCAGAGTTCGAATCCCGGCATGGGTGGAATTTTTAGCCTCTAAATAGTTAAAATTGTCCTTAGTACGGGTTAGTGCATTAAAAAGAATATAATCATGTGGGTACAGTGATATCATTCCGATGTAAAATCTAACTGCAAAGTAGGTACTCGGGGCTGCAAGAGATGCAAATTGCTTCAGCCAGTTGTCGCTGCCTGGACGTAATACAGAGAATATTGTAGAGGTTCGAAATTTCACTAATGCCGGTGAATCGCCCATTAGCTCAGTTGGAAAGAGCGCTTGCACGGATAGCCAGAGGTCGCGGGTTCGAATCCCGGCATGGGTGGAATTTTTAGCCTCTAAATAGGTTTTTAAAGTTGTCCTTAGCACGGGTTAGTGCATTAAAAATAAAAATAATATAGTAAAACTTTTACCAACACGTTTCATAAACTTCGAGATTTCATAGTTTTCAAGCGAATACACTATTAGGCCCGTTTTTTAAATAAGTCAAATGCTTTATAATTTTAGCCTCTAAATAGGTTTTTAAAATTGTCCTTAGCACGGGTTAGTGCATTAAAAAGAATATTGTTTGTGTTTTTTTATGTAGCCTGTAAACGTCCCACTGCTCTCGGAGAGGGTCTTACTGGTTTAATCATTACGCGTGTCACGGCAGATTAGCGATTTCAACAAACATACGTACGTACGTACGTACGTACGTACATACATACATACATACATACATACATACATACATACATACATACATACATACATACATACATACATACATACATACATACATACATACATACATACATACATACATACATACATACATACATACATACATACATACATACATACATACATACATACATACATACATACATACATACATACATACATACATACATACATACATACATACATACATACATACATACATACATACATACATACGTAACCTCACGCCTGTATCCCAGAGGGGTAGGCAGAGACCAGGGACTGCCATAAGTCGTTGCATGCACGCACGCCGGTTCCGGGTACTTTTTATCTTTCCCTTTGCTAATACATTCCCTATTTGGTCGATGTAAGTCCGTCTGGGACGTCCCTTGCCTTAGCGATTTCAAGCGCTGAGCTATGTGGACACTCAGGTTTCCTCACGATGTTTTCCTTCACATTTAGCGAGTTATAATGCTAATATAACATCACGGATGTACAGAACTTAGAAAACAAAGTCACTGGTTATATTATTTTTAATGCACTAACCCGTGCTAAGGACAATTTAAAAAAAAACCTATTTAGAGGCAAAAAATTCCACCCATGCCGGGATTCGAACCCGCGACCTCTGGCTATCCGTGCCAGCGCTCTTCCAACTGAGCTAATGGGCGACTCACCGGCATCAACGAAATTTCGAACCTCTTTACAAAACTCTCTGTATTACCATGGGTGGAAGTTTTAGCCTCTAAATACATTTTTTTTTAAAGTCTGGTACACGCCGGGGTTGGAACCCACACCCTGGAGATTAATAAGATCGCGTTCTACACCGCTCCGCTACCACCGCTTCAAAAATACAGATACAAGTGACTAAAGCACATGTTGATATCAGTCATCAAGTCAGTAGTCATCAAAAGGTGTTGCTTATGCGCGTACTAACTACAGTCTCTAGTGGAATATGTATTTTTTCGCTTCGCCAACGGTGTGGTGTCTAAATATAACGCGGGCAATGATTCTGCGCGGGCGCACATCACGTATTATTATGTCGATTTCATTTAATAATAATGGACGCGCCATTACTCCTTTTTATTTTTGCTGCTTTAATATAGCGTCATCGTAGTGAATTGGTACGAAATAGACTATCTAGGCCAGATTTAGACAGACTTAGCTATTTCTATGATTTTTTGCATGCGTTTTCCGAGAACGTTTTATAGTTTTACAGTCGCAAATGTTGTTCTCATTAGTTTCATGAGGTAAGTTTTGAGATGGTAGAATTCTTAATTAGTGCTGTGGTACTCGGCAGATGTTTGTTACTCAGCGGGAGTCCTGCCTAACAGATTAGGAGTAGGTTAGCTATTGACAGATGTGATGTTTTGACGAGGCACTTTTGGATACTATTTGACGACCTCTGTGGCGTAGCGGCAGCGCATCTGCCTACCATGCAAGAGGTCCCGGGTTCGAATCCCGGCTGGAGACAAAAAAAACCCAGGTCTTGGATGTTTACATGTTTGTGATGTCGTTGTTTCTGATTCCCACGACATAGGGTATCCTATCCTAGTGTGGGGTCAGAACCAATATATGTGCCTCTATGTAAATGTTAGATGTTACTGCTGCAGACTTTGACTGTTTCCTCAAATAATTAAACTAATTTTTTGCGAGTAGAGATCGCTCTAAGCGATGAGACCGCCAATTGTATAACATTACTTAGATTTAAGAAATCATGGTTGTATTGTTTTCTCGGCGTGTGCAATAGTGTTCTCAATCGCTATCTATCTATTTATTTGTTGCATTACCAAAATAATAGCAGTACAACCGTTACAGTTATTGAATAAACATAAGTGTGTAATATTGAAATGGTTTTTATGTTATAATTATTTCTGGCGTTGCTTTCTATGGATGTATTCCAGAGGGGTAGGCTGAGACCAGGGATTGCCACTTGCCACGATCCTGACAGATCACCTTCGCTTCATCAAGGTTCATAAGTCGTTGCACGCACGCACGCCGGTTCATGGTACTTTTTCTCTTCCCCTTGCTAATAAATCCCCTATTGGGTCGATGTACGTCCGCCTGGGACGTCCCTTACACATTCGCAATATATTAGTTTCGTCAATATTTCTTCCTTCATCCTCTCCACATGTCCAAACCAACGCAACATTCCTTTCTCAATTCTAGTCACTACATCCTCTTTCAGTCCACAACTTAGAAAACAGTCATTGGTATATGTCGGGGTTCGAACCCACGACCACAACCAACCGAGGCTGTGAAGTGAAGCTAATAATTATGATCAATTTTCTTCTTCCTGTGCCTCTCCATTACTGAAGGTTGGCCGTCACCTATCCACATCCTCCTCAATTTCTTGCCAAGCGAAACAGGTCTTCAACACTAGCTGCTTAGCGTAGTATTTGCCATGTTACGCCTATAGTCGTGAGACGAAGAGCTATAATACTTAAAACCAATATATAAGACCGCCAATTGTATAACATTACTTAGATTTAAGAAATCATGGTTGTATTCTTTTTCTGATTGTGCAATAAAGTGTTCTCTATATCTATCTATATTCAATGATGTGTCTGAGCCACGACTTCCTTCTATGTAGTTGTACTACCAATCAACTCAATTCCACCCGCTAACTGAAGGACAAAAATTAAAAGACCGACGGTGAAGGGTACAAGGACGGTGAAGAGTAAAACCCAGAGAGTTGAAACCATACCGCGCGTAACCTTGATCTAAATGCGGGCCATGAGGTACTGCATCGTAGTTTATTAAATGGGGTATTCAGGGTAGGGCTGCCCATTTACGCCGAGTTGGCCTTGGGTCACGCAGGAAAGATTTGGGGCGAGAGAGCGGAAAGATGCGGCGTCCTTTCAATTCTCTTCCTTACAAAATGTACTGAAGCGAAGGGTCATAGCCTACCTAGATAAGACTTGGCGAGGACGCGAACTTTATGCAACGCTTCGCGTCCTCTCCCTCCTAAGCGTGGCTTGTGGAGGCCCTTGCCCAGCAGTGGGGCACGTAATCGGATAAGGAAAAAAACGTATTTCTGTATACCTACAGTGGATATTTGGCAAAAGTGGTCAACCTTTACATTATTGTTGCAGTCATCCGTAACGCAAGTGGCTAGAGTGCAGGTATGTAAAGATTGGTGTGCTGTCTTCTTTGCACCCTCTTTCTGGTTGTTTTGAGAAGATTCTAGCGGCAGAGAAATGCAGACAAGATAAAACAGCGCTGAGCGCAGACAGTGTGTCTTGAATTTCAACACCTTGTCAGAGATTTAAAATCGGGATTTGAAAACCGGGTCAAATCTGACAACGTACCTATTCGTTATCAACCCTTGTATGTCCCCACTGCTGGAGCCTCTTCCTCGATCGCAGCAAGGTTAGGCCATACTCCACCACGGCGGCCAAGTCTGGGTTGCTGGAGGCACCGATAACATGTGGAGGATTATAACAGTGGCGGGCCTTACTGTCAGAAGTTATAAAGGCGCCCATAAGGCCTCTGACATGGCTTAACGGCTGCCATGTAATGGCACCAACAGCTTAATGTGCTTTGCGAAGTACCTACGGAAGTGCTCGGAAAAAGCCACTAGCGGTAGTCACGGAACAGTCACCCATCCTACTCCTGACTATTGTTGCTTAACTCAAATGATTGATTCTAATCACACGGTTCGACTACGCCACGAGCGCTGCAAGCGCTACAAATAGTTTAAACACACAACCAAAAATAAAATCTAGCATAAGCCTTCTAACATGTGTACCAATTTAGAAAAAAAAAAAAAAAGTTTTTTTATTTATTGAACTATTTCATAATCGCTTAATCAGATAAGAGAGGATAAAATCCACGTCATTGCGCGGCGAATGTAACAATGAACTATTTCATAATCGCAGCATAATTATTACCTACACGATAACTGGAACTATCTCACGGCAGTCATTCAACCTAGGTCTCGTGTTTTGCACCCAAGTCAGCGGTTCTCAAATTGTAGTTGTCTACATTTTTATGTAACCTATAAACGTCCTACTTCATGGCAGAGGGCTTCTCTCAGAGGGAGACCATGGGCTTAATTAATTAATGCCCTTGCTGAAAATCAGTGTTGTGGGTGCAAACCCTCAGCTTATACTGAGCATGAGGCTTTTTTTCCGCTGCATCGACATACTGTGTATCGTTGGAATTTATGTTGATTTCATTAATCTGTAGTTCGTTTTTTCTTCTGCTTTTGTTTTACTCTTGCTTTCTCTTCTGTATTTTCCTTTTCTGTCGAATTTTGTATGTCTTCTTCTTCTTCTTCAGGCTATATTAGTCCACTGCTGGACATAGCCCTCCCCTAATGAGCGCCATAGCGCAAGGTTGTGCCATCATTGGGGGGTAATGCCCATAATCCCCACGCTGGGCATGCGGGTTGGGGATCGCAGTATGTCTATGTGGCGTTAAATAAATGTGTTTCTTCTTCTTCTTCTAATTACCACTTGTGCCCACCGTGGATCGGCTGAGGTATTTGCACACCCTAAACACTCAGGTATCCTCACTTTTATATATTTTCTTTCACTGGTATTGGTATTGTTACTATAACTTTACAAATGTACTATAACTTTACATGCTTGCACTGGGAATCGAACCTGGGTCTCTCGCATCAGAGTTCATCGTTCTACCCACTGGACTACCGCCGCTTACTTGGGCTACCGTCTAGATTATAAAGCGCCAATTTAAACGTTCAAATTGAATCCCGGTTATCACTAAAGGGTGTTTAGTTCTCCAAAAGCCTATTTATATTTTTGATGACGGTTGATGTTGCGATTATTTAGTAGGTAAATCGTAATTGCCTTAATTTCCGGCGCCGTTGAATTGATTTCGGCAGCGTTTTAGCTGTCGTGGTCACGGGTAGACAGTCAATTATTGTGGGTAGTCGGTGACCACTAGTCACGCGTTTAAATATAATACATAAATATGAATGTAAACGTCGTTACTTCTAGCGGCGTTTTATTTAATCTTTATTTTCCACAGATTATTTTAGTGAGCGTTTTCGGCGTGTTTTATTTGGGGAATTGTGTTCTTAGCCTTCAGTACGGCAGTTGGCTCTTTAGAGTGGGATGTAATTTAATTTACACAAAAACACATAAATCAATTTAAATCAAGTCATAAAATGATATTTTTTTACGTCGACGCGAAGTAAGATGCTAAGCACATCTAATCTGGCCTACCTGTCTTAACAAATCGTTTAACAACTGTTGTCATGGTTGGGTGGACTGACGAACAACAATACACATAAAGACAAGTATATCACAGGTGCATTGTTTCAACTGTATTGATAAAACAATGAGTCTTACTAGGGGCCTAATTTTAATAATTTTTATAATGTCTTGAATGACTAAAAATGTTATTATTACGGAATCACAAGGTCATACAAGCGTACAACATCTTTAAATTAAAACCATGTCCCAGGCACTACAGCATCTGGGCGGTCCCTTCACCCACCTGGTGTGAGTGAAGATGCCACTGGATGCTGTATAAATCATCTCATAACGTAGATGCAAAAGGCCAATTCACAAGGATGTACATACATCCTGATAATTTGATTTAATAGGTAATACAGACGGCTACAGGTGGCTATGCCCAGCATTGGGCTTTATTCCTGGGCTGGATCTATCTATCTCACCATGGCACGGACGCATGTTTATGTACGTGTATGTACAGATAGATATAGATGCCAGCAAACATCATGAACAATGTGAAGTAGCAGACTCTTGGGAAACTTTAATAAATTGCAGTTTATTGACATAGTACTCTTAAGTTTTTAACGTATTTACAAAGTATTTAATTAATCCTAAATCGAAATAACAAAGCTGCGCCCAGATTTTCCGTTCACAAAAATTTGTTCGCTGGTATCAGCAGAACATGTTGGGTTTAATGTTTTGTATTTAATTTCCAAAGGGCATGTTTTATTTTATTAAGGGCACGTTTAGACTTGTGTTCCAGCAAATAAACATATCTTTCAGCTAAGCGATTGGCTAAGAAGTCGGTCCCTGCAACACAAGCCCCACTTCTTTTCCCCTCAAGATGTTTGGCGGGGTCTATACTAATGCTGATCAAATGGGGTTTAGTACCTAGTTATTATTGAAAAACTAAAATTTTCTCAAAATCCCAAACTACACAAAACTAAAAGGTGCTTCCGACCACAAATAATGACGTTGCAGGACTGAAACGTCTCAATATATATCCGCCAATTGTACTATGTATATTTGCAATTGTTTTGTATTTGTTGTTTTTCCAGTGTACAATAAAGAATATTCTTATCTTATCTTATATTGAACTTTAGCCATTGAAGCAATACCAATTCAATTCAATTTCACAATTAATCTTTTTGTGAATTTTATGTCGAAAACAAAAAAAATACTAAAATTTTAAGACTATTGCTTGAATATTGTGCTCCTAAATTATTAGAATCGTTCACGACATTATGGTGGCGCACGCACCATGTATTGTTCACTTGATATATTGCAGAATGTGGAATAATAACACCTGAGTACAATGAACGCAGTTCTAGGCATTTATTCAAGCACTAGGTGGCGTCACTTTGCGCATTTTATTTAAGAATTAAAAATGATACCTGTAACTAAAATAATTTTTAAATATCTATACATGTTTCCCTCATTATTGCGGAGGACAAACCAAAACAGATTGATCTAAAAAATTAAATTAAAAAGTTTTTATGTTTCCTTCATTCTCTATATAAATTTTATTATTTTCGTTGGCTTTCAGCATACCTTGGGGTGCTCTTCTTTTATATAAAATTTATATAGAGAATGAGACAGTGACCTCATTCCCTGCAAGCCCGGATAAAGAAAAAGAAAACCATTGCTAAATGTCATTGATAACAGTTGCAATAAAGCAAGGAAGATAAAAAAAAAATGTTTCCTTAACATAACATGGAATTTAAAGCTTCATTTATACATCAGACACAGAAAAACAGTAGGACAGACCATAGCCTGTGAAGGTCATAGCAGTGGCTCCAGGCATCTGAACTATCTGAGCTACAGCGACAGGGAATCCACAACCTCTTTAATGGGTGGCCAGAGATTTACCGATGCACTATCATGACACTAGTATAAGCCGAGATAATCACTCATCTAATATTAGAAGAGTGATTGGATGTTTAAAACTGATGATGATTAAGACAATCATTCTTACATTCGCTGGTTCGAATCCCGGCATGGGTGGAATTTTTAGCCTCTAAATAGGTTTTTAAAATTGTCCTTAGCACAGGTTAGCGCATTAAAAATAAAAATAGTACAACATTCTTACATTTTAAATTATAGTAAAACAATGAGTATTTACTTTTGGCACTAGAAAGTAAAATTATGGTCATTTTAGAAATATTTTCTTATGTTCGTAAATCAACTTCTATTTTTACACAATCATAAGCTATGGTTGAATAACCATTACGATTGTTATTCAGTGTTATAGATCTACCTATCTACAAGCCTGCCTTGGTGGTCTATCATGGCAAGGTTGTGAGATCAAATCCCACTGGGGAATGCCTGAAATTTGTACAAATGGCCTCAGTCTGGGTGTATTTCCATCGCATGTTTGTGATGTCGTTGCTTGGTTGCTGATAGCACAGGCTTTCCTAGTTTGGGACCAGGATAAGTATTTGTGTTGAGTGGAAGTAATTTATTTACTCACTAATCCATGGAAATTCAATTTATTACTTTTATTAAATTAAATATCGAGGAAATATGTGTGGGTATTGTCATTGGTAATATTAATGATAGGAGCTTAACTACTTGACTGATAAGAAAACAAAAATGTTTGATGATAGGTCTGAAAGTCCACAAGAAATGTTAATTATCATAAGTCAACATTTGTATCACTTTGAATATTCTCCCAAGTATTGGAGTATTGACTAAGAACAGCATTTGTCAGAACAAATCAGTACTTTATGATTAAAATAACCATTAAATCCTGTGTGAAGATAGTTGTCTTATATAGATAGATAGAATAAATACAGGATATAGAATCAAAAATGTCTATCGGGCAGAATAAAAACTTCTAAAAGTTTTATAAGCACTTCAGATTTCAATGTTATTCACCAGATTAGGACAAAAGCCAGCAGGGCTCATCTGACAAAATTAATTATGTGTGGAATAATGATTAAGGAGTCAATACAGATTTTAACATGCAAGTAGAATGTATACATTACAATAGGCTGTAACAAATTATTATCAAGCCCATTGTTCGCTAACTCAAACCATGTTAAATATTATTTTTAACAAGAGCACAGTAGAAAAAAGCAATGATCTAATGTTGACTCAAATTATATCAACTGCATAGACACAATAATATAACATGCAACAGTATTGCGGTGCTTTTCCCTGTTACAAAAAAATAGGGACACAATGACAACAATACGATAACTCCCGCCACGGTTTACGTGGTAAATTAAGTTTTATTTTTAGACGGTGACAGATATGGGTCCAAAACTGACGGAAAGCGAGTTACCTTGTTGTGCGGTAGGACGATAAAGGCGCCGCCACCGGCCGACTCTACTATGATGGCCAGGAACTTGGGGTTCACGGCGCAGAAGGTAGAATCCCACGAACTCTTCGACACTCGGATATTGTCGTAACATTGCTCTCGTTTAAGCGCCTGCCCGTACACATGCCGGAACTTGGAGCTGCGCACCACACGAAACGACATCTGGAACCGCACGCCGCTCGATCAACAACACAAATTAACATTCCACCAGAAGAAGATAACATAACCTATACGCTGCTTGTCTGACCTATATTTTGACATTAGTCAGCGCGTATTAAAGTTTCAACTCACTTTTGATTTGAAGGAATAACACTATTTACACTAAAACACACGATAAAATCATTTGAATGCAACTCAATAAATTAAAGAAAATAAAATCTGAGAGCTACTAAGGACTGAAGGGAAGACGGTTGGGAAAACGAGCGAACTCCATATTTGGTAATGACTGCAGTGGCTACATTTACTTGTCCAAAACTTTATTTTTATGAGAGAAATTTTCTGAAAAACTATCCGTTTTAGTTAATTGATTAATTTAGATCGAATATATATTTATTTGACGCTTGTTACTTGTATAAAATTGAAGGAAATTAGGTTTTCCTTTTCAGTCGACAAATTTTATCTTTGAACGCAACCTAGGCTGTCAAGTCGACAGTTTTTACGGCTTCGTTCATGGTAGTAAAAAAATACGTTCCGTTGTACGAAAAATTTACACAATATATCGGAGAGTTATTAAAATATCTTTGTAACCCAAATGTAAATAGAGCTTTGTTATGTACGAACTAAAAATATGCATTTTGTAAACTCACTTTATTAACCTCCAAACGAGGTCCAGATGCGGTCTTGACCTTTGGCGCATGGTAGCTATGACATCGGTCTCTCCCAACTCGTTTTACAGTTGGCCTCTTGAAGTCTGGGCTGGTAAAACTATTATGTCGCTTGACGTCCTGAAATATAAAATATAATCAAAATTTTATAGACTAAGTTGCTACGAGTAACCTTTACAATAATCTGCTCCGTTACTCACTCCAGCTGCACCTTCATATTCGACGCTCATATCCATCCTTCGTCTGGCTTCTATTTTCAAATTATACTCAAATAAAATCAGATAACTCTTCACGGATGCCCTGATCTACAATCTAAAAAACTGTAGGTAGAAAAACTAAGATTTCATCAAAGTACTAGAGCTACCCCCAATTTATTATGGTGTGTCTATATGATACTCTCCGTTTGTCTATATTGAATAGTAGGTACATACAAAAATTAAGTTAAGAATACTACTCGACTAAAGGACGATTTTTGCGACTTTTTCAATTTCACACAAACAACTTTTTCCTAAACTTTAAATTTAAAGTTTCGGATTGCAAAAGAGGCCGAGACCACAGAATAATGCGAGTAATTTTTTGTGGCTAACCACAGAACAATTAAATCAATGGCTAACTGTCAATGTCAGTGTGTGTCATTATCACGTCTTTCTCAATAGCCTGTGGTCAAATCGAAAAATCGTCGCACGCACCTCGTTTTAGATTTTTGCATTTAACTCTTCAAAAACTGCATTTTCCCTTTATCTTGCATTTGAGTTTATCTTTACTTTTAATTTTTTATATACTTAAGTATTCAAGTGAGCGTCGGTTGTACCATAATGTTTTGATTATCACTTAGCACATAGATTTCATTTTGGTGTTTTGTTAATGATGGTGAGTTTTGTTTTGCTGTGTTACGTATTACGTATGGGATTTTGTAGTAGGCTAGTCATACATAGAGTCACTGTGCTACTCCATGCATATCTTGTTAACCAGCAAACAATGTCTTGAGTATGTACATTCAGTGGAATACATCTTAAGGAATCATATAAAAGTATTGTTAAGTCCCATAGCAATACAGCTAAGTGCTCTCGGGAGTATTTGCACTAACTGTTCAGTAGTTAAGCATGTAGATTTTACTCTATTACAGTTGTGGGCTACAGAAATCATAATCACAGTTATTACATAGTGTTGATGTAGCTTACAAAATATTCTACAGGCTCATTATAGTACATAATACTAACATTATATTGAAATTACACTGTACTGACCTTCATTCGTAATTGCATGTGACCTTGCAAACATCTATTGGGCAATAATTTAAATTTTAATGTTCAGTTATGGAATAAATTTTTCAGTTGTTTTGTGTAACTGTAAGCAGTGTTTAATATACTAGTAAAAACTAATTTTAGTTATACTTAGTAGGATGTTGCAGTGATGGCATATGTTGAAAACATTTTACATATGTGGCACATCAACCAATTTTGCCAAATTCTCAGTTAATTGATTATTAGCATTATACATTTTTTATTGCACAAAAGATAATGTACAAATGGTCCTCCTTTTCGATACTCATATTATAGTCTATGTTTTGCTGTTGTATGTATTATTGGTGTTATATTTTGTTGTCCATGGTATGTTTATCAGCTGAATCGATTAGTTAAACAATGAAAACTAAAAATAGAAAAATAAAATAATTTCACAAAAATTAAGAACCATCGTCAAATATTATACCTAATAATACTAGTAGCAAACAAACTTCATTGACTTCAACGTCTTGCTGAAGCTATTGAAACTATGTATATAAAAGGCATGTCAACCTCAAAGAAGTCAAATTGTGTATGAATTTATTATGTGTCAAGTTTGAAGCCAACAAGTTAATTTTTTTTTAACCTATCAAAATTGTATTCTCTCGTATAGGCCCCTAAAGCTTGCTATTTTCTTCTGTATTGGTAAGTCTCCCTGCGATCAATGACTTTGAAGTATTAACTGTGTTGTAGTCTAAAATTCCCTATGTAGATCGATCCGATAACTATTGTAAATGATAATGATGCAGCATTTATCCTTTATACCAATCTTTAAGGACGTATTAACACTGCCCTGTATACGGTTTTATTAGACTTACCACCATCACAGCTTAATAAATGTGTTTAGCATACTCTATGCAAAAAGGCCTATTAAGGATTATCGGATGAGCACAATGTCTGGTATTTAAATAATGTTAACAATTATTAGAATATTTTCGGGACTTAATCGCATAGTAATTTATTGCTATTTTACCTAGACGTTCTCGTGACCATGATGACTGTAACGTCGTCGAAACGTCGATGTAAAATAGCAATAAATTACTACGCGAAAATAATATAGGAATTTCTTAGTTAGCTTTATCTCCACATCATCTATTAATTCCACCTAAACTAACAGTGTTGATGTTCGTTACATATTCATTTTATATATATAAAAAAAAAATTACGATTTAAGAAAGGACACTTTGTAATAAGTAATAATAAGTATTTTTATTCATTTTATTGTTACTGTGCTTTTTACTCTCCGCCACAAACTTAACTAAAGTTAGCTTGCTTCTTGTTCTAGATGAGTCCCCGTGTGACGATGTCCCTATTGGGACTGGGGTGTGCTGGCTCCTTCATGGCTGCCGCCGCCACTGTGCTGGTGCTCGAGCCGGAGACCAGGTGAGCTGGACCTTTGTATCGGTTGAAATCATGTTGAAAGAACACATTGTAGGATGTTTAAATCAATAATAAAGTGGTGGTAGTCGTCGTCCCATAGCCCTCCCCTAATGAGCGCCATAGCGCCCTGTCTTCAGGTTGCCGCATCCAGCATCTGCCTGCAGTTTTTCGCATATCGTCATCTCACCTGGTCGGAGGGCGTCCTACATTACGTTTGCCGAGTCGCAGTCTCCACCCAAGAACACGTTTACTCCAACGGTTGTCGGTTCTTCGAGAGAAATGGCCAGCCCACAAAGTGGTGGTAGTGGAGTGGTAGAACGCCGGTTTCTTAAACGAGTTTTATCAACTGTTATCTGACCATCAGTTCTATGTCTAATATACCACTTGTTTTAGATTAATTTTAAATGTGCATTACTACATACACACGTACATAACCTCACACATGCATCCCAGAGGGGTAGGCAGTGACCTTCGCTTCATCAACCCCGCATGCCCAGCGTGGGGATTATGGGCATTACCCCCCCCCCAATGATGGCACAACCTTGCGCTATGGCGCTCATTAGGGGAGGGCTATGTCCAGCAGTGGACTAATATAGCCTGAAGAAGAAGATGAAGAACGGCTTATATGAAACTTGGCAGACAGATAGGCAAAGATCTGAATTGATACATGGGATACTTGATGGCTCGGTAATGAACTTCAGTGGGTTAATATTGTATCTTTACCGTAACCATTTTTCAAGCCAAACTCTAAAGTAGATAGAGATAGATAGATAACACTTTATTGCACGTCCAGAAAAAAGAATACAACCATGATTTCGCGCTGCCATGGTAACAAGAATAGCATATACAGATTTTCGTGGCGGTATATACGAAGTTTGCCGAGCCATCTAGAATTTTAATGAAAGTTTGTGAAGATGTTTGGGTGTTAGTCACACAATCATGCAATAACGGCTGAACTGATGTACATGAAAGGTGGCATACAGGTAGAGAAAGATTTGAATTGAGACATAGGTGACATAGATTTGGTAGTAGGTAGGCGACTTTAGCAACTACAAAATGTTGCAACCCTGTTCACTCCCTTAAGGGTTAAATTAAAAAAAAAACGGCCAAATACGTGTGCAATCAATTGTGTTAGAGTATTTATTTTAAGTTTCAAGAAAAATAGTATTCTTTATCCCATACAAATTTTGGCAACCCATGCATTTTCGGGGTTGAATTAAAAAAATCCGGTCTTGTTCCTTGCCTACATTTATAATAGACTCTCTGTGCAAAATTTCAGCTTCCTAGGTCCAACGGCTCGGGCTGGGCGTTGATGAGTGAGTGAGTGAGTCTGTCAGTCAGGACTTTGAATTTTATTTATATATATAGATATATAAAAATCTCGTGTCCCAGTGTTCGTTATCGGACTCCTCCGAAACGGCTTCAACAATATTTATAAACTTTTTGGGTATATTTGGTAGGCCTGAGAAAAGGTCGAAGGTTTAGTTCATATATAGATACAACGTTTGCGGGGTCAAATACAAAGTGTCGTACGTAATCCGTATTAATGTGTTATTGATGATAGGAGGAAGAAAAAAAACACAGTTTGTTTTACAACTGATAAGCGAGAACTTATGCAAAGCGCGGGTGATATGTAACTGGATGCTTGATTGTAGCTTACGGTCGAATGTAGGCATAGAATAGTAATATATGTATATAAAAAAATCGGTCCAGTAATGTTACGGCATGTGCTGCAGAAGCCTGACAATAATGAAATCTTTGAATTAAAACTTTCGTAAGCACAACACATTGTAGACTTTTAGTCCGGATCTACTCACGGGTGTTGTTATATCGGAAGAGTCCGACCAGGTTTCGCTCCGATTCGCAGAGCTTAATCATGGTGTGCTCACCACGATTAAGCTCGCTCTGTCTCTGCTGAGACAGAGCGAGCTTAATCTCTGCGAATCGGAGCGAAACCTGGTCGGACTCTTCCGATATAACAACACCCGAAAGTAGATCCGGACTAAAAGTCTACAATTGGAGTTTTTATGTCCATTTTTTCTCCAAAATGATCTAGATTTGGGAATGGACACCTAGTTTAAATTGTCACGTTCATTAAGCCGCAGCTTCTGCGCTACTTTGAATAAAACCTTTTCATTTCATTTCATTCAATAATGAAATCCTTGGATGGTTCTGCTCTTTCATCAATCATCATCTTAATCAGCCGGTGTCAGTCCACTGCTGGACATAGGCCTTTCCTGGACACGCCTCTGAGCCCGATCTTCGGCTCTTCCCTTCCAATCACTGCCCTCCGTTTTGTGAAAGTCGCCGATCCCTGAGTCTCTAAAATGCGTAGTGGTTCAAAAGAGTCATATTAGTCCGGTAACGTTGT
Source organism: Yponomeuta sedellus (assembly GCA_934045075.1). Lineage (NCBI taxonomy): Eukaryota > Metazoa > Arthropoda > Insecta > Lepidoptera > Yponomeutidae > Yponomeuta > Yponomeuta sedellus. Next base: position 1,398,227 of record OW203742.1, on the reverse strand, counting down.
CGTATCATTCACACTATCGGTGGTACATACATACATAAACTCACGCCTGTATCCCAGAGGGGTAGGCAGAGATTAGGGACTGCCACTTACCACGATCCTGACAGATCACCTTCGCTTCATCAACGTTCATAAGTCGTTGCATGCACGCACGCCGGTTCCGGGTACTTTTTATCTTTCCCTTTGCTTACATCCCCTATCTGGTCGATGTATGTTCGCCTGGGACGACCCTTACCAACCCTTCCACTCACATTCGCAATATATATTTGTTTCGTCAATCTTTCTTCCTTCATCCTCTCCATATGTCCAAACCTCAGATCATAGAAAGAAGGTCCAAACCTATGTAATAAATCGTATTGCAATGGTATAACCCAGTGTACTTCTTCTTCTTCAGGCTATATTATGTAGTCCACTGCTGGACATAGCCCTCCAGTGTACTTGACTCGGCCCTTCGCCGGATCAATCTTGTTCGCGAGAGATGCCTATATTATTTGCGCGGTTTATGCCCCTGGCATAACATTGTTCTGCTATTGCTTTGTAGACTGCCAAATTGAGCCAAATAATAACCATTGTCGTGCTTATGTCATTCTATTGAAAATCTATGTAAGTATTAGACTCTAAGGCCTGGTCATAGGGCGTCCTACGCTACGTTTGCCGATTCGTGGCCTCCACTCTAGAACCAGTCTACCCCTACGGTTATCGGTTCTGCGGCAGATATGAGCCGCTCACT